>OX578133.1:201532982-202126392 GCA_951213105.1 Amaurobius ferox | reverse complement strand
ATAATATATATATATATATTTATATATATATATATTTTATTTTTTGAAAGTCTCCATACATATTATGAATCGTTCAATTGTATTCATTCCGGTGCCCACTCGCATTGAAGAAGTGAGGTGAAATGCTCAGTCACTAGTTTATCTTACACGTGGTGGTGCTACGCTTGTTTTTTTCCCATTTCTGTACAAGGAGGTATTGTTTTTCAGAATTGTATAATTCAATTGATTTATTTTCTCCTTCCACTAGCCAGTAGACAGTTCCAATGGTGTTTATAGTTAAATACTATCGCCATTGTCAGAAACTGGCTATTATATCGGTTTTAATTCGAATTGTATGGCTGTCCTGATGAGAATGCAATTTCGAACTAACCGCCATTTTTTGTGTAGTTTCAATTGCTTGTTCTCTATTCTTAATCTCTTATCCTGAGCTGTTTATTATTGCCTATTCTCATATTGCCGAGTTTTATTTTTATTTACTTTTATATACATTAATTGTGATTTTTGAATCCTATTATTCTTCTCATCCCCCTTTCCATTATAGTTATATGTTACCTTCTATCCTTATCCTTTGTCTTGGCCTATAGTTACTCATTTGTAACAGATATGCTAGAGATGGGTTTTTTTGTACATACAGTAGTTTATGCATAATTTTCGATTAAAATCCTTCAATTTTTATTTATATATATATTTATATATATATATATATATATTTATATATATATTTATATATATATTTATATGTATATATATTTATATGTATATATATTTATATATATATATATATATTTATATATATATATATATATTTATATATATATTTATATATATATATATATATTTATATATATATTTATATATATATTTATATATATATATATATATATATATATTTATATATATATTTATATATATATATTTATATATATATTTATATATATATATTTATATATATATTTATATATATATATTTATTTATTTATATTTATTTATTTATATATATATATATATTTATATATATATTTATATATATATATATTTATGTATTAATATCAGTTAATAACTACAGTACTCCAGATTCAATATAGAACTAACATTTGTAAATTTGCGCATATGCAGCAGATATTTTACAATGTGTCAATAATAAATAAGATAAAATTAAAAATAAAAATAAAATAGTTATACTAATTTAAAACATGATAAGTGTCATACCCTGGTTCAAAAACAATACGGAGGAAAATTAATTAAATATGATATGATAGGAAATATCAGACAAAAGGAAAACAATGCTACCATAAAAGACAAAATGATCTTAATTTCAAATATGAATATTACACATGAATTTCTCAGCATTCAAGAGCGAAGCATACTAATCAAGTTCAAACAACAAAGGATTATCAAAATCTGGAGGCTCAAAATATTAAAATGACAAAATCAGAGAAAAGATACAATCCGAAAATATGAAATAGGATAGAAGCTCTGTGAATCCAGCTTATCAAGGATCTTTGCATCCACAGAGGTTCCAAATGTGTTTCGCTCAACGATACAGCCACATGGTTGAAATAACGTCAAAAGATCCGACACATTTCCAGACAATAACATTAACGAAAATAACAAAAATAAGCAAAAGGAAATTGGAAGGAATATAATGAAAGTGCATTAAGCAAACATATAAGCAATCTAACCAACAATCCACAATGATTCAGATAGAATTAAAGTCTTACCTTTCTTCACCATTATACAAGACACATTTTCGTTGCACTAAACAAAGTATTAGAAAAGAGTACAAGAGAGCGCCATCTGATGTGAATTATAGGAAATACTTCTGCATGTTTAACCAGTTGGCTGTATGGTCTGGGCCTTTCATGCATGTTTAACCAAAGGAATATACAAATTTATAAGTTTCAAACCCAATAATTAGAGATATAAAGATAAAATAAAAAAATAAAAAATATATATATATAAAATATTAAAATAAAAAAAAAATAAAATAAATAAATAAAAATAAAAATAAATTTATGCGCAATAAAATAAGTAATAATTAATAATTAACAATTATATAATATGTATCCCAATCTTATTATTAAGAAAATAAAATCTCAAAGAATATTTTAAAGTTCAAAGTATACAATAGCAATTTCAAATTAGACTAAAACAATAAATAATATATTATAAATAGTATTCAAAATTTCTAAAGTGATATATAACAAAATTAACTGGATATGATTCATTCTTACAGTATCGAAATAAATCTGCAAGATGGTTACTGTATTGTGTATTTTCACATAACCTAAAAATCCTATGAAATTGATTTATTAAAATATTTTTATATACCTGTTTACTCATACATGAATTAAAATTGATTATCTTGTGAATTTTAAAAGGAAAACTTTTTCTTTTATCATAAATGTTTGACAAAAATGAATATTCATTATCAAGAGATAGAGTTAAATCTAAGAAATTAACGCTAGACGAGAAGTTGCTTTCGTTTGGTAAAAGGGATAGATTTGGAGGATAAAAATCAAAATCTATATCATTTGATGAGGGAGCTATTTTAATGAGAATAACATCGTCAATATATCTATAGAATGTATATGCAGAGTTTATAAAATTTGACTCGTAGAAGTGTAGATAAAGATTTGCGAGAGCTGAACTGGCAGAGCCACCCTGTGGAACACCCTTAATTTGCATATAAATTTTATTGCCTTGCATCAAGTAATTATTAAAAATTACACACTTGAGAAGGTGGTGCACATAAGAATGATCGAAATTCAAATTTTGTCTATTATAGAAAGATTTAATAATATCCCAAGTTACTTTATATAGATCTTTTATGTCAATATTGTTGAAAAGGTCCTTAAAGTCATACGTTTTAAAACCCAAAATATTAATCGTATCCAACTTTTGAATTAATTGATAACTGTTATTGATAATATGAGAAGTTGAATTATCATTTATATTAGAGATGATTTTATTAAGAATAACCAAAAGAGATTTACTAGCGACAGTTGCATATGATTTATGTCCTATAGTTACAGATCTAAAAGAGATAGGATTTTTATGAAATTTTGGGATCATGACAATATAAGGGAATCTTAGATTCTTGCAAGGTAATTTTAATAATTTATGAAAAGCAATAATTTTCTTAGATATGGATGTTGCTGAAGAATCAATTTTTTTAAAAATATCATTGTGATTTAAGAAATCGTTTAAGATTTGTACATAATATTTTTTACATATGATGGCGTAATTGTTGGCAGCTTTATCCACATATGTGATGACAAATTGTGATTTTAGTTCATTAATTTCCTGCTTCAAGTTTGTATAGTTTAATGTAGGTTTAGTTTTAGGCAAGTTACCTAAAAGATGTTTGATGTTTGTCAGAATGCTAACCTTCCACATATCGAAAGCTTCAATAGGATAGTTTTTACTACAAGCAATTTTGTATATGAATTTTTCTAGATCAATATTTAGTTGTTTAATTAAAAGAGAGTGATTTAATGTATTTTGGATTCGGAATTTGGTACCATAAAGCATAAGATTTTTAAGTGCTACATTTTGAACAATATTGAGATCACCAGTAATTATGTGTTTATGATTGCTGTCTATATATTTAGAATAGTTTGGCTGGTTACAGACACATAGTAAATTGGGAGAGGAATTTTGATTCATAATAGATTTAGATATATCATTGTAATTGAAAATTTGCCTACCTAAAAGGGTATTATATTTAAATGTTTTGAAAATTTGAGTATTAGGAACAGGGAAGCAGTGTTTATACTGCTGAAATAAATAATTAAAATTTATATTATTGTAAAGTGAATTTTTGTAATTAATTACACAATAAGTATTATATATTTTATTTGGATGATAATTAGAGGTAGGAAAGGGTTGAATGTACAGATGGAGGTTTATAAAATAAGCTCGTAATTAGATCATATAAAAGGTGTGAAAAATGCTCATCCTGATTAAATGACTTTAAGAATATATTATAAACTTGATTTAATATTTGTTTTTTAATATTGAATACCCAGGTTTTTAAAGAATTTATGTTACATGAAGATTTAAAGTTTTTTCTTAACTCAGTAATTTTAGCTTTTATGTTCAGATTTTGACACTTTTTGTTGTTGTAATTTCCTCGCTTAGATCTTTTTGATGAGGCACTAAACGAATTATAATTAAGGATGTTAAATATGGCGATATCAAAATTTGGATTTTTATAGGTAGTTTTTACTACATTTTTATTATTATACATTTGATTTAATCCATATGGAAAAATAGTTTTATGCTGTTTGATTAGTGAATTTTCAAAATATAATCTATCAGCAGGATTCTTTACCAATTCTAGAATCGAAATTGAAATATTATCAATACCATGATGGTCAAAGTGGGCATATTCAAAATTATTTCCAGTGTGATGATATGCAGGGGGAGGAAGATGTGTATTGAGTGATGCTCGAGAACTAAATTTCTTAACATGGTTACGATGAACATTAAAACGAAGGTGAAGAGGGGTGCTTGTTTGTCCAATATATGAGATATTACTAGATACACAAGTTAATTTGTAAATGCAGTTATACACTTTACAAAAAGTTAAATATTTAGGGTTATTATTATTAATCTGAGAGGGTAAAGCTAAAGGACAGGTCTTACAACGTTTATCCCGGCAAGAACGAAAATACATGAGTTTTGGTGAGTAATGATGGCTTGGCATCGAAGAGTGTCTACAAAACATGAAAGATAAACAATTGGTTGCTTGATATCGATCCCCTATATCCCAATTTATATAGGTTACCGGGCACTAATGTATTGAATAACAATTACACTATTTTGCCAGGCGCTAACAAAAAATAATAAAACTAATCATAGTAGAGATTTTCATAGAGTTAATAAATGTACAAAGTACAAAGGTTAAATCCAATATTTAATTATAAATAAATGTGAATATATAAATCCTTGAATATATATAAAACTAAATATAAATATTAATATATATTAATATAAATATAAACTTGATTATTATAATTTATATACACTCAAATTACTTAGAGGCAAAGAGCACTAAAAGATAAAGAGAGAGAGCTGCACTGATAAGTGCATTTTTATCCAAAACTAACATGAAATTCAAATTATCACTAAGATATGCCAAAAGGGGGACAACAAGTAAGGAAAGAGTGGGTATGAGATACTACAGTATTTGAACAGTACTAAAATAAAATAATCAAATTTAATTACAGGAAACAAAAGACAGTATATGAACATTAAAGTAACTAAAATTAAGATGTATAAACCTATACACACTTATATATAAACATATACACACATAAATACGAATACATATCCATATATATATAAATTAAAAAAAAAAATGAGGGGGGGGGGGGAGAAAGAGCAAGTTTAATTACAAATAGGCAAATTGCTAAGAGGTAATTAGAACACAGGATAGACAAGTATTTCATGCAGAAAATTATGAATATACTCAACCTTTAATGTCAAACATTAAAAATATGAAATATATTAAACAGATAATATAATAAAAGGATTACATAGACTTTTGAAGATAATTCTAGCACAATTCAAAAGGTCACATAAAACTGACACTTATCATGTTTTAAATTAGTATAACTATTTTATTTTTATTTTTAATTTTATCTTATTTATTATATATTTATGTATTTATATATATATATATATTTATTTATATATATATTTATGTATTTATATATATATTTATATATATATATATATATATACAGGGTTGTTATAATTAAAGTTCTCCTATTCAGAAGGCTCTAGAGTCGGTTCCATGGCTCCAAACGAAACAACATTTAACTAGTATATAGTACAAGTGATGCGCTTTGCGAAAATCGAAAAAAAAAATAGTTACAATTGTCGTCAGTAGGTGGCACTGTGCCAATAGCTAAGGCGATTGTTGCAATTTGTTTGTGAAATAAATAAAGGAAAATGTATTGCACAGTTGGTACAATGACAGTTCGCTAATGCAGAAAGCTCTAGAGCAGATCTATGGCTCCAATACAGAAAAAAGGAGATAATTTCATGTGATGCAATCTGCGTCCAGAAAAATTAAACATGTCACTCGCCAGCGACGAATAACAGCATTACGCATGCTTAATGAACCCTCCATTATTTGCAATCACGCATTCCCTTCTCAGAACTGTGTTTTCTACTGTAGAGCGTAAGGTGTCGTATGGGGATCCGATGTGACGCCTAATACTGTTACTCAGATCAGAGATCTTCCGACATCTGTCTTTAGACACAGAATCTTTCAAACATCCCCACAGCCGAAAATCGCATAGTGTGAGATCAGGCGATCATGGTGACCAGATTGTTGTAAAATAATGACTTATCACGCGGTCTTGTGTGAAATGGCGTTGTAAGAAAATCTGAACTGTTCGAGTAATGTGAGGTGGTGCCCCGTCTTGCATAAAAACGGTATTTTGAAGGCAGCTTCGCTGTTGCAACTCGGGAATCACAAAACGTGACAACATATTCAGATATCTTGTTCCATTTACGGAACATGTAATGGGTCCTGTGGGTGTTGATTCCTCATAAAAATATGGCCCTATCATAAACGTAGCTGTAAAACTGCACCACACTGTCACTTTAAGTGCATGCAATGGAACTTCTTGAACACCGTTAGAATTCTCTATAGCCCAAATCCGGCAGTTGTGTGTGTTCACTTGTCCGTTTACATAAAAATGCACTTCATCGCCCCACAGAATATTCCAGGGCCAAGAGTCGTCCACATTCATTCGTGCAAGAAATTGTAGTGCAAATGTTAACCGAGTTCCTGTATCACCCTGTATTAGCTGTTGCACCCTCTGAATCTTGTATGGATAGTAGTGCAAAATTTCACGCATAACTTTTCTCACCATGGAAATCGACATGTCGACTTCATTTGCAATAGCTGACAAACTTGCATTACCATATGGTGAATGGTTTAATAAATCTACGGCAGCAGTAGCAATATCTTCAACGCTAGAACTGTCCACTTGTTTTCGTCCTCTGCCAGGAAGAATGTCGAGTCTTCCTGTTGCCTCAAATTTGTGAATCATTTTGTGAACGCAACGATCAGACATTGGTCCACGTCTAACATGTTTCTGTTTCCGGAATTCTTGAAGAGCTGCAGCTGCATCGCTGTTCTGTTGATAAAATAACTTTACGATAAGAGCCTTTTCTTTCAACGTAACCATTTTCCACAAAGCGTCCGATTCTAACTCTTTTCAGAAACAATAAACTCGTCCAGTATCAAAGGAATCACAGACACACTTTGTTAGCTTGTTTTAAATCGTAAGTTGATTTGATGCGTATTCAGTGTTTCGAAGTTGTGACATCACAGCCGCATCATCGAAGATTTGAATAAACAAGTAATCTTCTTCATGCGTTTGTTGAAATTTCGTACACTTTTGTGTGTTTTGTCTGGATTGCCCGAAATTGATAGAATGAATCTGCACAATTTTACTTTTACCAACTGTGACATAAATTTTCCTTCATTTTTTTTACAACGAAACTTGCGAAAATCCCCTTAGATATTGCAGCAGCGCCACCTACTGACGACAATTGTAACTATTTTTTTTTTTTTTCGATTTTCGCAGAGCGCATCACTTGTGCTACATACTAGTTAAATTTTGTTTTGTTTCGAGCCATAGAACCGGCTCTAGAGCCTTCTGAATAGGCGAACTTTAATTATAGCAACCCTGTATATATATATATTTTTTTTTATAGATACTATAGCTTACTAAAATATGAAGGATACTATGCAAATATGATTAAATAAAGAATTTAAAGTTATTAAGTAAATGGATTGAAAATGCAAAATACATTTAATTTATTGCACAAATGCAGCTCATAAATAAAATGTTTTCAATAATAATAGAAGTTTGAAAATCCAATGAACGAAAAGTAAGAAGATGTAACACGATAAACCTAACTTTTAAAACACCCACAGAATAAAATATAATACAGCAAATCAACAATAAAATGGATAAAAAATACAAAACACAAGCTATCAAGTTACAGAAAATCAACAAAATTAAAAGGTATGGAAACAAAAAAAGAAAAACTTAAACTAAATTCAACTATCTAACTGGCTTACAAAACAAAAGTAAAAATCAAATAATCCTCAAGCATATGGAAAAAAATAAATAAAATAAATATCGAATCAACAAGTCAATGAAAAATATCATAATACAAAGGTATGGAATCGAAATAAGTATAACAAATGAAATCAAGCACAAACGCCATACACGTGGACGAGGCTCTAAGCCTAAATCATGAATTGTTAACCTCTACAAAAATTTAATCATGTCCAAGTTTTTTGTAGAAGCAAACACAAAAATGTATGTTTCTGAAGAAATAGATAGATTATATCTATAAACTATTTCTACTTGGACGACATACATAAAGAAGGAATAAAAAAGAAAAAA
The DNA here is from genome assembly GCA_951213105.1 of Amaurobius ferox. NCBI lineage: Eukaryota > Metazoa > Arthropoda > Arachnida > Araneae > Amaurobiidae > Amaurobius > Amaurobius ferox. Next base: position 202,117,948 of record OX578133.1, on the reverse strand, counting down.
TGAATACCTGGAAAAAGCACAGCGTATGTACAATCGAGTCGAAACCGGGAACACTGATAGAAGAGACCAGTGTTGCCATTCGTAAAGAAAAAATAAAAAACCATTTACTATTGCCATTCATAAGAATTGAAAAACAGTGAAGCGAAATGTTAAGAAAAAGTATTAATATACAAAAAGAGCTACTAAAAGGAGGGGCAAATAATAGTAATGCTGAAGTGAAAGAGAATGTAAAAAAAAAAAATGGAGATGTCTGGCTAATATAAGATACTATGAATAGAATTATATGACACTATGAAAAGAATTATAAAAATCCAGCTATTTTAAATTTTTTAACAATACTATTTACTAAATAAGAGGGATATTTATATAAATTACTAGTAATTTTGAGATTATTGATATGCATAACATGAAATTTTTTATCAGATAACATATAAATTCTTAAAAGCTGATTGAGTATAATATTTCTAAGCAATTGAATCGAGTTACAGGAATTAAATGGTAAGATTTTATTAATATTGAAATTATAAGTCTTTTTTATCATATAAATTTGTAACAATTCTATTAGAAGGATCAATAAAAAGATTTAAATCCAAAAAATTAACATTTTTACTAATAGTAGCTTCATTAGGAATTAATTCCAAATTGTCTGGATAGTAATCTATATGTATGAGATAATTTTCTGTATGTACTAAGCAAATCAGATCATCAGCATATCTGTAAAAAGTATAATCTATTGAAGTAAATGACTTTTCATAATGATAAAGGTATAAATTAGCTAGCATACTGCTACTGCAGCCACCCTGTGGAACTCCTGAGACTTGTAAGTATAATTTATTTCCTTGAAAAATATAATTATTGAAAATAACAAAGTGAAGAAGTTTAGGAAAATTTATAAATTTAATTTAATTTGAAGGATGTGTAATATAAGCATTATATAGAGCTAAAATTACATCATATAGATCAGATATCTTAATATTATTAAAAACATCTTTAAAATCAAAAGTTTGAAATCCTATTATTTTTCTAAGAGATGTTAATTTATTCTTTAATTCTTTACTATTATTTAGAATATGGTAATTATTGCTAGTCTGGCTTAAACTATTATTTATTAGATGTAAAGAATGTAGTAATAATTTACTCGCAGTAGTAGAGTAAGTATTATGGCCACTAGTAACTGTTCTAAATTTAATAGGATTTTTATGAAATTTTGGAATAAGCACTATATAAGGAAATTTAAGATATTTATATTTAATATTTAAATCACTATACATATTGATAATTTTCAATTTAATACTATTGATGGAATGTAAATCAGGTTTAAAAAGACTATTATTTTTTAAATAATCTAACAGAAATTGAATATAATATTTTTTACAGATAATAGCATAATTATTAGAGGCTTTATCAACATAGGTGATAACAAAGGATCTTTGTAAATCATTAATGGAATGTTTAATATTATAAATACGAGGCATGTTTTTTAAGTAAGTACCGTTTTGGAATTAAAAAAAGACGTGCAAAGATATCACAATAATTTTATTTCTACATGAAAGCCTGTACCTTAATCTACTTTTCTACATAATTTCCGTGAATATTGAGGCACTTGTCATAACGTGGCACCAGTTTTTGAATACCCTCCTCATAAAATTCTGCCGCCTGACTTGTTAACCACTGTATCACAACTGTTTTGATTTCGTTATCGTCTTGAAGACGCTGACCACCCAGGTGTTTCTTCAAGTGCAGGAACAAATGGTAGTCGCTGGGCGCCAGATCAGGGCTGTATGGAGGATGATCTAGAGTTTCCCATTTAAAAGATTTGATGAGATCTTTGGTCCGATTAGCCACATGTGGACGGGCATTGTCATGCAGCAAAACGATACCCTTACTCAACTTGCCACGTCTTTTGTTCTGGATTGCACGACGCAGATTGTTCAATGTCTCACAATAAGACGCTGCATTGATTGTCTCATTACGAGGCAGAAACTCCACTAGCAATACTCCTTTTTTGTCCCAAAAAACTGTGCACATGATTTTCCGGGCAGAAATTGTTTGCTTAAACTTCACTCTTTTGGGTGATGATGAATGTCGCCATTCCATGGATTGTTGTTTTGATTCTGGTGTGACGTAGGCCACCCATGTTTCGTCACCAGTAACAATTTGGTCTAAAAAATCTTCACCTTCATTGTGGTACCGCTCAAGGAAAGTCAATGCACTGCCTAAACGTTGGGTTTTGTGCAAATCCGTCAACATTTTTGGAACCCAACGTGAACACAATTTCCGGTAATGCAAGTTCTCGGTCACAATGCGATACAAAACACTACGAGAATATTGAGGAAACCAGTCGCACATTGATGAAATTGTAAAGCGTCTGTTTTCTCTCACCTTTTCTTCCACTTTCTGCACCAAATCTTCATTAAAGACCGAAGGACGCCCACTCCGTTCTTCATCATGCACATTTGTGCGGCCATCTTTAAATGCTCTCACCCATTTCCTTACCATTCCATCACTCATAATGTTTTGTCCGTAAACTTCACAGATCTCACGATGAATATCGATCGGTTTTACGCCTTTAGCACTAAGAAATCGTATAACAGCCCGTACTTCACAATCGGCGGGACTCACGATTGTCGGAGGCATCTTAAACACTCAGTAAACAACGTATACAATGAAGAATCAGACTGTAATGGCGTCAGTGCGTAGACAAGAGATGTAGGTAACCAGCGCGCATGCGCGGAACGCCAACCGTAGCGCTGCGGCGGCGGAATCGCAAAACGGTACTTACATTCTTACATAAAAAACATGCCTCGTATTATATAAAGATCTAGACAATTTAATATCTCTAATAGCATTTTTAATTGATTCTAATATAGTAAATTTCCACATATTAAATGCCTCTAATGGCAGAGCGTATTTACAAGCTAATTTATATATATATTTATCAAGATCTAGATTAATTGATTTTAAAACTTTAAAAGAATTATTACAAGAAGGTATCCTAAATTTAGTGCCAAATGACATAATGGTTCTTAACACATTGTCACTAACAATGTCTAAATCTCCTGTAACTATATGCCCCAAGTCCGGATTTAGAAATTTAGCAAATTTTTTTAATTTACAAATACATTCACTATCTACAATTGACTGAGAATAATGATCAATAGAGAGCGATTGTGAAACTTCATTATAATTAAATATAGACCTACCAATAGGCTTGTTGTATTTGAAAGTCTTTGAAACACATAAATTTCCAATAGGCAATAAATGTTTAAACTTGTTAAACAGATGTCCAAAATTTAGAGAATTATAAATAGGATGTTTGAAAGAGATAACACAATAAGAATTTTTGTGTTTGCTTCTACAAAAAACTTGGACATGATTAGATTTTTGTAGAGGTTAACAATTCATGATTTAGGCTTAGAGCTTCGTCCTCCACGTGTATAGCGTTTGTGCTTGATTTCGTTTGTGATTGTGCTTTTTTCGATTCCATACCTTTGTATTATGATATTTTTCATTGACTTGTTGATTCGATATTTATTTTATTTTTTTATTTTTTTCCATTTGCTTGAGGATTAGTTGATTTTTACTTTTGTTTTGTAAGCCAGTTAGATAGTTGAATTTAGTTTAAGTTTTTCTTTTTTCATTTCCATACCTTTGAATTTTTTTGATTTTCTGTAACTTGATTGCTAGTGTTTTGTATTTTTTATCCATTTGATTGATGATTTGCTGTATTATATTTTATTCTGTCGGTGTTTTAAAAAGTTAGATTTATCGTGTTACATCTTCTTACTTTTCGTTCATTGGATTTTCAAACTACTGTTATTATTGAAATCATTTTATTTATGAGCTGCATTTGGGCAATAAATTAAATGTATTTTGCATTTTCAATCCATTTACTTAATAACTTTAAATTCTTTATTTAATCATATTTGCATAGTATCCTTCATATTTTGTAAGCTATAGTATATATATATATATATATATATATATATATATATATATTCAGGATTTTGTTTAATATATGTGTTCTATCTTCATATTTATTCAGATATATATCAGCAGGTATTGATGAACAACCACCACCCATGGGTATACCATGTAATTGTTTAAAATAAGATGTGCCATCAAACAGTACAGTTTCGAATAAAACCCACACACACATTTCTACTAATGTTTAAAATTTATATTTATTGATAATAGACTGCAGGTTGTATTTTCGTAAATCTCCATGACTATATCGTATAAGTCCTTGATGTTTATATTTGAAAACAAATCATTAAATTTGAAACTTTTAAAATACAAATATTCAGTAATTACATTTATTTTTTTAATAGCTTCTATACTATTACTAATAAAATATGCACCTTTATTTTTAATCTTAATCATTAATTCTTTTAAAATAGATAAGAGTTTTTTATTAGCTGTTGTCAAATATGATTGAAAACCATTTGTAATGGGACGAAATTTAATAGGGTTTTTATGAAGCTTAGGTATTAAAGTTATATATGGAAAATGGATTTGTTTAATTTTGTATCCCAATTTAATGTATTTCGATTTAATGAGATTCGCAATTTCTGACTTAGATTGCTGTAAAGGTAGGTATACACATGGATCGTGATAACATTTGTATAATAACTGGTTATAAAGCAAAACACAAGTAAATGCATAATTTGTCATTACTTTGTCGACGTATGTTATTACAAATTTTTTGTGTAAAGTTGACAATGCATCTTTACTATATCTATGTATTATAGTAGGAGTTACAGCATTATGATATTTTGACTCAAATGCCCTCCGAATAGCACTACTCCATTCTTCGAAAGTTACAATAGGGATACTGTATTTCACAGCCATATTATAAACAAATGTATTGATATTAGCTTCAAAAGATTTGTCTATAGATCGATAGTCATGCATTCTGTATTTAGTACCTAGTTCAAATATAGGTTTTAGTATTGATCCGGACAGTATTTCAAAGTCTCCAGTGATTACGTGACCAAATTTCTCGTTTACATATGGTGTATACCGCTGACAATCACATGCATGATCTGTATCCTTAATACTTCTGCATGCAGTATTATAATTAAAAAGGCTTCTACAAAGAGGTTTAGCATATTTATATGCAATTTTTATATTAATATTGACGGGTAATTTAAAATGATATTTACTTAAAATACTTGAAAAATTTACACTATCGAATTTTTTATTTTTGTATGTGATTATTAGATATTCTTGATTTACTTTAATAGTTTTATTATCTTGTAAAGAAATATTTAATCTTTTGGCACGTAATTTTATAAGATCAAGAAAAATAGCAGGAAGTGGTGAATCATTCACGAAACGATGTTTAAAATCAACTTCTGAACAATATTTCCACAGATCCACTAAATAACGTTTTCTAATTCCATAAGTGAAGTTTTTAATCCATGATTGTGGAGCATCGTTCATTTCTGTAATATTTTTTACAAAAGACACAAGTGCTGTAATAGAATCATTAAGTTTCAGCTTTACCTTACTACCAGCCCTTTTATGACGTCTAGTAATATTATTTCTTACAGTATTGTTAGAATTCTCAATAACTGAAGAAACAGGGTTTTGTATATGTTCAAGGTTGTATTGCACGTTATATAACATTGAATTTAATCTATATGGATAGATAGTATTATATTTTTGTATATAATAATTTTCCCACCAAAGGCGATCTTTCAAGTTTACCACTATATCCATAATAGTGATTTGCATGGCTTCAATACCATGTACGCCAAAATGCCTTATTTCAATGGATGATTCAATGGAAGGATTTTTTTTAAATTTATAGATTTGTCTTTGAATATATATTTATATATATATATATATATATATATATATATATATATATATATATATATATACACCTAACTGGGCTATCTCACCCAACCCAAACCCTCTAGCAAAATGCTTGAGAATTTTTTCCTAATGCATAATAACTTTAATTTACTACTGCATTTTATATTTTAATTAGCACAAATATTGCTAGGGGCTGCTAGTAGGGTAGGATAGCCCAATTTTAAATCCAAAATATGCCACCAATATATAACTTTTTCATTTCGACAGGTTCTAAGGTCATTCATTCTGAAGAAATACGAACATACTCTCAAATGGTTAGTATATTGCTGTTAGTTTTAGTATTATAATATACATAGTTTCTAGGAAAATCCTTAAACACCCCAATAACTTTGCAAAGAAAAGTCCATGAGTGTACACATTAGGCATATCCAGGGCATGATTAAGCTAGTGTGGGCCCCCACCCCACATACACACACACACTCACGGCATACCAAATACATGCAAAAAAAACATCATTAAGCAAGTTTAGGACCACTGTCCCAAAGGCACTTTTGTACATTTATTATTATAGGCACTTTTTATTTAAAAGTAAAACTTTAAAAGATGTATAATATTTAAAACTATTAACATATTTTCAAAATTTAAAACAAAAACTAACATTATCAGTTTATATTATTCAAATAATTAAATAATTATTTCTGATTAAAATGTTTTAACACATACAAAATTTAGAGTCCCTAAAGGCCCGTGAATTAATCAGACCCTGGGCATGTGACCATGGCCAGTCAAATATAAGTGATTACAGCTCCCTTAGAAGAGAATTTAAAAAGTTAGATTAATAAACTCTAACAAAATGAGAGACAAGAAAAGCCATATTGTAGAGCATTGTCTATGTTATGCTGATTTTCTAAATTTTCCCCCAAATTCCTAACTTTGTTAATGTTGTTTCCCATTTGATCATTTTCAGCAACTAAACTTTGTTTTCAAGTTCATTAAAAACTGTGCTATTACAAATTAAGTTCCTTTTTTCAGTAAACATAATTTATTATCTCAAATCACGCCTGTGCATGAGCCATTTTTTTTTTCTGACTATCACCTGCATGAATTTATCTTTCTTTTTTTTACCCCAAGATGGCCACATCAGGTTAGAGCTAATTAATAACCTTATTCCAAGAACAATTTTTGTCCTTATTCCTCCCCCAAGTGATGTATATATTTCATCAAGGTTTTTGAAATTAATAAAATTGGGTAACCTGTGGGTTGCTTCCTTGAGCGCTGCTTTGGCGTCATGTCAATTTTTTTGTGTATATGCTATCACACACATGGTAGCATTGAAGTAATTCAGAATAAAACTTTCTGTATGACAGATTACTGGAGTTTTAGGCTTAACATATTATGAACACATGATTCTGTAACTGTTGTAAGCAGATAAAGCAGAGAGTCAATGCAATGTTAAATAAAGAATTTCATCATTGCTTTTTAAATGCATAGACTGCATTTATTGTAAATTGCAAAATACTTTGCCAGAAAAATTATATACAGTTTACGCTGATTAGAGGCAACTACAGCTTTTAAGGTGAACATGTATGTACAATATGTACACTTGAGCTTTCAATGCTCAGAAAGACTGTGATAACAGGAAAAATCCTATTATGCATAAACAGCATACATTTGCTATTGTCATATCCTTCGTTTAACACTCCACAATCCTATTGTGACACAACAAGGGAATCTCCAAATTAGACATTTAAAATGATATGAAGAAAAACAGGTCTCTTACTAAAACGTATCATAACTTGATATAAAGACCTTAACTGCAGTTTATCCAATACCTTGCTATCATTGCAAATTTAGTCTTTTTTCCAACTAATTTGTACAATATCCGAAGACAACATCGAACTGAGATATCGGACTCACTTAACATTTCACTCACTATATGTGTCAAGCACCTGATTTGCACAAAGTACCTGCTGAAAGAATGCCATTATTCATTTCGAGAATGAAGTATGTCTAAATGAATTTGTGATTTAAATTTTGCTCCAGAAAACCATGAATTACTATGTTTGTTTACATTCTTCCAATAATCTGCTCCCTCATGCAATGACCCTTTTTGAATAAAGTTGAATTTCTAACATCTAAAGTCTATATGATCATTTTTAGCTGAAAATCTAAGTTAGTAAATTTTAATCATATAATTATTTATCTTTGTGAATGGTGGAAAAACACCACAGTTACATAATTTCCACATTGTTTCCAATTTAAAATCTACTCGAATATAATTAAAAATATGTTCATTTTATGTACTTAGCATTATTTTTTGTATATATTTTCATTTTGTTGCTACTTATAATTTTGATAGTAAATTTGTTTGATTAGCTATATCAAGATTTTCTAATTTAAGAAAATGAATTCCAAGTAATATCTTGTAATGACTTAAATTTGTAGTTTGCATATTTAATATTTCAGTCTTTAAAGTATGCTTGTTTGTAACATCTGACATATTTTATTATCAGAAAATGTATTGCATTTGGTATTTTTATATATATATTCCATATCATACTTGTTTAATGGTACTTGTTTTTGTTAATGGTACATTGTTATCTTGTGACTTTCTTCATATTTTAATGTCTATTAAGGCGAATGATGATGAGTCAAGTGCCTGGCCATTTGATTAAAAAAAAAAATATTTTAATGTCTACATTAATTACATTTTTTTTTTCTTTTTTTGCAAATAAAACTTTAAAGAAAATTGAAACAAATAATGAAGCAAAACACAAGAGAAATATCATTTTAGTGTTCTATATCCAAAACTGGACCCCTGTTAATGACTGCTTTTGTTTGTCTGTAATCCCCAGGACCGTGGATAAGGGCAATATTCTGTTGACTTGGCATAACTGGTATCCCTCCCCACTTTTTTTTTTTAAATAATCTAAACCATCCATCCAACAGCATTCAAATTTGACATGCAGATGCAGAGGTTCAAGAACAAAGCAAAAGTATAAAAAAAAAGGTAAAACATAAAATCTTGGTTAAAAGGAGTGGGTATATTTTTACAGACTCTGACTCAGACTCTCCCATACTGCTGCTGATTCCAACTGTACAGCCCTGATCTTCAAAACTACCCAACCATATTTGATTCTAAGATACATTGCTATTTTAATATAAAAAAATGCATGACCTTTTAAAACTGTAATATTTGTACCAAATATTGTTCGAAATACTCCATTCCAAAATGCTCCATATACAGATGGACGGACACACATACACGACCTCAAAACATTCGATTCAAGTTCAGATGTGCTTGAAATGTGCTCTTCCGTTGAAAACTTGAATTCGAATTTTTGACACCATCACAATATACAATATATTATACATTATACAATGTATTTAGGGAAAGTAAAAATTATTAAAAAATTTAATATTCAAAAATAAAATTATGTTTAAATAGTTTTATTTAGGAGTCCGAAGTGGTATATTTATACTGACTCTAACTCTACCCCATACTGCTACTGACTCAAGACTCCACAGCCCTGGTCTTCAAAACTGCCCAACCAAATTTGATTCTAAGATGAATTCTAAGAGAATGGGGCTCAATGAACCTATTGGCACAGTGGACTACCCCCCCCCCCCCCTTTGATTTTTCTTATGTTTTTTCACAATGTTTCATATTTTGACATATATATGACAACACAGTCTTGATGTACTTTATCCAAAAATCATATTCTCAACTCATTATTAAGCCATTTTACAGTTGTAGATGGTTTATAGATGGTAAAAGTAAAATTTTTCAGATGTACAGATTTCAGTTTCTTCATCTAAGAATTGTAACTTGGAAGAAGTGTCTCAGTACAATATAAAAACAAGGATTTTTTCTTTTTATATCATATCTGCTTACATTCAATAAATTCAAAATTTGGCAAAAATTAAGCACACATCCACAACAGAAGGTCTTTATTTTACTTCCTATAAGACATACAAAAATTTTTTAAAAAAGGGCCAGAGCGCTTTCGAGCATAAGTACTCTCTTCATCAGTGGCTACATATAAATAAAATTTGAATCGTTCATATATAGACCAGATATAGCGACAAAATTTGCATAAATGCAATTTACAAAATAATCTACGTTTAGGCAAGGATAAACCGAAAACTATAAAAAAAAAAAATTTCTTTTAGAGTTTCAAAAATTCCAACAACAAAAGAACAGCATAGTAGATTACAATTTAATTACAGAAATCGAAAAAGGGGGTTGGGGCAACCAAGCATAATCCCAAAGATGAAGACGTCAAAGATAACTTTGCAGAGACTTGAATTGCATGGAGTCGAGAATGAGTCGCCAACAATTTATAAAATAATATACGTTTAGGCAAGGATAAACTGAAAACTATAATTTTTTTTTTTTTTTTTTTTTTTTTTTTTTAACTGAAAACTAAAAATTGTTTTATAGTTTTCGGTTTATCCTTGCCTAGACGTAGATTATTTTGTAAATTGTATTCATGCAAAATTTGCTATATCTGGTCTATATATGAACGATTCAAATTTTATTTCCATGTAGACACTGATGAAGAGCATACTTATGCTCGAAAGCGCTCTGGCCTTTTTTTAAAAAAATTTTGTACGTCGTATAGGAAGTAAAATAAAGACCTTCTGTTGTGGATGTGTGCTTAATTTTTGCTATTATAACATCAGACGTGATGCCAAGTTGTTTATTTAATTCAAAATATATTTATTTTACTTGTATTTGTTGTTGAACTTCCATATGGGACACAATGGACCACAACACTTAGGGTACAATGAACCGTGGTCCACTGTACCCCATATTCTTCTATAAGTTGGACAGTCTTTTTTAGTAAATACTAATGTATTATTTGATTCTACTGAATAAATTTACTCATGATTTATGTTCTAGTTTACACACTTTAAGTGTTATAACTCGAAATTTCAAATATTGAAGATTTGATAACATGATGCCTTACATATATTTTAAATCTGTAATTAATCAAGCAGAATCTTAAAAAAAGAATATTTTAAGCTAATTAATATATTTCTAGTTCTATCTCTTGGTATATTGGATGGATCAGTGTGGAGCGAGTGAAATCAACCATCTTATGGAATAATAATTAGAATTGTTTTTAAATCCTGGAGCTAGGACCATATCTTGGAAAATGTATAGAAATATGCAAGCATAATACATACTTCAGAAATTGTATTTAAATATGGCAGTACTATCGCAATAAAGCCACTGTTCTGTGTGAATAGGAACACGAAAGAAGCATTGGTCATTTATCAATAATTTCAAAAATGAATTCAATATAATTCTAGCATAAATTGATTTTTTTTTCTGTAATACCACACAACAAACCACATAAAACTGGTAAAGAAACAATGCCAAATGAAGTCATAAAGCAGGCTGAAAAAGTGTTATTGATGATAATCTATCCATTCATTTAATCTCCAATATATATTGTAAAAGCAACACTTTTAGTGCAGTTTTATGTTCAAAAGTACAAGTCCTCAAAAATAGCAGCTAAGTGAAAAGAACACATCATCCTTTAGGTTTGTGTCTAACTATGCAAATAGGCAGGTATAATCAAATGATCATGTTGCAAAATTACATTGTAGATGCTGCTAGAATACATCATGGTTTTGTATTTAAAATAATAAAATTGTTTATGAATTTGCAATGATTAATCAAAAGAATATGCCAAAGTTCTGGAAAAAAAATTCAACAGCAAAAAGTTGACTACCATTTTAGAATTCGAAATCTTAAAATTTTACTCAGACAGCCAGAATCAACAACTTTTGATCAGCTGAAGAAATTCTGCTCTTACTAAATGCTTTTTCATATTCATCAATAAGTTTAAGATGAAAAGGGTCATCAAAAATACCAACTGATGCACCAGTTCAAAACATTCTAGAAAAAGAACCTGAAAACAAAGAACCAATTCAATTAAAGTCAGAAAGAATATTCAAAACGAGATAATTACTGTTTCAAAAGAAGATAAAAGCAAAACTAAAGCTCCACAATCTGGTGCATCGAAAAGAAAGTAAAAATATCTTGTAAACATATCTGAAAGTTCTAATGATTCTGACAGCAATAGTGAAACAAAATACACTGAAACTGAAAATATTTTACAACATGCTGACTCTAATATTTAAACTCAGATAAGTAAAGGTTATGGTGATTATATTCTTGTAAAATTTTTTATAAAAAAAAAATTGCATTGATTTAGTCATTAAAAGAAATGATATAAATCGTGAACTTGTGCAATTAATGTAACAAAAGCATTAAGATGTCTTTGATTTCTCTGAAAAAATTGATGAATTCTAGAAAATTGTCATAAATATTGAAGATATTGTAATGTCTTCCAAAACCTAGGATATCGCAAAATATAGTAGATTCTCAGCTGTACAAAAATACTGAGTGTCACTTGCAAATTTTAATTTTTAATTATTGCTTTATGGATTTAATGGATTTCATTCACCCCCGCCCCCCTCCTATATTTTGCATACTATTATTTTCTTCTGATATTTATTGAATAGCTTTAAAGAGTAACAGTTGTCAATTCTGAAATTTTAGTTGAAAATAAGACCATTAAAAATTGAAATGTTATAACTTGCTGAAATCTATTTATTGTGTTTACATTAAATAGTTTTTTCAAATGTACAGATGAATCATTTTCACATTTCTTAGAAAATTTAGCCATGGTCCACTTTGTCACTTGTCATTTAAAAAAATTCTACAGCAAAACTTAATTATTTTTATGTATATCATAAACCTGAATATTTAAACAATATGTATACTCATTTAAAGCAATAATTTTGCTCATCATTTAAAAGAAAAACGTCAGAATGTATGAAAGTGGTACATTGTTGCTTGTGCATAAAAAATGCATGATTTTTTAAAACTTGCATTTGTTGTATGCATATAATTCAGTATGTTACGGCAGTTTTGAATTTATCCAATTTGCTCCAAATTGGGTATCCTGGGATAATTTATGAACTATTTTAAAAGAAAGTCAGATTTAGTGTAATGTGAATGTGCCATTCTCAAATTACACATTTAAAATCCAAATTATAGTCCATAAAGATGTCTATATATAAAGAAAATCAATGGTGGTAAACAATGCATAGCATATCCACTTATTTTTCTTTCGGTATAGATAATGGTATTTTATTTTAGGCATTCGATAGTATAAAAGGAAACTATTTTATATAAATGTTATGAAAAACACATAATATTGCATAAATTTTGTAAGATATAACAAAATTTTTTATAATGTTATAAAAAATATCTTTGAAAGTATGAGCAAAATGAGTTTTGAAAGTACCTTCAATTTCATTATAATGTCCTTTGATTGTACTAAATCTTGTACTGCTTCTGTTGCCCACCCTAACATTTGCATCCTAGTGTAAAATATGTTGTTTGTATATAATCACAAACCAGTCTGTAACTTGTGTTTTTAATAATTTAAAAGACGCTCCCATATGCAGATACCAGCAGCAAGAAATTTCAATTCAGAGTTGACTCACTAAAAATGCTCACCAGTTCAATATAAATAACATTACATAATGCATTTCTTATTGAAAACAAAAATTGCATTAAACAATGCAGATTTTTTACTCGCCTTTACTTTTCACATGTTATTATGTGATTTGGTTTATTGCAGTTTGGAGAAGCATTTTTTTTTAAACAGCATTAATCAGTCTTCAGCCTATGATAGTTAGCTTTATGTTGCATATCAATTAATGTGAATACAAATGGATATATTCAATAGAAATATGTACCTAAAATTAAAACAAATAGATCTCTTCTACAGAGTAAACTTATTATACTATACATAATTATGCATGTTTTCTATATCTTTATTAAGAACTAATACAGCAGTAAATCAGCCGACTTTTATTATATATAAATTATCTGTCTGCTATATTACAGTACAAATTTACAACTCAATATATTACTAATAAAATCCTTATAATATGGATGATTTAGATGCATAAAATATATAGCACAACTAAATAAATGAACTTTGACAGCATACATATGACTCCCAAGTACAATGGCAAGATTCTATATATATATATATATATATAAATATATATATATATATTATATATATATATATATATATATATATATATATATATATAGTATAGATCTATATAGATCTATATATAGTAAATATATATATATATATAGATCTACACACATATATATATACAGGGTGTCCAGTGCTATCGGTGCCCAATGGCTATTTCTTCAACCGTTAGTTACAGAGATATACTTTCAATTGCAAAAATGTTTTAAATTTTAAAATCTACTATCTTAGAAACAGTTTAAATCAATAAATACATTTCTGAAAGAAATACGAAATATAAATTTTTATGTGATCTCCCGGTCCTACCAATTAGATTTAGGAAAATCATCCTCATACAATTTCATGTAAAATAAAAAAAAAATCTTCCTTTTATGACTAAAATTCACAGAGTTATGAAGCATTAAGCTTTATGACTTAAGTCACTTTTTCACTTATAATGTCCTGTTTCAGGCAACCAACCAATCAGGGACCGTATTGACCATTTCTCCAGGCAACCAACCAATCAGGGACCTTATTGACCATTTCTCAGCACAAAAAGTGCTCCAACTTTGAACAGCTATAAGTCGGTCAATTTTGGTCATAAAAGGATTTTTTTTTTTTTTTTTTTTTTGCATAAAATTGTATGAGGATGATTTTCCTAAATATAATTGGTTGGACCGGGGGATTGTGTAAAAATTTATATTTCGCATTTCTTTCAGAAATGCATTTATTGATTTAAACTGTTTCTAAGATAATAGATTTTAAAATTTAAAACATTTTTGCAATTGAAAGTGTATCTCTGTGACTAACGGTTGAGGAAATAGCCATTGGGCACTGATAGCACTGGATACCCTGTATAGTAAAAATAATTTGAAAACCCAATGATAGAATGGAGAGAAGTTGCAACTCAAAAAACCCTAACTTTAAATGATGTCTACGTAATAAAAAGAAGTATTATATAAAGAATCATCAATCATGTGGAAAATAAAATGCAAAGTTCTAGTCATCAAGGCAAAAATAATCAAATGAGTGGATTCGATAATAGAAAATCAAATAAAATCTTAGATTTAAAGCTATACACGTGGATAAGCACTAAGCCTAAATGAATTGTCCATTTCGAATAAGCTCATTTTCAGCTCCAGGTATTTAATCAAAATTAACACAAAAATGCATGTTTCTGAAATTAGAGATAGATTATATCTATAAACACTAATTACCTGGACAACATGCATAAAGATTGAAAAATGATATAGGAAACAAGAATACCTGAAAAAAACACTTCTTATGTCCTATCCAATGGAGCCTTGAATGATGTGATGAATGTTGCTAATCGTAAAAGACAAAAGTAGAGATCTACTGTCGCCAATCGTGAGAAATAAATAACAGTAACACAAAAAGGGCAATGATAGGTGATATTCTACAGTAAGGGCTACAAAATAATAGGGCATTTAATATAACAGAAATCATAGAGGCTGAAGTATAAGGGGGATGTAAATATATTTTAATACTTATTCAAGAGATAGTTGATGTCTGTCTAAAATAAGATGCTAAGGAGAGAATTTAAGAAAATTCAGCTAATCCAAACTTTTTAACAATACCATTTACTAAATATGCTATATATTTATATAATTAGCTGGTAATTTTTAGATTATTAATATGCATGGCATGAAATTTTTTATCTGATAATCTATAAATTCTAAAAAGTTAATTATTAATTTCTAAACAATTGAATCGAGTTATAGGAACTAAATGATAATATTTTATTAATGTTAAAATTAAAATAGTCTTTATCATATAAATTAGTTACTATCCCTTTAGTAGTTTCAATAATTAGATTTAAATCCAAAAAATTAATATTATTACTTATCATGACTTCATTAGGAATTAATTCCAAATTATCTGGATAGAAATCTATATGGCATAGTTGTCAGTAAAAACTAAACAAATCAGATCATCAACATATCTGTAAATTTTATAATCTGTTGAAGTAAAAGATTTTTCATAATGATAAAGGTATAAATTAGCTAACATATTACTACTACAGCCACCTTGTGGAACCCCTGAGACTTGTAAGTATAATTTATTACCTTGAAATATATAATTATTGAAAAGAACAAAGTGAAAAAGTTTAGGAAAATTGGTAAATATAGTATGAGTGGATTGATTAGTAATATAAGCATTATATAGAGCTAAAATTACTATATAAAGATCAGAGATCTTAATATTATTAAAATTATCTTTAAAATCAAAAGTTTGAAATCCAATTAGTTTACCTAGTGATGTTAATTTATTCTTTAATTCTTTACTATTATTTAGAATAAGGTAATTATTGCTAGAATAACGTAAACTATCATTTATTACATTTAAATAACTTAGTAGTAATTTACTCGTGGTAGTAGACTATTATGACCACTAGTTACTGTTCTAAATTTAATGGGATTTTTATGAAATTTAGGAATAAGCACTATATATGGAAATTTAAGAAATTTATAATTAATATCTAAATCACTATACATATTGATAATTTTCACTTTGATACTATTAATGGAGTGTGAATCTAATTTAAATAGACTATTGTTCTTTAAATAATCTAACAAAAATTGTATATAGAATTTTTTACAGATAACATAATTATTAGAGGCTTTATCAACATAAGTTATAATAAAAGATCTTCGTAAATCATTAATGGAGTGTTTTATATTATTAATATTATATATGGATCTAGACAATTTAATACTACAAATAGTATTTTTAATAAAGTTTATGTAATATATATATTTAATTTAATATATATATACACACACACACACACAAATAATTTCAAATTCAACTTAGCCAATTCCTTTAACATACTAAATAAATTATCCAAGACATACAGCAGGATATATACTAAACGGCAACATCCACATTTAGGCAATATTAATCAAGTGAAGTATCAATATTTTGGCAAAATTTTCTTACACGAAAACAAATTTAGATATATCTTACTAAAATAAGGGGCAAATTTCTAAGATAGCACCAATGCAGAAATAACTAAAATTTCCATGCTGATAAGCAGATCTTTAAAAGTTCATATTTTTACATAGTGCATTTTTACATATGCACTATGTAAAAATATGAGTATTTAGTTTCGGAAACTTAAGGGCAAAATTTTTTGCATGACACCACGTGCCTAAGCTCTATTAATAGACTGCCTTACTTAAATCTGGCATTTTCAACATGTGCGGTTACAGAAAGTTTTTTTATCCTTTCACTGGGGGGACTTCTGAAATGCTAGATGTATGACTCTGGAAAGAGTTATACAAATTCTTCTTCTCTTATGTTAACTTTTAAAGTAGCTTTTTGTGCATATAAATGGTTCTATTCTTATTTTGATATTGCTTTCTAAATTGCTTACAGTAATATGACTATTTTATTTAGGCTTTTAGTTTGTATTTGTTATTCATAGTGTTGTAATAAATCTACGAAAGTCTTAATAAAATTTAATAATATCTAAACAGTTTTAGGTATGAGGAAAACTTGAGCAATGTATTTAAACACAAATAAGACAAAATGTAGCATACTGCTGTTTTGATAATATGCTGGATCCCTTTCGTCGGTGCAAGAGAACTAATAAATTCGAAGTTGAAAAGGGTGCAAATAAAAGAAACGGGGTGTTTACATATCCAAGACCTGGATTAAGCAATAGATTAAGAATCTGGATTAAGAAACAGAAGGGTAAATAAACCCCTCTGTTTCTTTTATTTGTCCCTTTTCGTCGTTTTGGGTTCGGTGATTCTCTTGCACTGATGAAGGGGATCCAGTGTATCCGCGAAACAACTGTATGCTGCATTTTGTCTTATTTGTGCTTAAATATGTTGCTCAAGTTTTCCTTATCCTTTACACAAAGTGTCTTACTTATTAATTTTAGATATGTTTTAATAATTAAATTTTCAGTCTGCAGATTTGACACTTGCATATGGTAGCAAGATTAAGAGAAATGTATTAAATACAAGAATGAAATATAATTCAGCACTTGCTGACTCTGGTCAATCTGTTGATGTATTGACAGCTGGTATGTTTTTAGTTTTTCACTTCTGTTTAATTAACATTTTTATCAAACAACTCTCTATGGTAAATATTAAGCCACCTTCAGAATAAATAAAGACATAAAAATTTGTGTATTATCAGTTGTTGACACAGATACAACATATTAAGAAAAATTCTTGCAGTCAAGAGGGCTAATCAGGCTGCAGCCTATGAGAACAGTTTTCCTCTTTCGTATGGGAAACGGATCAAAATGTTTCACATTTTCTTGTTATATATATATTTTTTTTCCCAATTTCTTCTATTATGCTGGATAAAACCCAATCCTGATTCCTTGAGTCTAATAATGGATACCTGCAGCTGCTCCAAAATCTTAAAAATTGCTCGGGGTTTTATGTAATATTTTATTTCATTTTAGTTTGTAATTATATTCATAAGTGTCTAGTCTTCCGTTCAAAAAACTTTCTTCTGATTTTATGATTCACTAATGAAAAGTCTATAATATACTTGGAAAAAGTTGCACCTTTTCTTTCTTGTGATTATTTACATAGAATATTATCAAAAGTCTGCAAAACATTTTCAAATTGAAGATGAATAGCACCAGACCAAGTAAATTTCGCTCATATTTGGGGAAATTTTTAGATTGATGGCTATGGTTTTGTTTCCTAAACTATTCAACAGTGATTGTATAATTACAATCCTATCGTATGCATTCAGAAGCATCTGTTCACTTTCTATTTAAAGGTATTGTTAACATCTTCTCAGCAGAAATAATTTGTGTGTCTATTTTTAACATGTATTTCTTTAACAATTTGTTTTTAGTGTTCTTAAAGTATTTGTTGAAAATATTTTATAAGCATTCCTTCGAATTTTTTGATATAGTATTGAAGTCATATTATGTTTGTAGGATGTCATATGTACACTATCATCCATAAGTTTTTTTGCTACCTCATAAATTTAATGTAGTATTTGAGGATGTGAAAAAGTAGCAAATTTTTGAGATAATATTTAAAACATATTACAAGACAAATAAATTCAGAATCATTATAAACAAGCACATAAGATCAAAATAATTAAATTTTTGCTTCACCCATGTGTCCATCCTTTGTTTTGATGACTGCTTTGCAAAGTTTTGCAACTTTCAAAACAACAAAAAAAAAGCACTTTCCAGATGTTTTCAACATAGTTGGACAAACTTTTCGGAACTTTCAGTCCAGTTTATCCCACAACATTTCAATTGGATTTAGACCAGTGATTGTGGTGGCTAAAGCTTTTCCTCCTTAGTCAACTTATCTAAATACTTTTTACAGATCTTTGCTGAATGTTTTGGATCATTGTCTTGTTGTAATATCAGTGGCAGCTTGTGCCCAGAGGGCTCACAGCACGCGACTTCCTCATAAAAAAAACCCTACATTATTATTTTTATTTATATAAATGTATTAAAAATTTTTGTAAAAAAATTTTGCATATTTTTCAAAACGCCCTTCCACAAAAGTGTAGTACTGCCTATACTATCTTGTAACACATTCAGCAACTAAAAGCGACAATGTAGTTGCTGGATGCATTATAAGATGGCAGTACTACAAGAATCTTCTATACTGTGGTTTCATTGTAGTGCCGCAAATTTAGAGCGACCCAGATAGAACGAAGATACATAGTTTCAAATACCATTGTGAGTTTGAATGAACGAATATGAACATTGGCTATTTTCAAACCATTGTCTGCCGTGTATCGTTGCATGCCCATCGCCAGAAAATGAGCCAGTTTATCGTGGGTCTTTTAGAATTGGCATTATTTCGCTATTTTGGCTACACTTAAGAATATGAATTTGACGGATTCTGTTGTTTTCCAATATAGTTTTGGTATTTTTAAATAAATCCTTAAATAAAATGACCGTTTATACAAGAATAACTTAATTTATTTTTAAAGTTAAATAAGTAATTTTATTTTAAATTATTTAACAGTTTATATTTTTAAAATATAAAAGTTCATATATAAGTCCGATCAAAAATTTTTTGCATTCTCTACATTTATGTATACAATAAAGGGAAAGTGTGAAGATTGAATGGTTAAATTTGTATTTTTGACGTATTTAACTATTGAAAACATTCAACTCAAATTTAACATGATCTACATGTGTAAATATCTGTTTATGCATGTAAGAGTCTGTGGACACTATATCCAAATAATGAATAGGGCGATTTGGACAACATTTTGTACGATTATATTGTCTATAAAGTATGAAATGCTATTTACTTTTAGTGAGTACAAACATACAGAATGCACCCATATTTACATTTTTTAATGTAAAATAAATAAATTGCAGTCAATCATGTAAAATATTTTGATTATTAAAGTACATGATCATTTTATGAAAACTATTTTTCCATATGAAATGTTTTTTTAATATGAAATAAATGTCAGTCAATCATATAAAATCTTTTGATAATCGATATACATGATCATTTTAAAAAAGGTATTTTATAATCATCAGAAACCAAATTATACAGTAATTTTACTATCAGTAGGAAACAAAGAATACCAATTTAGAAACCTAGCATGCCCCGATTTTGAGATGTTGGTAGTTAATTCATAAAACGACTTATACTCGTATAATAAATTTTACATGCAAAAATTGTTAAAATAACTGGGTCAACTTTTTCTCTTGCAGCATTTTTGCATTATAGCACATTTGGAAACAATGTTGAATAGTGATGCCATCAATGTAGCCAAAAATGCCAAACGCAATCAAAGTACAGTACAGGATCGTTTATCCGGTGTCCCGATATCCGGAACGCTCCCAAAACTGGCATTGGGAAGAATGATGCCAAATTTTTCGTCAACAGATATATTTTCACCAAAAATTGGTCAAAATATCGTTTTTTCTTTTAAATCTCGCCAAACAATCAGAAGTGTTATTTTCCGATTTTTTCGTAGTTTCCACGGAAAGCGTCCTCATAATATGAATTTCGGTTTTTCTGTGTTTTCCTATGGAAAATTGCATGTTATGGCATGTTAATGAAAAATTGGATTTAAAAAAATTAAAAATATTTTAATTTTTATTTAATATAATTTATAAAGCTTCATTTTTATTTCATAATAACTAAAATAAAAAATTGAAAATTTTAAAATTATTAAAAAAAACTTGTTAATAAAAAATTTTTGCTTTTAAATTGAAAAAAATATTCCCTTCTGACATTCCCCTTTGGAAATTTCTGGCTTCGCACATGTTTACAAGTATATTTCCTTCCTCCTGTAAAAATTATTTTAACATTTTAAATGTTGATTTGAATCAATCTATCCTGTCGACCCCCCCCCCTTCCATTTTTCTTTTAAATTATACACTCCCCAGTTTATGAATCCTGAAGAACTCCCGGCGGCGGGGGGGGGGGGGGGGTGTACTTCATGGCGGATTTAAAAAAATTAAAAATATTTTAATTTTTATTTAATATAATTTATAAAACTTCATTTGTATTTCATAATAACTAAAATAAAAAATTGAAAATTTTAAAATTATTAGAAAAACTTGTTAATAAAAAATTTCGCTTTTAAATTGAAAAAAATATTCACTTCTGACATTCCCCTTTGGAAATTTCTGGCTTCGCGCATGTTTACAAGTATATTTCCTTCCTCCTGTAAAAATTATTTTAACATTTTAAATGTTGATTTAAATCAATCTATCCTGTCGACACCCCCCCCCCTTCCATTTTTCTTTTAAATTATACACTCCCCAGTTTATGAATCCTGAAGAACTCCCGGCGGCGGGGGGGGGGGGGGGTGTACTTTATGGCGGATTTAAAAAAATTAAAAATATTTTAATTTTTATTTAATATAATTTATAAAATTTCATTTGTATTTCATAATAACTAAAATAAAAAATTGAAAATTTTAAAATTATTAGAAAAACTTGTTAATAAAAAATTTCGCTTTTAAATTGAAAAAAAATTCGCTTCTGACATCCCCCTATGGAAATTTCTGGCTTCGCGCATGTTTACAGGTAAATTTCCTTTTTCCTGTAAAAATTATTTTAACATTTTAATAATTAATAACGTTTGCCTTTTTTAATTTACTAAACGATAAAACATATTAAAGACGTTAATTTTGTACCTTTTTTTTTATTTACAAAACTAAAAATGTTCTATGTTAAATAAAAAATAACTACATTTAATTAACAAATAATATGCAAACAGATGCGGATTTTAATTTGTTAGATAATGTAAAGAAATCTAAAAATACAAGGATTATAAGAACTTTGACAGTAATAAATCAGCTCCGACAGGAAATAACAGCACCCTCTACCAACTGTTCTGGAACTACACATTCCCCACTTTCTAAATCGAAATTTCACGGCCTTTATTATCACGTAGGCAACGGACGCTCTAGCCCGTGCTGGATCGTCACTTCCGAGAGCTACTATCGGGGTGACGGCCGGATGCAGCCGCTTAGGAAATTTTTGGGAAAAACGGTGCTACTTCCGATGTTTTCCGGAAAAGAGGAATTGTGGAACTTCTCAGAAAAAACATGATCCACGGACTATTTTCATTCACTATCGCGAGAATTCCTCGCGTTCGTTTCCGAAATTTAAGAAGAATCAGCGGCGGCGAGTGCACTCAGCATTTTTTTCTGCGCGGGAATTTTGAATTTCGTGCGCGGTTTGAGTGTCCTATTTCAAACCCTCTAAAATAGTAGGTTTCAATGCATTTTTTTTTATTGATATTGCTAATTAAAGCAAAAAAGCATTTGGCGGGATTTTAAACAAAAAATCGCTATTTGGCGCAATATTTAGCAAATAATTGCTTGTTGGTGCAGAATTTGGCATTATTTTGCCGTATTCCGGTTTTGGGAGAGTCCGGATATTGGAACGCCGGATAAGAGGTCGCGTACTGTATCTCGTTTTTCTTAGACATAATACCCTGGCAGAAAATAAAATCCCAACACCAAGACGAAATTAGTTTAGAGGAATGAAATTTAGGCAAAGCAATTGTGTAGGTAACATATTTATTTGATTAAAGTTTCAAGATCACAGGTTAAAGTATGCGCGAGAAGAGCCATTTCAAATGTGAATGGTAGTACATTAATAACCGCTGTAGTCACCACGATTTTGAATGCAAACGTGTATGCATTGTGTCATACAGGTGCCGTATGTCATTTTGTGGGATGGAGTTCCATGTCTGTTGCACTTGGTCAGTCAAATCAGCAACAGTTAATGCTGGTTGTGGATGGCGCTGGATTTGTCTTCCAATAATGTCCCATACGTGCTTGATGGGAGAAAGTTCTGGTGATCTCGCAGGCCAAGGCAACGTCGATACTCTGTAGAGCACGTTGGGTGACAGTAGCGGTATGAGGGCGAGCATTACCCTGTTAGGAAACACCCTCTTGAATATTGCTCATGAATAGCAGCACAACTGGTTCAATCACCAGTCTGCTGTACAAATTTTCTGTCAAGGTGCTTTGGATAACGACGATGTGCTCCTGCTGTCATAGAAAATGGCTCCCCAGACCATAACTCCTGGTGCAGGTCCAGTGTGTCTACGCCGCAGACAGCTTGGTTCCAAGCGCTCACCTGGCCTCCTTCTTATCAACATACGACCATCACTGTCACCAAGACAGAAACGACTCTCATCTGGGAATACAACAGATCTCCACTCCGCCATCCAATGAGCTCTAGCTTGATACCACTGACGTTGCAGATGACAGTGATGTCAGTGGTATAAACACTACAGGCCATCTGGCTCGGAGCTGTCCCTCAAGTAATCGATTTCTTACAGTTCGCTGTGTCACTCTGGGGCCAACAGAAGCTTTAATTGCTGCTGCAGATGCAGTACGATCCGCCACAACCATGCGGCGAATACGGCGGCCTACCCTTTCAGTAGTGGCCCGTGTGCGGCCGGACCCCAGTCTTCTTGAGCCAATGCCTTCCCGTGACCACTGCTGCCAACAATCATGCACAGTAGATACATCCCTGCCAAGTCTTTCTGCAATATCGCGAAAAGAAAATCCACCTTCTCGTAGCCCTATTATACGGCCTCGTTCAAACTCACTAAGCTGCTGATACTGTCTTCTTCGTCTCCTTAAAGGCATTCTTGACTCAAACCTAGCTCACAACGTCCAATCCGGAAGATAAATAACGCTCACAAAGTTTACATCACGTATTTAAAGCAAATGGGATTTGCATGACCATAATGGCGCTACTAACGCCACTCTTATTCGTCTAGTGCGAAATTTGAATAGGCGTCATCTTTCATGTGCAAAAATGCGCCTCCCAAATTTCATATATCTAGCACAACTCCTTCTTGGTGTTGGGATTTCATTTTCCGCCAATGTATATTATATGCTTTATAAAAAATTTCCACACTTTGCATAAATCGCTAAACGGGACATCGAAATTGTTACTTCCGTATAGCACTTCTTATATTACGGAGGGCTTGCGCTTTTCTGATTAGCGATGTGTCCAATGTTTTTTTCGCCAAAAGAAAATTGCAAAAAATTATTATTTTCCGAAAATGTAAGTAGTGTCTATACACACGTCTGAGCGCACATATTCTTTTTACACTAAAAACATGATTTTATAGCTTATTTTATCTTTTTTTATTAAAAAAAAAGTCTTGATCTATTTTAATATTAAAAACATGATTTTATAGCTAAAAAGGTGTATATATACCTTTTTTACATTTAGACCAAATATTATCAGTGAATTACTGAACTTTTTTTAGTTAAAAAGCTAGACTTATACATATTAAAAGTATGATTTCACAGTGAATTATATAAAATAAATGCGTGAAAAAAGAGGACCCTCCAAATGAATGGAAGTCCTCTAAATATATTAAAGATGTGTATATATACCTTTTTTTAGTTAAAAAGCTAGACTTATACATATTAAAAGTATGATTTCACAGTGAATTACATAAAATAAATGCGTGAAAAAAGAGGACCTCCAAATGAATGGAAGCCCTCTGTTTTTAAAGGGTGGGGTTGAGACCCCCCCTTTTTTTATAAAATTAAAAAGAATTATAAAAATATGTCAAAATTAAAAAAAAGGCAAGTTTAGATAACACGATCCCAAAATAGGATCGTCTCAGAAAAGGATAAATATAAAGAAAAATATAATATTATAAAATATAGGAAATTGATACATGATTTCCTTTGATAATTTTCAGGTGGGGAAACATTACCCCCACCTAAATATGATACAAAGATCTTTAAAAATGATTAAGCTTTCTCTAATTCATATTCGTATTTATCATCAATCATACCCGAATACTTAAATATATATCTTCATTTATTGATTTTATTTAATGATTCATCAGAAAGTTTTGCATGTTTTTTTGCAAGGTAATACTCTTTTTCTTCATTTTCCACATCTAACTTTACGATTAATGAATCTCCATATTTAGTAATAATTTTACTCAATGATATCAGATCATATTTCCCAGGATTTAAATCTTTTAATTTAAACGTTTTGGGATAACCTCTAAGTCTATTGAACTCTTCCATTTATTAGTAAACATTTTTTATAACCATTCTTCATAATCTCTTTTTATGATGAATCGAATCATAATAGGATAAGTTCTTTGAAATAACATATAAAACTCCTAATCCATTCAATTTAATATCTTCATTTTCTTCCTTTTCAATTAAGACAGTCAGTCATCCTTTGAAAACTTTCTGATAATAGTTTTTTAGTATGATCATATTTATCATACAATTCTTTACAAAGATAAGTCAAATAGTAAATTTCTTCAGAATTTGTAAAATTTAAAGCTCGAATATCACCTAAACACTCATCCATTTATTAATAAACATTTTTATAAATATAAATCCATCCATTCTTCATAATCTGTAAAACCTCTTTCTTCCATCTTTTTTTTAAGTTTTTCTCTGTATTCTTCATCAGACTTTGACTCTCTAAATATTTTTTCAGCCATAATATTTTTTTGTTCATTATCAGAAATTGTAATAGAAACATCAGGATCAAATCCATTTAGTACATTAATTATTCTAGTTACTTTCCCTACAAAACATTTATCATCACCCTCTTTTATTTCATCTTTTAACACTTTTATTCTCATTTTTTAAAATTCTATTAAACACAACAACTAATATCTCTCTAAATTTAATATTATGGAATTCTACCTCTAGTAAGTGTCTTTTAATTTTTATACCTAATACTTTAATGCATTCATCTAAATCATATGTAATTTCTGTATTTAATAATTTTTTGATAGTATCTCTCAAAGATTTTTGTATATATGTATTATGCACATTTTGAGAGTCACTATATACATTATTATGAAATTATAATAAATTATATTAAAATTCTATTAAACACAACAACTAATATCTCTCTAAATTTAATATTATGGAATTCTACCTCTAGTAAGTGTCTTTTAATTTTTATACCTAATACTTTAATGCATTCATCTAAATCATATGTAATTTCTGTATTTAATAATTTTTTGATAGTATCTCTCAAAGATTTTTGTATATATGTATTATGCACATTTTGAGAGTCACTATATACATTATTATGAAATAATTGTCTTCTTAAAATCGGAGATAAATTTATTTTATTTTCATCATACCATACTTCATCTATTCTAGGCAAAATAATTCATTTAGAGATGTAATATCATTTTCTCTACAATATAATTATTTTAAATTAGTTAAATTTTCTATTCCTTCAAGTGAAGTTAATTTATTTTCTCCACAATATAATACTTTTAAATTCGTTAAATTTTCTATTCCTTCAAGTGACATTAATTTATTTTTTCCACAATCTAATATTTCTAAATTTATTAAATTTTTTATACCTTCAAGTGACGTTAATTTATTTTCTCCACAAAATAATTTTTCTAAATTTATTAAATTTTTTATTCCTTCAAGTAATGTTAATTTATTTCCTCCACAAGATAATATTTCTAAATTTATTCAATTTTCTATTCCTTCAAATGACGTTAATTTCCCTCACAATATAATTCTTTTAAATTAGTTAAATTTTCTATACCATCAAGTGAATGATAATTTAATAAAAAAATAGATATCACTTCAGTAGGATTCTCTATATTTAAGAAAGATATAAATGTTTTTTTATACCATTATTATATATAACATTCATTTATTTAGAAACATATTTATAAAATATTTATTTTTTCATCTTTGTTAGTTAATTGTCTCAAAAGATAAACACATTCTTTCAAGACTTTTTTAACTTCACAAATCTCTTCAATAATTTTTTCTCTATAAGGTTCTATTTCATAATGACTAAACTTTTTATTTAATTCACTCGTCTGTATAGCTTGTATTTTTTTCCAATAAACATTAAAAAGGTGATCAGGTAATAGATCAAATTTGTATTTAATCAAATAACAAAAATCTAATTTATGCATAAATTCTTCTATAAAATTTTCACTAAATGTTTGATATCTAGTTATATACAGCCAATTTAAATCATATTTTAATTCTCTCGTGGTATCTTCTGTAAGATTTTGAAACATTGATACTTTATAGAAATCTAAATAATCAGAAAATTTTATGATAAATTCATTACTTAAAGTTTGATATTGAGAAATGTTTACCCAATCTACTTTATCTTTACATTTTTATATAAAATCTTCTGATAATTTTTGATATCTAGAAATTTTAGGCTAATCATCAGGTTGAGCAAATTCTTCAATAAAAGGATCAGACAGTGATGAATATTGAAAAATTAAATCCCAATTTACATGATCTTTAAGATTTCTAATTACATCTTCAGATAAATTATTTCTGGAAAATGCATTTCAATCGATATCCATTTAATGGTGAACGTATTTTAGAAAGAGATTTTTTCAATATGCATATAAGGTTTTAAAGTGTTTGAATTACCCTCAGGTAATATCAATAATGTAATAATATCGTCACATTTTCCATAGGCAAAACAAGTTACTGAATCTTTGTCTCATTCCTAAATTTTCAAAAATTGCTTTACCGTTGATTTCTAGAGTAATCAGTGTATCTCGACTTTTATAATATATATATCTTCTTCCTAGTGGATGATCTATATCCATATGTATTAAATATACGGAAATTTTCATATACATGTCTGTAGTTAATCGCATCTCTTGATCCAGTAATTTAGAACTCATCATGTTGAAATTTACTTTTTTAAATCCCCCATTTGTAAAAGTTTGAAAATCATCTTCTATGGTAACCCAGATATCTCTATTGTCTAAACATATTTTATAGACAGCATCATTATCATTTTCAGGTTCTGAAACATTCGTAATTATTTTCTTTTTTGCATCAAATTTATCATTCTGTAATATTAATGTATTTTTTTCAAAATATCTTTTATTCACAACATTTTTTTCATCTTTAGGATCTGCTACATTTCCTATTCTTTTTCCTTTTGCATCAAAAACTTTTCCTTCTAAAGAATGTCAAGTTGTTTCATCTAATTCTTTTATTCTCTTACCTGTTTCTTCAGTAAAGGATAAAAATCCTTATCATATTTAGTTTCTATAAGATCTCTCAATTCAAAATGATTATTCTCTATTTTATTCAAAACGAAACTTTTAGTGGTTAAATCTAAATCATCTATAGGATTTTCACAATTTTTTAAAATTCTATTTTCCATATCATAATTTCCATCATCCATTAATTTAAAAACTATACCAGGAGGTCCAATAGGCCCTTCTTTCATTTGATCATCATAAGGTGGATAATAAGCACTCATTTATTATAGCATTAATTTTATGATTTTAAACTCTTAACCATTGTTATAGTTTTATTTTTCAAATTTATAAAACATCTCTTTCTTTCTTTCTTTAAAAATAAAATAAAACTTATATTCCTTTTGAGTATTCATTAATCTCTCCCAATTAAATTCAATATCTAAATTATTTAAATCGGTATAATTTTCATGATTTGATAAGTCAAAATAAAAAATAGTATACAATTTTCCAAAATTCTTCTTATTTATCAAACATCCTGTTTCTGTATTAATATCATTTAATCCCACATGTAAAAGAGCTTCATACACTCTATTATAATCTTCATTGGTAAAATTCGTTTTGTAACGCATAAGAGGAATTTGTTTATTATTAATCATCAACCAGCATTCAGTCACATCTATATTATCAAATATCATATTATTTTTTTTCATAATTACCATCTCTTTCAACGTACTGAGGAATAACATAGACACCTAAAAATTCATCAGAGGATGTTGCTGCTGTGACAGATCCACTATCACTTTTATAGGGACCTACCATCTTAAATCTATATCGATCCCAATTTACCTCTATATCTTTATCAGATAAAAATGATTCCATAAACATGCTTTCTGCAGAATTTTTAAATTCTATATAAGGTAAATGCAAGGTTAAACCTTCAACTACTACCTTATAATTAACATTTTCGACATCAGTATATATCATATTCTTATTTTCATTTCTTTGAATTTCTATTTTCACTTCAAAACCAGAAATTACCTTTTCATATTCTCCAAAGAAATCAATTATATCTTTTAAAGGTGTCCATATTTTAATGACATTGCTATCTTTCGTTAGTTCCCATCTCTTTGTGAATTCTTCATTATAATCTTTATTCATTTTCAAATTATTAAAAAATTCAGTTATTTTAGTAGTATCTTCTAAAGTACCTTCATATTTTAACTCTTTTCGGTCAGTTGAATCAGCTGTATCTAGATAAAAAAATTCATCTTGAGCTTGTGATGTTGTATAATCAGGAGTATAATGAGTTAATCTTGAACCATGATTCATGATTGAAAAATTGGACTGTGTATTTGATTCAATTTCGGTATCTCCTATATGTACTTTTAAAGTTTTGATAAAACCTCCGCCATTTACCAGACTCACATTTTCGTTTCCAATGGATGATTTATCATTTTTTGTAATTTTTGTTCAAGATATCCTCTAGAATATAAAATTTTAGCTTTAGTATCATTAATATGAAAAACATAGGTGGCATTCTCATCTGAACTGTGTTCTTTTGGGTGCATTTCTCTTAATTCATAACTTTTAATTTGATCATTATAATAATAATGAGTATCACTCAAATCATAAATCATATATTTAGGAAGAATTTTTAAACCACCTCCTTTCTTCATTGAAAATATTTCATTTAATTTATTCTGTGCTTTAATAATATGTTCAGTTTTCAATAAAACCTTTAAAAATCCTTGTATTTTTTTACTTTTTCTATATAATCTATGTTTATTTATTTATTTAAGAAGAAAAAATAGGAATAAAATTAAATTCTACAGCTCCTTTATTTAAATCAATTAATTCACCTTTTTGATTAGTAATCCTCATTTTTATTCTTTCAACAGGGTCCGTTTTAACAGGAAAATATATCCAATTATTAAATTCTTTTGAAATTATACTACCTGGAGGATTTTTATTAGTGAAAGAATAAATGACTTCTGAATTAGATTGATTTATTAAAGATCCTTTTACAACATCACAGTGAATATAAATATTATCATTTCCATTGGATATATCAGCTATATGTTCACCTTCTACCTCTGTTTCTTCATCATAACTCCCATATGTTGGTTTTAAGAAGCCTAGAATTTTATGAAAGTTACTTTTTGTAAAATCAATTACCCAACCTTTTTTTCAGTTTAATAGCTATTCTTTGTCTTGCTTCAATAATATCAAATTTCACAGGTGGATCCTCGCCAAATATTTTTATCATATACTCATTTAAACCTCTTATAGTATAATTACCATTTGAGATAACAATTGTTACATCTGTGTCTAATGCATACATTCTAAATATGTTATTTCCATAATTCTCACTTATATTAAACCATGAAACTTCCATAGAAAACGACTGTAAAGCTAATTTTTTTAATTTAAGAGGTGTAATAAAATTTACAGTAAATTCCTCTGATTTCTCATGACCTTCAGATTTTAATATTATCATTTATACAGAACAAAATTTTCATTATAGTCACTGGGTTTTTGTGTAGGAAATGATTTGAGAACATTTTTAGGTGATTTACCTTTATTCCTTTCTCTTATATATTTCATACAAAATAAACCACATTTCACAGATGTAGCTTTCTGTAAAAAACTATCATTATGACCTATTTTTGGTTTTTTATTAGATGTAACAAGAAATGATTTAATATTTTTAGGTATATAGTCTTTCTTCATATTGTCATATTCACCAAACGGATCAAAATATTCCACATATTTATATTTAGGATCATTATAATAACAAACCCAATGAATTCCAGGACCTGTTGATACATCTAAATTAATGATTCCATTTTCAAATTTTCCTATTGTTTTAGGTAATAAATCGGAGGTAAATACACCTCTAAATCCTTTTTCATTTTTCATATTTTCTTCAATCATTTTGTTACTAATTCCCAAGGTTGATATATTCCCTTTCCACGTTTTTTTTTTCCCCAGATCCCTTTTTTTGTACAGCTGAACTAGCTAATCCAGATAAAGCACCTGTTGCTAATGCTGGAACTACAAATTTAGCAGCGGTTATTAAAGAGGGTATAAGTGCTGCTAAAAATGGTAAAAATCCTCCATTTTTATCTAATTGCATTTTACAGATAGTAATTCTTTTTCCATCATTAATATGATTAATTTGAGTTTTAGTTAAATACATCTCATGATTAGGAGTTTTAGATTTATCTATTTGTAATGTTAGTTCTTCTTTGTTTCTAAAAGCTGATTTAAGTTTATTTTTCTGACCTTCACTCAAATAAACTTTATTTTTTATCATTTATTAACAGAGAAATTGTTTATTATATCGTTGTACATCATTATAAGTCATTTCTCCATTTTTTAATAACATATCTAACAATAAAACTACTTGATTATGCAATTTCTTTGATTTACTTCCATTACATATTTTTTCTGTTAAATTTGATAGTACATCCAATCCTTTACCCACCTTTATATCTTCACTACCTCGAATCATATTTAATCTATCCATATAATTTTTCAACATATTTTCTTTATTTTCAATTTCTTCTATTTCGTTCTTTTTCTGATTTAATACCTCCTCTGAAATATTTTTAGCCCTAATAATTGAACTACTTAAGTTGCCCGTTTTCCTCGATAATCCTATTTTTAGATTTTTAGCTCTTGCGTGCATCTCCTCTAATTTTTCTTGATCGTTTAAAAATACTGAAGGTCTGTATAATTTCCCCTCTTTTAAATATTTTAAATTTAAATTTTTATCGATATCATAAGTATTAGATACTAATTTTTTCACAGCTTCAATAGGCTCTTCTGTAGATGGAAATGAAATATTTTCTACAACATTTTGAATACTTTTTACAACCTCTTTATTTGATTTTTCATATTTTTCAATTTCTTGAGTGACTGGTTTATGAAATTCCTCTAAGGTTTTTTGAATACCTAATTTTTATTTTAGTTGATCTTCACTATTCTTTCTTATTTCTTTTTCTAATTTTACTAATTTAATTGCATCTTTTATTTGCTTTATAAACTTGTGTTTTCGTTCTTTTTCTAATTCGTTCATTTATATAATATTAATTTTTTACTGCAGCTAATTTTATTTTTTACTGTTATATAAATGATAAAAATTAAAGATTACACGGAACCAGATGAGTTACCTGATCCTAATCAACATCCTTTGTTACCTAAACATCCATTTAGATTGCTTATAACAGGGCCTTCAGGTTCAGGTAAAACAAATTTACTGTTATATATGATTTATGATTTTTTAAATTTTGATGCACTATATATATGCGCAAAAGATTTATACGAGCCTAAATATTCTAAATTACAAGAAATATATACAATGTTTGAAGATATAAAAAGAGAAGATATTTTGAAATATAAGAAGAATAAGAAAACATTATTAGAATTATATGATAAATACAAAAAGGAAGTATTCTTTTCTTCAGATGATTTTATTACAGTAGATGATTTAAATCCTACATTAAAGAATTTAGTTATTTTCGATGATTGTGTGACTGAGAAAGATCAAAAAACCATTCAGGAATTATTTATCAGAGGTAGAAAGAAAAACGCATCCATAATATATTTATCGCAGTCTTACTATACAACACCTATCAATATAAGAAAGAACTGTAATTACTTTATATTTTTCAATCTACAACCAAAAGAAATGCAACAGATTATAAGAGAGATAGATGGTAAATTAAGTACTGAAGAATTGAAACAAATATATAATAAAAGTGTTCAAAAACAATACGATTTTTTAATGTTAGATTTAGTGAATCCAAAAATGAGATACAGAAAAAAATTTGATCCTATATAAATGATATGGAAGAATATTTAGAAAAAAGATTGTATGTTTACAGAAAGAGTAGAAATTTGTATCAAAAGATAAGTATTTCATTATCAATAAGCAAAGTCATCCTAAGTGGAACGGGTTTATCAGCTATTGCTTTTATTCCACTTGCTTGTTTAAGTTTATCTGCAGGAGTTGTAGAAGCCATTGATCTTGCATTAAAAATAGCAGAAAGGAAAGGAAAATATAGACATTGGTATAATTTTAAAGAACTCATTAATTCGTTTAAAGCTAAGAATATGACAGAAGAAGAAATTTATATGCGAGAAAAGGATTTCATAAAAAGTTTAAAATTTAATCCAGTTGAAAAATATGTAAAACAAATGCAATTGAATGGATATAAATTTATTCATCCTAAATAAATGAAAGATGGTGATATTGTTGGATGGTTACAAGATAAAATAAATCCTCCAGAAATGCATTTACCAGGATATCAATATTGTGGTCCATTTACAAAATTAGAAAAAAGATTAAAAAGAGGTGATCCTGGAATAAATAAAGTTGATAAAGCATGTAAAAAACATGATATTTCTTATAGTAAAAGAAAAGATACAAAACAGAGACATGTTGCTGATCAAGAATTAATATATGATTTAAATGCTATACAAGATCCAACATTTCGAGAAAGATTAGATAGAGGTATTGTTAAACCTATTATTAAGGCTAAAACAACTTTTGGGTTAGGTATTTCTCCTTCTATATATTGTGTCAGGTGTAAAAAGAAAACCGAAACTAAAAATTATCATGAAATTACTTCTAAAAATAATAAATCAGTTGGTAAAGGTATTTGTACAATTTGTGGAAGTAAAAAGAATACTTTTTTAGGAATTTAAGGTGGACTTCGACTGTTTTCCGCCCATGTTAAAGTATAGGCCATTCCTATTATCATAACCGCAAAAGAACGGCTGTGCAAATCCTTTTGGAATTTGTACGAGTGATAGAATGATATATGTAGTTTCTTGTGTAGTCAGAAAATTCGTATAATATCAATTAATTAATTATCTATAAATAAAATACTCAAACAAAATTATAAAGTTTTAGTTTTACATCTCTGAAATAGATGGCGCTATAGCGGCGTCGCACAGCGATCGGAGTACTTTAAAAGCCGTTTTCTTATTTCCTACACCGAATATTTTACATTTTCTGACTACAGGAGAAAATAGGGGTTTAGCTTAATCATGTAAATCCAATGGTTTTATATTTTATTCAGTAATTTGTCCGTTTATATGATAATGCGATTTACAGTGACTGGCGAACTTTCGGTCATTTGTGCAGCCAATGTCCGACAATATTGGCGTAAGATCAGTAGCACAGCAACCCTAGCTGTGTATGTAAAAAAAAACACTTTGTTACTTCAAAAATATAGGGAAAAAATGTAAATAAGGGTAAGTATTATATTTGATACATTTCTAGCACAACTCCACTATTCCTATAAAGCTTAAAATTGTAATTCTTATAACGCTGTTGCTTATTTATTGGGCTCAGTTTCAGCGGTCAATTAGCAATACAAAGTGAAAAAAAAATTTCTGTAAGTTTTGGATGCTGTACGTTAGAAAATTTCTGAGCTTTGCACCTTATCAGTAAATGCATTAAAATGTAACTTGCAGACAGATTATGTTTAAATGGTAATAAATGCGTGCAATACACATTTTTTTTAACAGTAAGTAATATTGCATGAAAACATTTGAGAGTTTGTAGTCAGCTTTCCCAAAATTGTGCTTCATGAATACCAATATTCTAAGATACAAATAAGTGCAAGCTGGTGCTGCACTTACTTATTTATCTCAAAATATTTAAGAATGAAAAATTTATAGTTATTTGACTACATTGGTTAAATATTTTACAGTGAAGCAACTAATTAAAGAGTTCAAATTTAAACAATGGGAGAAAAACAAGAGCTATAATCGAAAATTGCACCTTTTTTATAGAGTAATCAAGATGCACAGTCTCCCAATACTAGCTAAGGATTGAACCTTGTAGAATAATATCCATAACAAACATCAATCAATAATATGTTCATCACATTTTATAGAATCCTGCTATCGCCCTTGAAAGCATTTCAATGCATTTTTATACTATTATATTAAACCAAATATATGAAAAGTTTAATACTACCCCATGAGGATTTAACATTCCAGCATTAATCATCGTATCCATAAATTATATAGCCTTATATAAAACATGGCATTAAAATATATTCTTGAAATATTAATTCTATAAATATGGATTTCTTCAGTAATAGAAGGAAAATTTGTCGAACTGAACCAGTTTATTCTAAATTTTAACTAATAAAATTAATGGTTATCCAGAAAACTGAATAGTGAACCTATATGCTTCTTATAACATTGTACAAAAAACTACAAAATTAAATTTTTCAATTGGTAACTTTATTAAATATTCTTGTTTAAAATGTTGTAACGAAAGGACATTTTTTGAATATGGTATTCAGCATATGCTCCTTTTATTGCAAATTCAGCTGAACTGCAGATATAAAAATTCTGCATAAAATAAATAGAGTGCATAAAGGAGTAGTTGTTTATTATATTTTTAAACTAGTTTGTAAAATATCTGTAATAAAGTGTCAAAAAATTGAAATTTATCATGGTAATGGAAGTACAAAATTTCTCAAATTCCAAATATTGCATTACCGTATAAATATAATTTTGGGTTGCTCATTGAGGCATCATGTTATAATCATCATTAACTAATATTTATGAACCAGAAAAAAATATAGAGTGGTACTTGCACAATTGTAGAAATGATTTTTTTTATCTTTTTTCTGAAAGTTAAAATTTTTCAGTGTTTTCTTTTTTGAACAAAGTACCCCTGCACCATCATCATCTGCATGTGAACATTTGACCAACATTGAGTCATACAGACTCTTTTACCACATTAAATTAGCAATTAGTCTTGTTCAATATAATATGCAATTTGACACTAAAGGCTCTGTTTCTTCATTAGTTATACTGATACCTGTCTGTTTACATTGCTTGATGCCAACTTTTTCACGTCTGGCACAAATAACTATATATGTGGTATGCGATGTATTTTACAAATGATTTAAAATAATGGATATCATTTATTTTAAGATGAGTCTGAACACCATGCCATCTCATACAAAATGCAAAAATAGATATTTATTTGTTATATCCAATTTTAAGTTTAAAAACATTTTCATTTAGTTATATAGTTATTTGCCAACAAATTTTAAAATTTATGTGTTAATTCTCATCGATTTAAATAATAAATGAATGGCAAATCATTGGATTTTAAACATCATTTTATTAAAACATCCATCAGATGTACATATAATATAAAAGCCAGAGTGCTTTCGGGTATCATCATCATACCCTTCCTCAGTGGCGTTAAATAAAAAATTATGCTAACATGCTTAAATACTATCCACTACCGGCAAGTTGAATTTACATATTATAAAATTGGCATCACTACTAAACATGTTTAATGCATCCACACAAAATCACCAGAAACAGATTTAAATTTTACAAAATTACAAATACAAGAAAGACAAATTATCATAATCCAGTTTAAGCACAAATATATATAAGTAAAAAAAAACAATTTTTTTTTTTAATTTTATATATATATTATATTTTAAAGGTAACTTTGTAAAGGTTTGACTCGCATGGAGTCGAGAACATGTCACCAGGCATAACTTAAAACATTGACATGGTCAAAATTACAGATAGAGGTGCGATGTAGATAAATAAAGAGGAATTCATAGAGTAAAATAGTCCGGGAGTTATTACAGCTGATTAAAAGAAAGGAATTTTCGAAAAGGGGTTGAAAGTTATCATTAATCACTAATTGGGCAAGAACTGCCAATTGCCTACCGTTTTTAACGTCCCTATTATGTTCAGTCAACTATATACCAACCGTGCGTTTAGTGCTACCAATATAAAACTTATAAACATTATCTAGAAAAAGAAGGGGTACTACATATACCCCAGCATGGCTCTTAAAGTTATCTTTATCCCTAAATTTATCAGTACAAATGCGATTAAACAAAGTGGTAACTGTTGAGTGAGCAGGTCTAAAATTAAACTCGATACAAAATTTGAATTTGATAAGGGGACGAAATTTTTTTTGGGTGGTACGGAAAAATAGCTTTAAACGGCAAACATTCATTAATGGGAATGAGTTTAAAATTGGTTTGAATAAAATTACGGTGAATATTTGAAAAGATTTGATAAACTCAAAAGAGTAACCGGCATCCTGACCACACAAGTTTAAAGATGAAATCAATTTCACTGTGTAAAGACGAAATAGTAGAGCAAACATTAAAAGCCCGGTTATATTAGCACATATTTTGTCATATATTGGAATCAATTACGGCCTTTAGGTTTTAAGATTACGGGATTATTGATATTTTCAATTTATTATGTCATCTGTTTTATTTTGACAAAGATTTTAGAATTTAGAAACTCATAAGTTGTAGTACGGGCCATATACAGTTTTAGCTCTTTTATTTTGCATATATTTATTCAACTTCATATATTTTGTAAATTTGTTTACAAACAAGACCAGGACTTTTTATTCTTCAGATCTGCTCCTGAAGATAATTTTGTATAGCAAGAACAGATACTTTTAAAATTCTTTTTAGAAGCATTAAATTAAATATTTTAATAGAATATTTTGATTAACAATGTCATTTAGTATACTATAGGAATTTGCACATGATTGTGAATTTTAAGTTTCTTTATATTATATACTTCATACGAAGAACGGGTATGCTGCTAGTGTGTTTATATGATTAAAGCACTGAAACCACACTCAAGAAAAGCAGTATTTGAGGGAAGAGGTTGAAAACCCAGACCACACGACATACCCGAAGGTTTACTGTAGCTAAGTGTGTGGCCGGACTTGAGGGAAGAGGTGTAAAACTCCAGGACTGTAGACAGGAGTATGTTTAAAGGGGAGGTTTAAGAGGTTTAACACCACATGATGTTACAAAACATAACATTTGATACATGGGCATCATATATCTATTTTGCTGCATCCAAGCCAGAATATATTTTCTGTTACTGTAGTTTCAAACAACTTGAATGTTGCAAAGAACAATGTTTCATTTTGACTTTGGAATGTCATCGAATAAATATAAATGTCGTCTTCAATTTTTATATGAAATTATAATTTTTATGTATCAGGTTTTAATTTACCCATCAGCATTTTTCGTACAAAGCAAACTTTTATTACTTAATATGGGAGGAATCTTTTATCCGGTAATTTAAAATTTAGTTTCATATGTAATATCAAATTTTTCTGTTTCAGTTTTGATTTATTTTTAGTTTTTTATTTATTTTGACTTGGCCCAACTCGACATGAATTTAATAAAATGTAGTCCGAACCTGGCCTGTGGGCTAGGTCGGACCTAAATCCACGGACCAGACCCGAGGCCATACAGACCTCTAACTCTGACCCCTTGAGTTGAACTCATTTCAGTAAATATTGTTTTCAAGAAACATTATTTAATACGGAAATAAGTGATTCTAATAAGTTGAAACTATAAAATTTGTATAATTTATATATATGTATAAAAAAATGAAGTTTTAATGAACTTTTGTACTAAAATAATTCACTAATCGATAGACTAAAGTGAACTTTTTACTATATTTGATGTAGGAATCTATAAAATTTTGTCTGAATATCTATACAATTTTGTTATATGTTAATCTATAGAGTTTTGTTAATATTGTTTGAATCTATAAAATTTTCTTCCAAGTTTCACACCATTTCAATAAATGCAATATCATTAAATTTATGTTGCAGACAACTTATGTCAGATATCACAAAGACAAATACACTATGATTTTTTCAAACAGTGGATATTATTCATAATTTGCCATTGTATGTAATATTCATAATTATAATTTCCAAACTTTATATTTTTGCGACATATAATTAAGGAAAATCAACATCAGTTTATAAATGAATGGAGTTGTGTTTTTAAATGTATTAATTATAATATTTACTCTTGCACTTTGTTTTCTTATTTTATTTTTATTTAAAAAATGAAATTTTTCAGTTTATTTTATTTACAGCACAAATTGAAAAAGAATCTGCTAAATACTAATTCTTGTATCGAGACTGTCCGACCTAACCAAAGATGTCAGGTAACTGTTTAGATGACCGTGACAGTGTCACTCAGTTTAGACCAGAACCCAATGGGGGGGGGGGGAGCAAGCACAGGGATTGCAACATCCTTTCCCTAACCCATCACCTTTTAGATGGACTTTTGGGTCTACAGACTAACATGCTCATACACTATGTAGACACAGAAATAGTTTTGGGCATCATCGGCATTGGAACCCTTGCCATACTGTGTGCAAATCCTCCACCATCACTGAACAATGTAATTTTTTATTTGAATGAATATAACAGGGTGTTCCTAAATATAATATGGTGTTCCTAATAAAGGCGATATCTATTTAGCAAAACAATATGAATTTTGAAAAACAACCTTAAGACATGAAAGTATAAATATTTATTCGAAATAATACTATATGCACCAAATTTAATTATCAATTTCCACTTTTGTGACCATCAGTGTTTCTACAGATCTGAAAGCTATAAACTGTTTTGTAGAGCACACATTCAAGCATTTCAGCTATTATTTGAACTAATGAACTGGTTTACAACAAATGCAATTCAAATCAAGATAAATAAGTAAATGTATGTTTCAGAAATCAACTGTCTAGACATGAACATCCAAATACGTGGAAGACTATGTAGGCCAAACTGAAATGGCTAAAGCTTGAATAAAAAAATTCAGTTGATTTCTAAAATGTATGTATGCTTATTTATCCTGATTTGCACTGCATTTTACACTGTAAACCAGTTCATTATTGATTGTGTGCAAAGTCATGTGCTGTACTTACCTTTTGAACTGTTGCAGTAATATGATTTGAATATCATCCCTATTTTTAATTCTTCTGTGTTCCACTAGTGACTTAATGAAACTCCCCAGGTAGAAAATATGTAAAGGTGCTAAATCAGCTAGGACAAAACTTTCGGTGCCACTTTTACATCTAAATCATGGAATTTTATCTCTTAATTTGTTATATTTTCTGGATAACAAAGAGGGGGGGGGAGCAAAAATTATGTTAAGATGCCATTTGTATTCTTTTGCAAGTTGCACACAACAAAAATATCTTTTAAACTTAAATGAAAATTAACAGATATTATTCTTTGTCTAATGTTTTCTGACAGCATACATACTTTGATTATGTGGTATACAATTCATAGTACACTAAGGAATGATAAATTAGAGTCACACCTACATAGAGTAAGTAGCATCTACATAGAGTTTTCCTAAATATGTCGATTTGATTTATATCAAATTAGTCTAACTTGGATTTAAAATTTATATTGGTTTAAAATGTATAATTAATTAAAAAGAAATTCTGATTTGTAAAAGTAAAAAGAGCC
Source organism: Amaurobius ferox (assembly GCA_951213105.1). Taxonomy (NCBI): domain Eukaryota; kingdom Metazoa; phylum Arthropoda; class Arachnida; order Araneae; family Amaurobiidae; genus Amaurobius; species Amaurobius ferox. Next base: position 202,077,263 of record OX578133.1, on the reverse strand, counting down.
AACTGCAGATTTACTATCTTTGGGGTTTTCACAATTGGGTGGGGGTGAGGGGAGTTGCTATACAGAATTCTCCTAAAACTATTCATTTGATTTATATCAAACTTATCTAAATTGGAATTGACATGTACATATTAATTTAAAGTGTGAAAAAAATTCTGAGTTGTAAAGGAAAACATTAATGCTGATTTAGTATCTACAAGATTAAATAGTGATAGATTTAAGGAGTCTATATTATACATTTTACATAAATTATTTGGGGACCTTTTAGCAATGGTGGAGTGACCATAAGTGACTTCTAATTCATCTTATCAGTAAATCCACCACTAATATAAGCTAATATCTCCATGTAGAATGACTGTGCATGAAACATCATATAATATTGATCGAAACTTCTTATAGAAATATCCACATTGATTGCAAGTATAGATTACCTTTTACCATGCAGGCTACCCCCCTCCCCCCAGAGAAGGGGAGGGAAGTTACAGCTTGCAAAGAAATTCATCAGTCACTCCAGTTATAAAGGAAGAAAGACGCTTAACTGCAAAACTCATATCTCCATTTTTGTCATTTTACTCACTTTGCTTAAAATTCATAAAACCTGAAAACCTTTTCATTTTAATTGTTGCTATACTGTAAGCTGAAATGATTCATAAAGAGTAACTTAACCACAGGAAAACAAAATTTATCCATGGTAAGAAACAAGATTTAATTAATGAATGGTTTGTTTTACATCAAAACTAATTAAAATGTGACATTTTAAAAGAAATATAAAAATATCTACTTTGGTTAAAATAAGCTTCAAATACTATATTTTACAAATGATAATGAATCACACTCAACCATACTATGTAACGAAAAGGTAATAGAAAAGTAAGTAGATGGCTGATCATGTGAGCTGATAAAGTCTTCCTGTTGGCTGAATGGAAAATGTGAGTTTTGCAGCAAGATTCACAGTGGAGAATGTTAGTTTATCAACTAAATTAGGTTCTGAATACTAAATAAATATCAAAGAATGTGACTTTTTCAGAATACAGTACAACCTCGAAAATCCGGACTCGTCCGGACTTTGCCGATTCCGGATTATCGATTTTTCCGGATTATAGAATTTGAATAAAATTCCGATTTAATATTAACTAAATACGCTATAAAGCACTATTTTTAGTAAAAATAATGGCAAAAGTTAAGTTAATTAATCAAAACATATTATTTAATTTAAAAAATAGGGTAAAAGAAATTTCTAAGAAAAAAAAAATACATATTAATAATTTAGAATGTGTGAACGAAACGAAATGATAAAATTACATTTTATCATTTCGTTTAAATATTTGAATTAACATTTGTTATTTCATTAATTTTGGTTTATGGGAAAGCAGTTTTATTTATCCTGTAGATGGACATTATTTCTGCTCGGTTATAAAGCTTCTTTGTTCAAGACCTTTAATAGCATGATCGATTGTTTGCATAAGATTATCAATGGGTATTTTTTCTTCTCCGCATTTATCGTCGCTACTTTGATCTTTTTTTATTTAATATCATATCGCGAATTATGCCATCACTCAATTTATTTACGATTCGCGCATCATCATCACAGTGCAGAACTTCGGTTATATCGGCTTTGTCGAGATTTAATGAAGCGCCGGAAGATTTAATGAAGTGCCGAGATTTAATAAAGATCGAGGATTAGCACTTTTGATGCATTTAAACCGTTTTCGCTATTAACGAACGAAAAACAAAAAATAAGAACTTAAAAGTTTTATTTATTTTCCAGCATCTATATAATGTTATGTTTAAAAAGGCCGATGACTCTGAAAAAAGTAAAAACTTTATTAGTAATAGTCAAATATGTAAAAAATATCGCAGTAGATAAAATAAATATCTTTTCCAAAACAGAAAAATATTTCTCCTCTCAATGATTTTTCTAAAATACGATGAGTCATTGCTAGGCTGCAGCACCGGAACGTGGTGGGGCAGGGAAAGCGAAGAAAGGAATTTGTTTAGCTCCTAATCGTAACTAATCGTAAACGCAGCCGAACCCTTTGAGAGGTCTGTGTGTTAATGACCTTGTTGCTCGGTTCTGTGCGATACGATATTATTTAGTTATTTATTTGCTATTTATAGTATGTAAATATGGCTTTCTAAACAAAAGAGGCAAAATATACAGTTGATTTCAAGCTGACACGTTCGACGAGAACCAAAAAATCGTCAGATATCGGGCGGGGGAGGAGATTCTGAAGACAAAACAGAATACATTGAAGAATGGAATTCGTACTACGAAGCGAACAAAATAAATTTCCGTGAGCGTTAATATGAATTCTCGGGATTTTTAGATTTAATTGAACAATTTGTGATAAAATGTTACGATAACGTTTTAAAGTGTTTAATATTAAAAATCACATTGTTTCAGAAAAATGTCTTTTTCAATAATGAGAAAAGGAAATTTTGATAATAAAAATTCCGTATTTAAATAACGATGTATATTTTACGCTAAATAATTCATCCGGAGTTGTGATTTGAATAAGGGGGAGGAGGGATTAACGCTAACAACGTAATTCACGCTCCAACCACGAGCGGATCTACGGCCGTCCATCTAAACTTTCGTTTCATTTCCGGGTTCAGAAAGTCGACCGGAAAAAATACAGTATTTGCTTATAAAATATAATTCCATATAAATAATTTAACCCTGTTGTTTTAAATCCGCGATTTCGTCAATCCGGGGGAAAAAAAAAAAAAACCCGAAAATTTGGAAAATGTCCGGATTTTGGAGGTTTCCGGATTTTGGATGTCCGGATTTTCGAGGTTGTACTGTACTACTTGTTTCACATACCTACCACCATGAGCTAGAATATATATAAAAAAAAAAGCTTTTCGACCAAAAATGGAGAAAAGTAACTACACACTTCAATACTGACTCAATTAACCAGATGACCTACCAATAAAATGCACTTACTCTTAATTTAGATCACTATATAGATTTAAATTGTCCTCTTCTAGATATATGTATATACAATCTGATCGGTGTCTAACAGCCACTGGCTAATGGAAATGTCTGACTTCACCAATAGTGAAGTCAGACATTTCCATTTGAGTTGGGGTATACCTTTCCATTTATAAGGGCTTTTTATTATTCACCTACTCAAACCTTTTAATTCTTTGTTATACTCTAATTCTATTGCATTGTATGACATAGAAGTATTAAAATATTGTAATATTTGTAATTTTATGATGAAAAAGATACATATTTTAAATACATGGCAATATTTAAATCAGTTTTCATATGATAAGCAAGAGCCCCCCCCCCCCCCCCGTCTGTTCTCCATGACATATAGTATTGGTGAGAAAACATTTTGGCCTGTGTGTCATAAAAAAATGGAACTTTTCAAGAGCCACATTAGCATTAGCATTCATCTTCGTCAAATATGGCTTCTTTTAAGTATTCGGATAACTTTTTTTTCAATTATTTAAAAATATTTTCGTAAAATTTCTTAATTGACTATGTCTTTTGTTGATTTTTAATGTGTTTTAATAAATAAAATAAATTTGATGTTGAATTTAGTCTATGGCATTAGCCCCTGAATAATACTGAGAAAAGAATAATTTTTTCACGTTTTTATCCAAAATAAAATCTATAGGCCCCATGGCTGTTCTATGAAAAATTTTCAGACGCAAATAATTAAGCAATGGTGTAAAATGATCTTAATTTTGTAATTTTTCCAGTTTCATTGCAAAACGAAAAAAAAATGGTATAAAAGATTTTTGCGAAGCAAAATATTCCTTTATGAATATTTGCATAAAAGTGGAAAAGTTGTTTCTAAATTGTTACAGCTGTTTTATAAATTAATAAATTTATTCTATAGCCCCAGTCTGCGAATTTGATAGATTCTTTTGCTCATGCATACATATTTCTGTCTAGATATACTTTCAATAATCTATAAATATTATTTTAATTTTGCATAATTACACTTTTAGTTATAATTATAATGTAATACACTTTTATGTAAAATGTTAAGTAAACAATCTTAAAATTCGTAATATACATTTTGATATTGTGATTTTTTTTTATTTCTACTCAAACAATTCATTACCCCTATCCCCATGTTCCAGTCAACTTAAAACATTCTAGTTATTATTATTCTTGTATAAAGTTTTGTTGTATATGTGGTATTTTTTTGTCCATTTTTTTTCAAAACCTAGAAAAAATGAAATATTGACTTTCCTCTTTTCCAACGAATGGAAATTTTTTATTACCTCACTCGAAATTTACATTTTTTAATTTCCTACCCTCCCCCCCCCTTCCTTTTTTTGAATTAATTTGGAAGCATTTGAGTATTTCTCTGTGATTCTATTGGGCCCATGTATCTCTAAATTCTTTCCACATGTTTTTGTTTATTATTTTTTTAAAAATTACTAAAAAAATATTGCGTTTTTTTACTGCCTTGTCCTCCAATAATTGCAAATATAATTCCCCCCCCCCCCCCTCTTAGTTTTGTGGTGCACTTTATCTTTTGGCAGGAAAATAGACTGTTTTTCATTTTTACTCCCCTCCCCCTTTCTTTCCTCATTGTTATCCCCTTTTCCATTCTAAGTATTTTTCGTGCCTTTGAATTAGGTTTTGTATCTTCTAATATTTTTTTATTTATTTTCATTCACTTGTCACAAACTCAGGGACATTTTAAACATTACATTTCTATCGTCTTCACCCCCAGTGAATCTATAATAAAAAGAAGAACCTGTCTGTTTGTCTGTCCACAGTACCGCGATGTCTACCGCACTGAATTTTTTCACACAGTCGCATCTATACCTGAACTAATGCGCCTCGAAGGCCTTTTTAAAGATATAAATTAGATTTTGTAACGAATTTTTAAATTCTAAAATCAGTTAATCTCTAGCTACCGATATGACCTAGCATCTATATTCACGATTTAACAGTTACAGAACCTCCAATCATCGATATGATCTAACAGATACCGATACGATTTAACAGCTACCATAACATTCTAATGTGAAGTTCATCTCCTACAGATTATTAATCTTTCATTCATTTACTTTTTGCATTACGGAGAGCCTGTATTTTCTTTTTGCATTGCGGATAGCGTACTGGTAATTTGTCGTCGGTTTAGGATTTGAAAAAAATTGAGTAGTGTTATCTGTAAGTGTATTATTTAAATAGCAGGGGTTTATTTACGTCCCAGTCAATACTGGGTAATTCGTTCCAGTGATACAATAAAACAACTGTTTTAATTCGTCAAGGTGTAAAACTTTCTTGTAATTTGGCTAGTATTCCATTATTCTGTATCTATGTCCCTGCAGTATTTGAATCAGATTTTAGAGGGGCTACAATGAACAGTAACAAACAGCTTCGAAATAGGATTCCAGGTTTTTATCTTCGAAATCAGAAACGCAATAAATTCAAATATTTTTGCGTTTTTAATCTAATATTTAAATATTAGCTATTTAAATAAATTGCTGATAATAACCTGTAATATTCTGAATTGTCTTGTTATATTATATCTTTGCTTTTTAGGGATTGAAATGCTTTTCCTTTACCTCTCCCCTTTTCTAATTTGTTCATAAGATCATTTGTTTGATTTGTTTATAATGTTTCACTTCTAAGATGTACAAATAATTCATAAAATTTATGCAATTACAAATTCAAATGTTATTAGAAAATATAATGGTGAGGCAACTTTCATGGCACTACATGCAGTGCTTTAAGTTACTTCTGACTCCTGATAAATTCAGAAAAATATAATGGCACCTGTCCAATGGAGCTGAAATTGTTTTACGTGAATAATATATTAGTAAGATAAAACTCCAGTAAAGTTCAATAAGTTTATTCGATTTCTTCAGATTTATTTGATTCATTTACAGGCTTGAAAAGATAGCTAGCGCTTCTAGTTTTCGCCCTATTTCTTGTGAAACTCCGACCATGGACTCCACTTTAATATATTCGATTATTTTACTAACTCGATTTGCGGTATAAAAATTAAACTTACTGACGAGATTTTATATTCTAGCTAATCTATAAACTTGCGGCACATAAATACGTACTTGAATACGTATATTTCCACCTATTCTGTTTAAACCTCGCCATGCATTAAACATCTTTAGAATTCTCATGTTCATCTAACTTCCTAATTATTTTTAAAACAAAACAAAATATCTCGTGGTTGTGTACCAATATTTCACAAAAGAATAAGTAATCAAACTGAGTTGCAACGATCGTGGCATTTCAAATATTACAGCTTTTCCACCCATTGAAAAACTTGGATTTTGAAGTATAGTGGTTACAATTTTGATATGTTAAAATATCGAAATTATAACCACTATACTTCAAAAACCAGGAAAGTGACCCAAAATCCAATTATATACAATTGTAGGATTTTTAAAGAGCAATAAATTCATGTTTATTGTTTATAGCTATCACTTCTAGTTTTTAAGATATAAGCATTACAAACTTGAAAAACGTCAAATTCTCAAACTTCTTTCAAACTTTCAAAAGACGATTACTTGAAAACTATAAAAGCTTTTTTTAAATATACATATGAATTTAGAAACTAAATTTCCTCATACATATTTTTGTCGCTTACTAATTATATCGATCTTTCATACTTTTGAAGATATTTCTAGTGAAAATCTTAAACATGGAAAAAAACTCATTTTTATGTTTCAAAGTTTAAATTTTTCTCCCCCCCCCCTCCCCCTCTCAAAAAAAAAAAAGTTCATTCCAAAATCCAATTATGTATGCTTGTAGAGCTTCAAATTCATGCTTATTGTTCAAGGCTAGATCTTTTAATTTTTTAGATGTAACAAATTTGAAAATTGGAAAATTTTCAGTCTTCTTCAATTTGGTAAGGCGATTACTCGATAACTATAAAAGCTTTTCACAAGAACAAATATAGATTTTTATGCTAAATTATTTATATCTATATTTTATAGTTTAAAATGAAAACAAGAATAAAAAAAACACTCGTTCGGACAGATACTTTTTTGTTCTCTAGAAAAAAGTTCTAAATATTGAAATTATTATTATTAGCTCCCAAAGAGTTTACATTTTTCGTAACACTTCGTTTTCCCTCCATAGAAATCCTAAGCATAGATGTTATTCACGTAAAAAAAAAAAAAAAAAGCGCTTACGTCCTAGAATTTATTTCACAATAATATTAGTGGTGTATTAATTATCGTAAACAGAAATTTATAGCATTATTGAAATTGAACAAAACAAAATTGACTTGTTTTTTCTCGTGCATGAAACATGCTATATATACGATAATGTCGATAATATATATATCATATAAATACTCTTTTATTAATTTTATGCATCATTTTTTATCCATATATTCGAAAAACCTGTAATAGCACGAGAACGGTTCATGCTGTCTAAAGTAAATTCCATTTGATTTCTGCTGAAAATTACATATAACATGATTGTTTATTTAATATTTTTGGATGTCGTTTTTTTTTTATGATTTAGAAGAAGTTTGAAAATTTGCGACTTTCTGAATGTTCTTTGCCCTTTAAAATCATAAATTTTATTCGCTTCATTCCATTTATTCTAACATTATACTCACATATGCACAGACATCCCTTTAAAAATAATTGATTCAAGTTAAAGGATGCCCAAAACGTGTATTAATCTGTCGAAATTTCCAATTTTAGACCCCATCAATATTTTTGCTATATATTATTTGTGTGCAGGGAAATTACAAATAAAGTCAAAAATTCAGTTATGTATTATAAATTATTGCTGTATTATATATGCATATGTATGTAGAAATAAATGTAAAGCATTACATATTCTAAACTGCTAATTAGAGCTATAAATTTAGATGAGAATAACATTTGACAGGTCATTGAAATAAAATAATTTTCGTAAGGTGATGGTGATCTTGTTTCTAAGGGGGATTAGTCCCCTCCTGCTTTTGCCTATCTAAGATGCTTTGCTCTTAATAGCTTTCTCGTAAAATCATGAAAAATGTCCAGATTTCATCCACACACTTATGCAGCAGTCATCAGTACTGAGAGAGACCCGGGATTCGTCTCTAAACATGCCTCTAATCGGACACTGTCTAGGCCAACCGAGTTAAACACCAATCCAGGCGGCTCTGCATATGTTAATGGACATCGACACTTAATCCTACCTTCACCCAGTCGTCTTCGAATGATATACATTGATACAGGTTGCATGCGGATGCCAAATGCTTTCGATTGACCAATAGAGACGCCATTGAAGTAGACGTGGCTCCTCTCCTGACTGCTCGATCCTCTCGAGTAGTTGTTTGCTTGAGCATTCTGAGCCTCTGTTACAGTTACGTAGCTCTTTTCTGAACAACTGTTTTCATCACAGAGTAACTACCAAATCGCTCCGACCAAGATGGCGACAGATACGTCTGTTGGACCAACCAGTTTCCCTTGGGTCAATGATGCAACTTCTCTCAAAATCAGACAATTGTTCGTAGTACTGTCGAGTACGTCTCAAAGGCATCTTTATACACAATTTTCAGTATTAAAGCATAAAATCCAGTTCCAATTGCCTGTAAGAACCTCGGTTGTTTTAAATGCTGCACGATACGCCGTTCTTATGCTCGTTGCATGAGCCCTAGAGCTCCTCTACTACAGGCTGACTTATCAAGCATATTGAAGCCCACCATAGCTGGAAGCGCAATCCTTTAGCATTAGCTCTATTCGCATTTTCACTTTAGAAAGGATTATAGAAATAATTATGGGTAGTTGTTCTGTACCGAACTGCTCTAGTCATTCTAGAAAGGGTTTTTGGGTATTTCACTTTCATAGAAACGAAGAAAGAAGAAAACAATGGCTAATAAATTGTCGGGGCGATATACCCGGTACTGGAGCATACATGTGCGAGGTAAGTTCTACAATATTCTAATTGAAACTTCTTTGTTTTATATAAAGTGTTCATTTTAAACACTTATTTCATAATTTCTGTAACTGTAATATGGAATATTAATAATACATAAAATGCAATGCTTAGATTATATTAAAACTAAATTTAATACCCAATAAAACATAGAATATATTTTTATTTTAATTCAAAATATTTTTGAACCCCAGGACGGCCTGGGGTTTCCACACTGTAAGATTATAAAACCAATAGATAATTTCTATAAACATCGTAATTATGGTAAATTTAATCGTGACAGTATTTGCAAAATTTGTAAATCTAAGATTAGTTATACAAAATATAATTGTGAATGTGGAAAACAGTATACATATCTTCATAAACAAAGACATTTAAAAAGTAATTATCATATCAAGTGAGTTGTGAAAAGTATTTAAAAAAATATTTCCTAATAAATGGATATGCAACTGAGAACAAAGACTATTAATGAACTTAGAAAAATAGTAAAACAATTGAATATTAAACAATCTAAAGGCTGTAAGAAGGTTGATTTAATTAGATTATTAATTAAATATATCAGAAAAACAGGTGAATATAAACCTGTTTTAGTAGATTTATTAAATTTAGATATATCAAAATACTTGGAAAAAAAGAAGAAAATATTTATTGAAAAACGTAATAAAATTAAAAAGGGTTTTGAGTCTTTTAGTTTAAGATTTGATAAAAATATTAATGATTTTAAATCTGTAATTTTCTTTCCTGAAGAAAAGTTATTTACACTAGAAAAGAAAAATCTTGAAAAGTTATTTACAGAAGATAGAAAATGTCGTATAAGCGGTAAATATTACAAAACTGAAGATAAAGAAAGACTTAATGATTAAAAGATCAAAACAAAAGAGAAAATGTATTATTTGTGGTATATATTATAAACATTTAGAAAATCACATATCAAGTCGAAAACATAAAAAAGCATTATTAAATGATGAAGGTAATGTAGAAATTAAGGAATATGAAACTGCTTATAAATCTAGATTAAGATCATATAGAATTAATAATTGTAATAATATTAAAATCCCTCTAGAATTTTTAGAAGAGAAAAGAAAGGTTGTAATAGAAAAAATAAAGCAAATTATGAAAGAATTTAATGGAATAAAGGTAAATTTTAAATTGTTTTGTTTGTATATATTGAATGAAGAAATTCAAGAATTTACATTCAAAACTGAGAATCAAATTATATTAAGATCTAATGATTTACATACTTTTTATGATTATGTTATTGACAAATTAATAAATGAATCTGATGAGTTTAATCTAAAGGATCTGGTTGGAGTCTTGAAGAAATTAAATTTTTGGAATTGAGAATAAATAAGTATCAACCCTTGAGAGGATCAAGTTATATTGATTTACCTGAAAACATTAAATCTAAACAAGCTATAATAAATGTAAAAAATAAAGATAATAAATGTTTTATGTGGTCTATATTACCAGCAATTCATCCTGTAAAAAAAGATCCTCAAAGAGTTTCAAAATATGAACAATTTAAATATGAATTAAATTTTAAAGGTATTTATTTTCCTGTTTCATTAGACAATATTAAGAAATTTGAAAAATTAAATAATATATCTGTAAATGTTTATAGTTATGGTGGTTCAATTTATCCACTTAGAATAACTAACAATAAATTAGAAAAACATGTAAACTTGTTTTATATGAAATATGAAAAAAATGATCATTATTGTTGGATTAAAAATATGAATAGTTTGATCAGATCACAAATTACTAATAATCATATATTTTTATGTGATAGATGTTTAAATCATTTTTATTCTGAGGAAAGATTAAAGATACATGTGGAATACTGTAAAGAGAAAGAAGCTGTCACAATTAATATGCCTAAAAAAGATGAAGTTATTCAATTTAAAAATCATGAAAGAAAAATGAGAGTATCATATACTATATATGCTGATTTTGAATCTCTCTTACCTAAAATTGATACACGTGAGCAAGATCAAACTAAATCATATACTGTGAAATATCAAAAACATGTAGCAGATGCATTTTGTTATTATATCAAATATGAAAATGAATACTTTAAACCTCCTGTTGTTTATAGAGGATCTGATACAATCAAAAAGTTTGTATCTATGTTAAAAGAGGATACTCTTAAAATTGAAAAATTTATAGAAGAAAAAGCTAAAAAGTATGAAAGTATCAAATCAATGATAGAGTTCGATGAAAATCATTTTGAAAGAACTAATATATATCATACATGTGAAAAACAAATCTTAAAGGATGAAAAAGTAATTGATCATTGTCATATAACTGGAAAATATAGGGGTCCTGCTCATAATGTTTGTAATTTAAATTATCAAATTCCAAAATTTATTCCAGTAAAAATCCATAATTTAACAGGTTATGATTCTCATTTGTTTATAAAAAAACTTGGATTTGATAAATCAAAAATAGATGCTATACCTAATACTGAAGAAAAATATATATCTTTCAGCAAAAAAATAAGAGGTATGAAATTGAGATTTATTGATTCATTTAAATTTATGTCTTGCAGTTTAGATAATTTATCAAAAAACTTGAGACCAGAGAATGAAATAAATAGATGTCCTCCAAAAATACGGAAAATGAAATATATTAAATACTTAAAATCAAAATTTAGAGAGACATCATTACGTTTTCCTGATGATAAATTAGATCTCATTACAAGAAAAGGTGTATATCCTTATGATTATATGGATTCTAGAGATAAATACAAAGAAACAGAATTACCTTCAAAAGATAAATTTTATAATAAATTGAATGAATGTAATATAACTGATGAAGAATATAAACATGCTCAGCGTGTTTGGAAAGAATTTAATATAAAAAATTTAGGTGAATATACAGATTTATATGTCAAAACAGATGTATTAATTTTAACAGATGTATTTGAAAATTTTAGAGATGTTTGTTTAAAACTTATAAATTAGATCCAGATTGGTATTTTACTGCTCCTGGTTTATCTTGGGATGCAGTGTTAAAAATAACAAAAGTTAAATTAGATTTATTAAATAATTATGATATGATTCTCATGATAGAAAAAGGTTTAAGAGGAGGTGTTTCACAATGTTGTAATAGCCGTGTTCATGCGGAGTACGATCACGTTAAACATGTGGGTCCGAAAGTCCTTCCGAGAGGTTGGTGGTAGGGGAAGGAGGGTACGGTCCCTGTGGATGCCTCCCCCACTGGATTCCGGTCTAAATTGGGTGGCACTTCCCGACCGTCCAAACAGTTACCTTACACCTTTCTGGTAGGTCGGACGGTCTGGGTTTCAACAACAACAACAATGTTGTAATAGATATGGAAAAGCAAATAATAAATATATGAAAAATTATGATAATAGTAAAGAATCCAATTATTTAATGTATTTAGATGCTAATAATTTATATGGATGGGCTATGAGTCAATATTTACCATATGGAGAATTTAAATGGTGTAATGATTATGAAAAAAAAATTATGTTAAACGTGAATTATATAACAATAAAATAAAAGATGATTCAGAGAATGGATATATATTTGAAATTAGTTTAAGATATCCAAAAGAGTTACATGATTATCATTCAGATTTACCATTATGTCCTGAAAATAGAATTCCTGAAAATTCAAAACAAGGTAAGTTATTAACAACTTTATACGATAAAGAGAAATATATTGTTCATTATAGAAGTTTAAAACAATATTTGAAAATGGGTTTAAAGGTTGCAAGAGTACATAGAGTATTACAATTTAAACAATCGAATTGGTTGAAAAAATATATAGATTTAAACACTGAAATGAGAAAGAAAGCTGCTAATGATTTTGAGAAAGATTTTTATAAATTGATGAATAATTCAGTATTTGGAAAAACTATGGAAAATATAAGAAAACGAATCGATGTAAGATTATGTTGTAATTATGATCAAGTTAAAAAATTAATTGCTAAACCTAATTTCAAATGTAGAACTATTTTTGATGAAAATTTGGTAGCTGTTCACATGAAAACAAAACTATTTTTTAATAAACCGATTTATGTTGGAATGAGTGTATTAGATTTATCTAAACATTTAATATATATATATATATATATGTATGATTTTCATTATAATGTCATGAAACCGAGATATAAGGATAATATTAAGTTATTATACAATGGATACAGATAGTTTTATATATGATATTAAAACAGATGACTTTTATGAAGATATGAAGTCAATGATTGATTATTTCGATACATCTGATTATCAAGTAAATAATCCATATAATATACCTAGATGTAATAAAAAAGTATTAGGTAAAATGAAAGATGAAAATAGCGGTGTGATTATGGAAGAATTTGTAGGTTTAAGAAGTAAAATGTATTCAATAAGATTAGAAAAACAGAGTGAAGAATACAATAATAATGTAGAAGATAAAGAAAACCATAAAAAATTTGAAACTAAGAAGTCTAAAGGAACTAAGACTAGTACCGTTAAAAACAGAATATCATTTGAAGATTGTAAAGACTGTTTATTGAATAAAAAAGATCAATATAGAACACAGAATTTAATTAGAAGTAAGAAACATGAATTGTATTCAATTCAAGTGAACAAGATAGCTGTATCAGCAAAAGATGATAAAAGATTTATATTAGAAGATGGTATTTATACTAGAGCTTTAGGACATTATAAAAATGTTTCTAAAAATAATTCTATATAAATGGATGAGTGTTTAGGTGATATTTGAGCTTTAAATTTTACAAATTCTGAAGAAATTTACTATTTGACTTATCTTTGTAAAGAATTGTATGATAAATATGATCATACTAAAAAACTATTATCAGAAAGTTTTCAAAGGATGACTGTCTTAATTGAAAAGGAAGAAAATGAAGGTATTAAATTGAATGGATTAGGAGTTTTATATGTTATTTCAAAGAACTTATTCTATTATGATTAGATTCATCATAAAAAGAGATTATGAAGAATGGTTATAAAAAATGTTTACTAATAAATGGAAGAGTTCAATAGACTTAGAGGTTATCCCAAAACGTTTAAATTAAAAGATTTAAATCCTGAGAAATATGATCTGATATCATTGAGTAAAATTATTACTACATATGGAGATTCATTAATCGTAAAGTTAGATGTGGAAAATGAAGAAAAAGAGTATTACCTTGTGAAAAAACATACAAAACTTTCTGATGAATCATTAAATAAAATCAATAAAGGAAGATATATATTTAAGTATTCGGGTATGATTGATGATAAATACGAATATGAATTAGAGAAAGCTTAATCATTTTTAAAGATCTTTGTATCATATTTAGGTGGGGGTAATGTTTCCCCACCTGAAAATTATCAAAGGAAACCATGTATCAATTTTCTATATTTTATAATATTATATTCTTCTTTATGTTTATCATTTTCTGAGACGATCCTATTTTGGGATCGTGTTATCTAAACTTGCCTCTTTTTTAATTTTGACATATTTTTATAATTATTTTTAATTTTATAAAAAAGGGGGGTCTCAACCCCACCCTTTAAAAACAGAGGACTTCCATTCATTTGGAGGTCCTCTTTTTTCACACACTTATTTTATATAATTCACTGTGAAATCATACTTTTAATATGTATAAGTCTAGCTCTTTAACTAAAAAAAGGTATATATACACATCTTTAATATATTTAGAGGACTTCCATTCATTTGGAGGGTCCTCTTTTTTCACGCATTTATTTTATATAATTCACTGTGAAATCATACTTTTAATATGTATAAGTCTAGCTTTTTAACTAAAAAAGTTCAGTAATTCACTGTTAATATTTGGTCTAAATGTAAAAAAGGTATATATACACCTTTTTTAGCTATAAAATCATGTTTTTAATATTAAAATGGATCAAGACCTTTTTTTTTATAAAAAAAGATAAAATAAGCTATAAAATCATGTTTTTAGTGTAAAAAGAATATGTGCGCTCAGACGTGTGTATAGACACTACTAATGTATTACGATAAACTTTGCGTTTCTGCGCTATAATGCATAATTTGGCAGAATTCTAGGTCTGTCACTCCCACGTTTGTGCAATACAATTTTGGTCTGATATTTTTTTTTTTTTGCTTTTTATCAAATGTTTAAAAAAGTGTTTTAAAATCTCGATTTTCGAAATTAATTTGGGTTATCGTTGTTCAAAATGGCGAGAAACATAATTTAAAACCTATCTCCTTTTGACTTCTCTTCAGACAGTGCGGTTTTCTCACGAGATTGCAATTTGTACATTTTCTGCCGATTTTGGGACAAATCTCTTGGTGTTTGAAGTGTAAAGGAGAAATTTCCCTCTTTTTTTCCCTTAATAAAAAATAGCTCACTCGGCAACCATAGCTTCCATTTGGCCCCAAATTTTAAATTCGTATGTTGATAAGTTTTTAATGTGTTTTATTTATTTGTTGGTAATTTGGAAATTATTCTCTGCCAATATCACGAAAATTAGCATTTGAATACGATCCTTGTTATATTTCGTTTTACTGTAAAGACATTTTCAATTTTTGCAATCTGTTTGCATCGACTAAGATTTTATTAATAGTTTTATGTGGGAAAATTACTTTTCAAACATGTGGTTAATAAAATGAAGGGTTATTTTCTAGCAAAATGTATTAAAACAATTATTAGGCATTTGAAATACAGTCATTTTGACAGGATATATTAAAATTTGATCTCTTCCCATCTATAAATATGGGATTATAATTTTATTAAAAGTAAATAAATGTTATTATCTTTAGTGTAAACTTGTATTTTATCAAGCCTCAATAATCAACTTCTTTCATGTTTTGACCCTTTTTCATAATTTTTTTAACAACTGGATCTGATTTTAATTTAATTACATATATATTTTTAATAATATATAATTTTATTTAAGTATACTTTTCATTACAAAATAAAGCTTTATGTAATACATTTATGCTTAAAAATTGAATTATAATTTTCTACAACAGCATTGTAGAATATTCCAATACGTTTTAGAAAAGCGTTCCAAATTACGAAAAAAAACCTTATCCAGAATAGTCCAAATTCCCAAGCATTCCGGATAATAGATTCCATACTGTAATACGAAGTCAGTATAACCTTTTTATATATTTGTTGTAAGTGCATATAAATTAGTGTGATTATTAAGTATACTATTAAGGCATTGATAACAAAAGAACCAAGTTTTAATATATATGCAATTGAGTTAACGTGAATAATACTGTTCAAAGCTTTTTACATGTGATTATTAGATTGTTACAGAAATTAACTTATCTCGGAATGAAATAAATTTATATGCAACCCACATCATATGTTCTTGACTCTTGAATGTAAAAAATTATGAAGAGCTGTAAATATTTCATAGATGCCTGTAAATCTAATATGATTCAACATTTCTTTTTACAGCGCAGTGCTATATGCAGCTATTAAATCTTAAAAAAAAAAAACTATCAGATTTAATTATAAAACTAAGAAACAATAATTTCCTAAGACATTTAAAATATATAGTAAAAATCACTCTCTCGGCAAAATGTTTAAAAGTCTTGAATTTATAATAAAGTTTTATTATAAATTCAAGTTTATTATAAGCCAATTATCATTATACACAAACACATATACAAACATATTTTTGATTTATTTATATAGATATATATATAACATGCTTGAATCAACACCCCTCTCTACATATTGATCACGAGTAGCCACAGTGTAATATGAATTTTTAACCAACAATGTGTAGCCCAGATGGCAACATTTTATTTCAAGGATGTAACAACATTATTCTTTCTTTGTGTTTCCTTGAATCTTAAGATATTACAAACTGTATTTCTACCAAAATAGCCCCATATCATTACAGAACCTCATTGTTTCACAGAAAGAATCAAACATTGATCACACCATTGAAAACTTATACAACTAGTGATTGATAATATCACTATTGTGAGCCATTTTCCCCCTGTTCACCTCTTCCCTCCATGAAAACATGTATGGCAGAAAGGTATGTATATTACATTGGGTGATTGACAGAAAGGTATGTATATTACATTGGGTGATGAGATATGTTTGTTGAATATTTCAGTCATTATTACACTATTTTGTACACAGTCACACATACATTTATGTATTGTCTCAAACGACATTATAATTAAATATTGTATTAAAACAAATCTTCTTTCTGATGCATTGGGCATTTTTAAATCAATACAAATTTCAGTAATGACATCTTCACTAGGTGATACGAGTAATTTCATAATAAAGATATGCATAATAAATTACATTTACTTTTTCGAGACACTCATTTTATGCAATCAAAAAGTAAAAATATACTTATTGCTAAATTTAACAAAATAGAAAAAACTTTGGAAAATACAAACTAATAATACAATATATTTCAATGCAAATTATATTTATGCCCATATTTTTGGTTAAAAAGAAAACTATATGATAAAATTCAGTTTAAGTCCACATTATACTAGTCTATCAATTCAATTGGTTTATCAATATATATATATATATATACACTCTAAATTCTGCTCAGTTTTCGGAACTGAAATCTTTGATTTATTAATCTAAATATACATGTTCACAATTTACTTACTATTATTTTATTATTATTATTGCTATTTTTTTCCTAGTTTCTGAATTAGTTGCAGTAGAAAATAAAGTTGGAAGTTTGCCTTCTGAAAGTACAGCATCAATCATTCCTCCTCAAAACAATTCTGCTATAAATGTTCATGAAATATATAATATAAATGATAGTATCCTTTCTTGCTTCTAGTGCTTTCCTATTTCATGCAACATTTTATCTTGTAAATAAATCATAAAGATGTCTCCGATAAATATAAAGCCATACCATAATTTTTTTAATCTGTGATTTAAAATGTGAATGTCAAAATAGTGTTTTCCTTTGGTGCTTATTTACATTTAGTAAAAAATTGTTCCAACATCAGATGATTATGTGACTTAAAAATGTACCAAAATGTAATGCAAAAGGTTACCATTAAATTAAAGCTATCTATTCTGTGATGAACTTGTTTACAACACAAAATGCAGTGCAAATCAAGATACATAACCATACATACATTTCAAAAATCAACTGGATCTTATTCTTCAGTGCAAAGAGTTAGGATCTGAATGCCCGAATAAGCACAAGGCTATGGCAGCCAAACTGAAATGACTAACATCTTAATACAGTGGCACCACCTAGTGAAATAAAAGGGAAATTAAACTAGAAAGATAGAAAAAACAAGCAATATAAATATAAGATGCAAACAAGGAAAAATAAGACAGAGAATATGAACTAAAAGAATAGATATGGTCATGCATCATTGAATAGATATGGTACAAATTATTATCAATGATTTGTCAATGACTCCATTTTTCTCGTAGGTATGGCATGGCCACATCTAGTTTTTTATTTATTTGAGTTCATATTCCCGGTCTGCTTTTTCTTGTGTATGTCACATTCATATTTTCTTGTTTTATCCATTAGTTTGGCTGACATAGCCTTGGGGCGTTCAGGTCCAGACTTTTTGCGCTGCATTATTTGTTGTGAGTGAGCCATTCATTATTGATTTTGCACAAAGTCATGTGCTATACTTACCTGTTCTGCAGTTAATAGTTGAAGAAAACAAACTGTAATTTTTAAAAATATAAATATATTATATACATCAAATTAAATTTATTCATGTATAATACAGATGTAAAATGTAGTTTAAAATCCTGAGTGCTTTGGGGTATTTTGCTCTTGTTATTAGAGGACTATAATTATGTATTTAGTCATTTATAGATTTTAAATAGTACCTCAAAATTAGTACAGTTACTGTTTTCGGACAAACTTGCATGTGTATCAGTGTAAAAGAATGAAACAAAAAAAAATTAGTTTTATACAAATGATAAATTGCAGAATCATTTTTAATAGAGAATTTTTAAATCAATAAAATCTGAAAGGTATGTGGACAATAGCTTAAATTGCAGATAAAATCGATAGTTCTCAAGGCAAAACTCAGATTCTAGACTGGATCAGTGTTACAAATTTTAGCATGGGTGTGTGATACAAATAAATATAGCAATATGTATAGATTTTGATGTAATCCAACAAATTAAATAGAAATTATTATAGAAATAAGTCAGCATCTATCATTAGCTGCAGCTTCTAAAAAAGTGCCTAAATCACAAATGAAAAAGTTAGCACTAGCTGTGTTTCTGACTTGTTTCTTCAAACATGTGAGATCACACATTACTTATTAAAGAAATTGCTAAAATGGTGTTACTACTGGTAAACAGTTGCTAGTGTTAAAGATTAGGAATTTGCCCCACGTAAACAGTAGATATTATTCAGTATAGCAAATAAATACAAACATGTGAAACATGCAATGGCAGCAATGGAACAAATATAACAAAAAAATGGAAAACATTACAAAGCACCCAGCCATGATGTTATCCGTTTTTGTTATATTTGTTCAATTTTTGCTCATTTATTAGCTTTTTGGATTTTTATGTGCTATTTTGATTTGTTTTTATCTTGTTTAATCTTATTTAGACTTTCTGAGATATTTCTGTTGTATTTGGGGGCAATCTAGTGTTCTTGGTTTCGGATTAGCTGAATCTTCATTCTGCTTTCTGATTAGCTCTCTCAGATAGACTCTTAATTCATGATATGAGTATATATGCCCCTCTTTTTCTTCCATTTGTGCCCATTTCATCTTTTTAACTTCGGTTTTATTAGTCTGTTTTGCACTAAAGAGGGGATCCAACATATGAGAAACAGCTGCATTGCTTATAAATGTATACATAATTACATTGTCTATAAATCTATACATAATTACATTGTTTAAATTTTTCCTTATCCTTTACATAAAGTGTTTTTACTTACTGAAAATACATCTGGAAATCTACTACTGAGGCGTAAATTGTCATTGTTTCTAAAATTTTATTTAAAATCTTGTTTTTATGAGCTTATTTTTAAGTTTCATCCAGGGTAAATTTGTATAGAGTCTCTATCATGTATTTTTGTAATTTTCATTTTAACTTGCAAGTAATATCAAAAGAAGAATATGATGCATTAGATTCAGAAGCTGGCTGTTTTCTTAATGCTACATACGAAAGTATTCAATTGTGGAAAAATGAAAATATGTAAGTTTTTATATATTCCTGATATTTGTGATAAAATATTTGTTTGTCTTTATAAGCATTTAAGTCTCTTATATATTATAATAGGTATTTTTAGAGTACTGTATATACTCGCGTATAAGTCGACCCCCTTACTTTCAGAGAAAAAAAGATCAGAAAAAATCCCAAACTCTCTTATCCTCAAAAAGAGAAAAAAAAAATTCCAATAAATTATTCAAAAACACTCAAAAACGAAAAACATATATATATATATATAAAATTTAATTTCCATAACAAAAACTTCATCAGAACCCTTTAAAGTCCAATTCCAAGCGAGTCTAATAGAATCAAACTTGCCAAATGGTTTAAAAAACCATTGGGGCATCATTTAAATATTAGCAATCCCATCTATGGCCTTGTCACAAACATCATCGTCATTTATAAAAACCCTATCATTAAGAGGAATCCTCAGTGTTTCAAGCTTTGATTCATTATCACTAGATGGTGCAACGTATTTGGAGATGAATCCGTTCGAAATTACTGAAGAGCGATAATTCGTCATTTCTATCTACCCCTGCCTCTAATAACATACATTGCGCGCCAAAAGATGAGTTTTATTTCCTCTATTGAGGGGTGACGTATTTTCCCGATACGAATTTTTCAGAAACACGTTTGTCTACCCTGACTCCTGACCAACACCCTCTATATTGAAGGCCCCCACAGAGAAAACCGGAAGTGGCAAGATGGCCGACTTCGTAGTCCAAGGGCATATCCAGAAGAACTGACAACGCATGGGTAGCGTCGTGTAGTCTAGCCAGCCGTCCCCATTCAACACCCTCTATATTCAGTGTGATCGAGTATTGAATTCGTTTTAACGTTTCTTTGTTTATATTTTATATGAGCTGTTAATTACAGCTATTTTTTTTACCATTTTTTCGAAGATTTAATTGTGTAATGCCGTATCGTTGTTCGGCAGTTGCTTGTCATGGGAACTACAATAACGACCCACGTTATGCAGTTTTCAATTTTCCCAAAGATCCTGAAGTAAGAAAGAAATGGATTTTTTTCCTTAGAAGAGATGGATTCGAAGTTACGAAAAATTCTAGGGTAAGTACTGTTCTTTTTAAATACTTATGTACACATTGATAAAAAATGTATAAGCGTATGCGGAATTTTAAATAAGCTAACCTAGAACATATATATAATTAGGTTCCTCCCATGTGTTTTAATGTACAAGGGAAGTATAGAAAGATATTGTAATTTGAAAAAATAAGATTATGTCGTTAAACTTATTAAATTCTAATTGAATTTATGTACTTAAAGGTTTAATTTATGTATATGAGTTTGGGAAATTATATTAGTTTATGAATAAGAGTTTGGGAATTTATGAAATTATATTAAAGTTTATGAACCTATATTTGATTTAATATAGCATGATAATGATCCGGGTTCGATTTCTGGCTGGTGCCTAGATAGTTTTAATTTCTAAGTGTTCAAATAATTATATTTGATTATTTAATATAATTATAAGGAATATTATTATACAGTGAAACATCTCGAAGCAATGATTAGTCATGAGATATTGTTTAACTATTTAGAAGTAAAGTAGTGGTAATTTACCTGATTCTGTTATGATTCTATGGTATCCCTGATTCTGTTATGTTCGAAGCTCTTTAATTTCCCACAGGGTTTATTTTAATAAGTAAAATACATCGAAAGAGCAAAACATGCACTTCTTTCATTAAGCAGTGCATATATGCATAAGGATTAATGTATATTTTTAAATTTTTTTTTAGCTTTGTGAGCAACATTTTACATCTGGTGATATTATTCGAGAGACTGTACGAGAGACTACAATGAGAAAACTGGCACATCGGTAACGATTCCGCTATCTGCACCAAAGTTAAGAAAAGGCGCAGTTCCATCTTGCTTACCAGGTTGTCCAGAGTATTTGTCGAAACCAACTACTTCACGTGAAGCCCCAGATGAGAAACGCCTAAGGCTAGAAATGCAAAATTTAGAAAAAGTTATTTAGCAAAGCATCGATAGCAAGTCTTCATATGATGAGGAACGATTGTGCAAAACTTTTGAAGGCTTTAAAAGCAAAATTAATCTTGTCTGTATACCAAAAGAATGGACAGTAACAGTAACATCTGACAGTGTGATGTTTTTATTAATACAAGTGACTCCAGTACCAGTTATTCATAAATGCATCTTAATAAACTCCTTGATGAATACTACTGCTTATTTTAGGAATATACCATTATCAAAGGTAAAGAAGTTTATTTTTCCTTTCTTATTATGTAATGTTAATGATGCTACAGAGATACTGCAAGAGGTTGAGTTGCTTAATCAAAATGTTGAAACAAATTCGAGCGAATCAATCTTTAATGTAATAAGTGATTCGGTAAATTTGTTGAAAACTTTGTTACCATCTTCAAACAAAAATTTGGATTTCTTGATTGAACAGTTCTCTTTAATCGTTAATGGAAAACACCATCTTAAATATAATACTGAATTTTTGATTTTCTGTAGTTTGCTGTTCTCAGTATCTCCCCATGCTTATAAGTTTTTACGAAACTCACATCATTTTATTTTACCACATCCTACTTCCAGATTACAATTTACAGAATATGTTCTTCCTTTCACTTAAACCCTGTCAATGAACAATTTGAAGATAACTTTTTGTCTTATATTAAACAACGCCATCAAACTTTACAGTCTGAAGACTGTACAGTGTGTTTAATGATAGACGAAATCCACATTAAACCTGTCATGGATTTTAAGGGAGGGAGCATTGTTGGCCATGCATATGATAATGGAAAATGTGCAACAAGTGCATATGTTTTTATGGTTCAAAACTTTTTATCGACATATAAAGACGTTGCACATATAGTGCCAGTTCAAAAAATAAACGCAGAAAGTCTGTTTACTATAATTAAAAAAGTAACAGTAGGTTTGGAGGAAATTGAATTTAAGCTGATATGCATAAGTTCTGACAATAATGCCATTAACGGCAGAGCTATGTCTTTCTTTAATGTTCCTCCAAAGCAAAGCATTATATATAAACATCCGTCAGATTTAAATAGACCTCTATTTTTTATTTATGATCCCGTGCACATGCTCAAAGCATATCCGTTTTGGATGATGATGTTTGTAATGTATCTGATATATCCCTGTGATATCTTACGTAGCAGGATATTGTGCATTTGCCACTGTTAAAAAACTTCATAACTGTACTTTTTGTAAGATAAACTTAACTATTGCAACTGTTAAAGAGTCTCCTCTGATTGAAAGTTCTGTTATAGAAAAGATGAATAGGGGTGGTTTGATGTATCCGCAGCCCGAAGTTCTTGAAATTGTAATTCATGTATTTATAATTGTACAAAAATTAGTTTCCATTGATTTCGAACATTTTTTCTTGAATGTAATAGGGGTGGTTTGATGTATCCGCAGCCCGAAGTTCTTGAAATTGTAATTCATGTATTTATAATTGTACAAAAATTAGTTTCCATTGATTTTGAACATTTTTTCTTGAATGTAATAGGGGTGGTTTGATGTATCCGCAGCCCGAAGTTTTTGAAATTGTAATTCATGTATTTATAATTGTACAAAAATTAGTTTCCATTGATTTCGAACATTTTTTCTTGAATGTAAACAATCAACGACAATTGGTTAGCAGTTTAGCAGTTTTTATTTTAAGCGAAAAAGAAATTTTTATGAAAGGCAATTGTCCTGGTGGTCATTCCTATACTGTCATTACCAGGTATATTATCATGGCTGCCACGAATACATTTTTAAAAAACTATTGCAAAGAGAGAAATGATGTGAAAAAACCAGAAAATAAGAAACGTAAACTTGCAACATTAGAAAAGTGATAGCCTATTTTTCAAACATGTACAGTAATAGTGCTGTCCTTAAAAAAAAAAAAAACTTTTTCGAATTTTCTATATATGTAAAGCCTAATAGGATTGCAACAAAATAAACTATAACTATATTTTTACAGCTTGTTTTCACGAAGATTTTAATGCTGAGCATATTTCATCCCTTATCTTTATAAGATAGCTGTAGGTGTATCGCTAATGTTTATACCATTGTATTGCATGTTTGTTTACTTTTCAAAATGCCAAAAAGTACTCACCTTTCCGAGATAGAAAAAGGCAAAGTATTGGCTTTTAGAGAGTATAGAATGAGTGTAGTTGAGTTAAAAAATTAAAATAAATTAAATAAAAAATAAATTTAATATTCATGAAGTTAATATAAATACTATAGTTTGATTTAAACTAAATGTTAATACATCACTGCATTATTTTTTCTTTAAACTAAATTTAAACATAATTATTAGTTTCTACTTATTTAACTGAAACATTATATATATAGTGTATTGATGTAACCTATTTATATAAATATTTAAACTTACCTTGGAATTACTTTCCATACATGTGTTTCATTTTATGTTAGGTTTTTAAATTTTTATTTTCACCTTGGAAATTATTAGCTGCATACATACTTTTTGTCATAAAAGGTATGACATTTTGTGCAATTCTAATTAATGCACAGTGTTTTGAGAACCTTTTAAACTTTTTTTGAATTTAAATTTTAATGATGAACTTAATATCAAATATCCAATATTTTGCAAAATTGGATTTTTACAAGTTTCTTTTTAAAAGACTTCTAAAGGCATATGCAATGGCCAAAGAGTCATTTCATTCTATTTTCACACATTTCACATCTGCAGGCAATACCTACAGACAGGCACCTAGAAAAACAGAATGTGCACATATTAACTTAATCCGTAATGAATAATCGTAGCCTGGTATATTGAAACTCCAATGTTGACGTCGTTAGAGTATGGGACGACTGATAGTTATGGACAAGGGTCCTACTATGTCGTACATCTTAATTCGGCATACTTTATCAAGTGCTGGTGTGTTCTTGGAGAAATGCTTCCTAGAACTAAGGTGTCGTATAAGCCAACAACTCATATTCAGTGTAACAAGAAACAATCTGTGCTATAAAAGACCTGTTTACGTAGATACAGATGTCAAAATAACAATCCATAAAGGAATCCACGACTGCTCAACCATGTAAGTCCTAGTCTACATTTGTCCTGAGAAACTGCAATGAAAGACTATATCATTTGTGGTAACAATAAATAGTAAAGAGAGATTTAATTCAAAGATTTTACTTTTGCCCATTTAATATATAGTTGAAATCTATATATATAAATCAACTTATTATTATAATTAAGTCCATTTGTTATGATAGCATTTATTTACAATGCTCTTATCGAATACTGATATAATAAATTTAAATGAACCCCAACTTAGAGACTAGAGGGGAAGGATAATAATAGTTTGATGAATATTAATTTAAATCTGTAATTATGAATGAATATAAGAATTGTGTAATGAATATTAAAAGGTAAATTTGTAATGATGAAACTTACTTAAAGGATATTAAGAAATGCTATATGAGTTAGTAATTTCATTAGATAATGGTGTGTATGATTATGCATTAATTTGTTGGTATAAAACTGTGCAAGAATTTAAATGAATAGATTTTCACTTCTCAATGCATATAAATAAATATATATATATAATAAATGTTATTTTGGATCCACACCTGCCTCTTCTTTTGACTCCAGGCCTTTTGGAATTAATTAATTATAATTATGTTTGATTTTCAGCTATCTTGGAGGGTAAGTCTGATTTTAGAATGCTAACCACTTGTGATCGAATAAATTAAAATTAAGTAATAGACCAATATTAATTATATATTAATGAAGTATGCAATTCTTAGTAATTAAAGTACAATTTTACTATATACTTCAATCTATTTTACTATATACTTTACTATATAGTACAATCTATATACTTCTTTAAATTGTGTCAGGATAGATACGGCCTTTACATCCTGATACTTTTTAATCATGTAAATTTTAATTTATTTCGATTGAATTTAAATTAATCTTCAGTAAGGATTTGATTCTTAATTTCACTTTTAGTTTCTATGTTTAGTTTCAATACTTCATAATAAATATGAATATATAAAGCAACATGTAAAGTAACAGGTTATGATTACAATGAATTTTTATGCACTAAATATTAATATTCTATATAATACAAAGTTATACATATTTTTAGTAACTTATTAAATTATAAAGTGGTTGTATTAAGATTATTCTTTCATTCCAAATCACACATAAAAAAAGAAAGAAATAATCTTATTTGTGTCAACAAATTCTAATTTAAATTAAAGCAGATTTATTTTAAAGAAAAAAAAATCCTCATCCTGCTGGAACATTTAAATTAAAAAAAAAAAAAAAAAAAAAAAAATTCGCCCCAAAACAATTTCAGTACAAATTCGTATTGCATTGGACTACGGTGTCGGCCATTACGGGATGGGTGTGGAGGCCTTGAATATAGAGGGTGTTGATCCGGCACGGGTGAGACGCATGAAGGCTAAAAGGATCTATCTAGTTAGTCTTCATGGCGAGACGTGTCATTCCATTCTTCACTAGTTACGGATATGAACACCTTAGTTACGGACAAGTCACGGCAAGGTGCTTTTTTTAATGGCATTTCATTCTTTTCTGGGTATATAGGGCAGAGCACACTAGGCACAAAGGTTTCGATTTTTCCGAATTCGTTACATTTTCTTTTCTGCTCTTTGTTCCAGGACTTTCATTTTCAGTAAAAGTATTCCAACTTTTTTGCTAGAAATATTCCGATATCGCTAAAGAAATCCTATTTGCTTTGTCTACGCCCTTCAAACGCGATGTGCCGCACAGAATTCACACTATTTTGCACAAACATTTATTGGAAAAGATTAAAAAAAAAGGTCATCAGCGCATTTCCGAGATGAGAGAAAGTACGTTTAAGTAAGGAATTCCCGAAATTAATGAGTGTTAACTTTTGCCGAAATGCAAAGAGAAATATAGCAGCTATAAAATGTCATTCAGGGTCTTCTGATTGATCTCTTTAAATACTTAACCTAAGCAGTAAACTTGGTCATTTTTTCGGAAAAACCCGATTTTTTTTCATCTCTGTGGAAATATACACATCTTTAATATTTTAAAAACCGTTGATGGAATTCCAACATCAAAATCATTTACAATGAAATCCTATTATTTGGATGAAAATGGCTATTTTGAACCGAAAATTGACCCTATCAAAAAGTTCCATTGCAGTATATTTATGGAGTTTTAACGTGCTACATTTATTAATTAGTATTTTATAAAAGACAGTTTAGCATTATCACGGAATTTTTTTATGTAAACACGATCGCCGATATATTTCGTTTTATTTTTAAATATTTTCCATTTTTTCAATCTGTTTCCATCTACTAATATTTTTATATTTTTGGCGCTTTTTATGCTGGAATATTATTTTTAAACATATTGTTGATGAAATTGAGATATATGTTTAGGGTAAAAAAATTAATGCCGATGTGGTGGCCGAGCAGTCAAAGAGGCAGGCGTTTCCTCGTGACGGCTCGGCTGCCAGATTGTGGGTTCGTGTCCCGCCTGTGGGCATGGATGTTGTAATGTCTTATTTGGGGCAGAAGTCAGACTTCTACCTTCGGGTGCCCGGGTCATTAGACTAAACAGAAGCAGTGCACACATTCTTCCTTAAATGTAATGTTAGGGACACAACAACAACAGCAACGAAATTAATTTTTTTTATTTATTCAAGCATTTAGAATTATAAGGCTTATTAGAAATACATTTGAAGAGCATAAATTAGAATTTGATATATTTGCACCCATAGTTGAATCTCTCATTTCAATTAAAAATGAATATCCTTCTCATCTTAATTTTATTAAAAGTATTTTAAAATATTTTGAAACATATGAACAAAGGTGCTTCTGCTAAAATATTAGATGAATATGGTGAGGGCCCACTTTAGTTGAAATGTTCCAAAAAAGACTTCTAATAACTACCCTGAATAATCAACATTTTTCAGACATTTTTTTCTTTCAAAAATTTTCTTAATCCCTAAATTTGATACTATAATTATATGTAATTTGCAATTTAATTAACCAAGTATATCTTTTCATATGGATTGTAAAAAATCTGTATTTAATACATGTTTTTAAAATTAATTATAATTTTCTATAACATTTTAGAGAGAGACCATTCCAGTAAGTTTTAGAAAAGCGTTCCGAATTACGTAAAAACCCCTTATCCAGAGTGCCTGAAGTCCCAAACAGTCCGGATAATAGATCCTGTACTGTATATACAATATGACCATCCCCCTTTAAATCTAATGTTATTCCGTTAATCTGCCCCCCTTTGCTTCAATTACAAATTATAAAAGACAGCCCCTCCCCCAAGAATAAGAAAGTAAAAGAATTTGTTTTTAAATAAAATTAATGCATTAATGTTGTTAACCCCACCCCCTATTTAAATCGAATGTTAAGAATCAATATTCTTCTATAGTGGACAGGAGTCCTTATAACGTGCCTTTTCATTAAAATTTTGAATGCGAAAATTGTCAGATAAAAGCTTTATACCTAGACT
Source organism: Amaurobius ferox (assembly GCA_951213105.1). Taxonomy (NCBI): domain Eukaryota; kingdom Metazoa; phylum Arthropoda; class Arachnida; order Araneae; family Amaurobiidae; genus Amaurobius; species Amaurobius ferox. The sequence goes on along the minus strand of OX578133.1, from coordinate 202,048,746 downwards.
TTGATTGAGGAAGAAGAACGATTTTGTGGCAGCTATTGAGACCGTACTATCCTTCCCCTAACCTCTTGGATTGAGGACCAGGAAAATTAAACATTTCAGCCATAGCCAGTTTGATGTTTTTGAAATTTTTATTCACATACCACATGATGCAGATACACTTTGGGCCATATATATACATAAATGTGAACCCCTCTCCCCCTCATCTTTAAATCGAATGTTATTCCATCACTCTACTCTCTCCCTCTTAGAAATTCTGAAAAATTATGTAAAACAGCCTCTGCCCCCAAACATTGGAAAAAATTAAAATAATTCATCCTCGAAAAAAGTAAATTTATTAATGTGCCCCCCCCCCCCCACTTTAAATCGAATATTAAAATATTGAATCTAATGTAAGAATGTTCTTCTATAGTGGTCAAGTGTCCTTATAACATTTCTTTACATTAAATTTTTTAATACAAAAATTATCGGATAAATACTTTATACCTAGGCTTTGATGAATAAGCGTTTTCTGTCAAATTTCTAATGCTAGAAACTTCTTTTATTTATACCTAAACCATTTGATCTACCAGAAAGTATCAGGTAAAAGTTTGGGCAACCAGAACAGTATCACTCAGTTTAGACCAAAATCAAATGAGGATAAAAACTAAAGACTGTGCCCTCCTTCCCCTAATCTCTTAGAATAAAGCCCAGCAAAATTGAACATTTTAGCTCTAGCTAGTTTACTATTCATTAAATTGTGACCCATGATACAGCTACATTCTGGGCCATATTTATATATAGAGAGAGAGAAAGAGAGATAGAGACTTTCTTACAATGTGATCCCCCCCCCCCCCCCCCATCGGATATTCAAAATATTTTTACATAGCTGAAAATAAAATCTATCGATAATTTCTTCTGATCAGCAACCTCAAATATGACTGAACCATTCTTCCTCTAACTAATCTTTCGGAAGGAGGGCCACAAAAACATAACATTTCAATCCTGGCCAGTTAGATTTTTTTTTTTAATTTTCACTAATCAGACATAATCATGACGAAGGTACACTCTGTGCTATATATATATGTTACCAGCAAAGTATGAAACGCCGGCATTCTATAGAATCCCTAGGCATTGTATATAATGCCGGACGGTTTTAGGCAAAGTATGTAATATGAGAATTATTACATACTTTTCCTAGGCATTGTATATAATACCTAGGCATTCTGTAGAATGACAAATGCTATTTAGGCAAAGTATAAAAAAAGGTCCTGATAAGGCTATTATATAAATGACGTGCATTCCTCAAAAATACAAATGTTATTCTACATAAATAATGAGAGTGCCATTAAAAAAAATTTATATAAAATACATAAAGAAAAATGATAGTTGTACAAAACAAAATTTATGCCTTTCTTATTAAGAGAAACAAAATTTTCATATAAAAAATAAGAAATTAAAATTAACCTACTTGTTGCAACATGGTAGGCTTAAATGACATTTTGTATTACATTTCATTGCATTTTTCACGCAAAGACATTTCATATTTTAACACTTTGTTTTACACATACATTTGACGAATCCTTGGCCGCTTCCACTGGACTGAGCAATTGCAACTGACCAGAGAGGAATTTCGTGGTCAGAAATATCTTCAATTCTAAGCAAGTTTATAGGGCATAATGTGAATTGTGATCTCGCATATACTTGTTTTAATATTCCTTCAGAAGTTCTAAGTCTGTAGAAACCATCCTCTGTCACACTCATTGCAACTGCCAATATATTGCGCGAATCACCTCGCCCCTTGTCGACGTCAGGAATAGGAACTCGCACAGTAGTTCCCAAAGAAGCAGTGGGAAAATTTTTTTCCGAATTCATTTTCATTTTTTTGGCTTGTATTTCCTGATTGATTTTAGAATTTATTTTACCTTCAATAGCATTTTCAGTTTTGAGACAAAGGGTGCACAGAATATCCATTTCATCATCTTCACTAGCATGGCCACAGAAGGTATGAATTTTTTGATGACACTTTTTGCATGCAAGTGCAACACTCGTTTCCTTTAAACACACAACAGGTATCAGAAACGGAAATCTCTTCGGTAAGCATGTCTTCATCATGTTGGTTTAATCCACTATCGACGATAAATTCATCCATGTTTTTTTAAACAGGCTCTTTTTCTTGCATAATCTGATTAGTTTCACCTTTTTCCATTGTTTGGACGCTTTCTATTACTTTTTCTAGCTGTTCCTCTGTATTTATGTCTTTTAAAACATCTTTGGGTAGAAAAGACGTTGTAAGCCCTACTTTAGGTTTGCAGCCAAAAAGAGCTTTGTATGGTGTTCTTTTGATCCCAGAATGATAAGCTCTATTTTTCATAAATTGAACGAAATGCAGTCCTTCACTCCAGCGGTCAGATTTGTTGTCCTACATCCAAGTACAGAGCATATTTTCGATATCTTAATTAGCTCTTTCGACACTACCCTGGCTTTGTGAATGGCGAGGCTTCCCATGGACGATCTTCAGTGCTGGCCAAAACTCTTTCAAGCTGGTCACCACATTATTGGCAAATTCCTTACCATTGTCAGATTGTAATGTAGATGGCACTCCAAGCAACGAGAATATGTTGACTAAGTTGTAGGCTACTTCTACAACTCTTTTTGACATCAGAGACTTGAGAATCACAAATTTTGTGAGATCATCTTGATACACCATAATAAATTTGTATTCTCTATCTGGCTGAGACTGAAAGTCAATAAGATCTACCTGACAACGGGAATTAAATTCAGAAAATATCATAGGTTTCACAACAATGCCCTTTTTAATACCCTTCTGTTTTTTCTGTCAAGGTTCACAAAGGTGGATGTACAGTTTAATATCATGACGTGTAACGTTTTTGTATTTGGCTGAAAGTTCTTTCAACATTCTATCACATATTCAGTGTTCAATAGCCAAATGAGCTTCATGAAGTACGTGAAATAACTCAGTCCGTGACGTAATACTGTATAGTACTGACGCCTTCTTTAACAGGATAAATGAGTTTACTTTTGTTTTCCACAATCATTACATCATAGCGATTCAGCAACCAATTGTCCCTGGGTTCCTTCTTAGTAGTCATTTTGGCTTTTTGTACATCATTTATTAACTTCTGGTAAATAGTTTCGGTTAAGAAAGAACTGTTTTTTGCAGCATTAACTCAAATTTTGGACAGTTCATCCTGGAATCGTTGTTTCATGTCTATAGACCATGATTTCTAATCCAACACTACAGCTTGCTCCTCCATTTTAATGGAGCACAATAAAAAACTAATTTTTTGTTGAACAAATTTAAGTAAAATTGCGTTTTTTGACACTCCGAACAAACTGCAAAATGCAACTGACAAATTCTGAGCCTGAGGCACGCGTTAAAAGTCACGTGCATTGCCACGTGTTATTTGAAACGAATCTGAGATGTATTTCATATTTTGCTGGTTTCTCATTTGGCATTTTATAGAATGCCTAGGAAATGCATGAAATATGAATCGTTTCATACATTGCCGGCTAGTTTTAGGCATTATATACAATGCCTAGGGATTCTATAGAATGCCGGATTTCAAACTTTGCCGGTAACATATATATACAGTAGAACCTCGATTATCCGACCCTCGTTTAACCGGAACGCTCCGTTAACCGACGTCAGTTTCCTGACTCTTTTTTTTCCTGTCCTTCCTTTGTCCCTGTTCTTTAAAACGGCATTTCCAAAAGAAATTAATAAGAAAATTACTTTTTGAAGGAGAATCTGCATCTACAGTTTCAATACTAGAGTTTGGGCAATTATCCAATGTAGGTTCGGTCCCAATTATGTCGGATAATCGAGGTTCTACTGTGTGTGTGTATATATATATATATATATATATATACACACACACAATGTAACATTTCCCCCCCCCCTTCCCCAATTGAATGTTAGAAATCAAAATTCTTGTCTAGCTGAAAATTAAAACAGATGAAATGTAAAGACTTTTAGAATTTGAGTACTTTGAAAGTGAAATGGTCTCACTCAAAATTAACAATTTTTGATCGTAAGACAAGTTCTATTAGTAACTGTTCATGTCTTATCATCAAAATATTATATACTAAATTTCTCGGAATAACTATACCTCATTCCCAAATTTTGCTCGATGGATAAGCAAAAGATCAGACATACAAACAGGAAGGACGAGAGAGAGCTGAAGTCAGCTCTGCTCACAGGGAGGGGCCCTAGCCCCAGTGTCTGCAAGCACTTTCCGTGGGATTGCAGATGAAATGTGTTCAGAAGTTCATATAACGTATATTTTAACCAAAATCTCTAGTAAAACAAAACCTTATACTTAGATTAAGTGTGTTTCCATAACTCCTGAACACATTTTAAAGACTTTCAGAGAGATGTCTATTTTTCTACGAACAATGGTATCTTATGAGGTCAGACGAGAAGAGGCTGAAGTCCAGTCTGATTAGGGGGAGGAGCTATAGCCTTAAGGCCTGCAATCACTTTTCATAGAACAGCAGCTAAAATGTGTTCAGGAGTTCGTATAACGTGTTTTTTCAATAAAATCTCAAATACGAAATATCTCGAAACTATATCTTAGATCTTGACAGACTGATATGTATGTTTCTATAACTCCTGAACACATTTCGAAGACATTTAGAGCCCATTTGTGTTGTATGCTCAAGAGTTGTTATAACATGTCGAATACGAAATTTCTATGAAAAACCATACCTTATACCCAAATTTTGATTGACGGATAAGTAACACTGTACAAAAAGCTGTGTACACGATGTGTAGTATAGCACAAAAACTATTGAACATGTTGAGTGTAGCAATTGTTCAGTAGCTTCGGCAGGAAAAAAATTGAGGGGGGGGGAGGCGTTTGCCAATTCTTATGTATTACATTTTTTCAAGCATCTTTTTTAACTTTTTAAAATTTTATATAAAAGTAATTTGCATAAAAATTTGAAAACAAAGGATTAGTGGGTGGGGGAATCAATTTAACCGGGGTCAGAAACTTAATCTTCATTCTTCCACAATAAATTCACCACTGAGTAAAACGTCTAGGTGATACAATCAGAAAATAAAAAAGCCTCTGATGACTTTCAGTGGAAATAATCGTATCAAGTCTCTTTCAATTTGTCCGAGAGATAGCGTGTCTACAGATGGACAGACAGAGAATATACACGAACATCATTGAAAAAGTGGTTAATTTCGGGATGCACAATACGCACAGATCCATTAATATTGAATGGTCGTTTTTCTTTTTTTTCTCCCTTTACATATATTATGTGTTGTATGGAAAATATATGAAAGGAACATCTATTTTTATATAATATTTTATTCCAAATAGAATGATTTTATTTATATGTTGCCAACTAGGAATGGTAATCCTTAATCCGAGTCGAAATGTTTATCCCACAATCTAGAGTATAATTTATGAAATGATTTTTTCTTAGATCTGAAATTATTTCAAAAGCTTTGTAGTGAGCGATGTCATTAATGTAATGGATCCACCAAAAAAAGTAGTAGATAATTTTTGAAAAAATTACCGATATCATATAGTATACAATTAAAATGAGTTCTAATTTATATCAGATATCCTCATGCAAAATTAAAGTAAAAAAATCTGATGTGAGCAGCACATGACTTTCCTTATATAATGCAATGAATTTCTCCTTTTACAGTAAAAAAATAATGTATAAGTTCCACGGTACTGTGTTTTTAACATTGAATTGTACATTTAGCGATTTTACAAAAGGACAACATGCAAGATTATTTCAAAGTACCCAATAAACTTATATTTCACGCAACTCTATATAAACAATTATCAATATTGATATCCTCCTCCATAAGAGATAGAGTCCATATATTAAAATATTTTATTAATTAATACATCAATTAAGAGTCATTTTCATTAATTTAGCATCATTTTTGCAATTTTGACGATATTTTTGTCAATTTAGTAACATTTAAAAAGTCAGCAAGTTGGAGATATTCCGACAAATACTTCACCAAAATTTTGCCAAATGCTACGGACGGAAAATTAGGTTTTTCTTATAGTAGATTCTTATATTCTTTTCAAGATATTTAATTTTAGTCAATTAGTCGTCATTTTCATTGATTTAGAATCATTTTAATCAATTTGGCTACATTTTCGTTAATTTGTTAATAATATAGAAAAGTCATTAAGTTGGCAATATTCCGCTAACTTCGTTGCCAAAATCTCTCTAAGCATTATGGAGGGAAAAATAAGTTATTCTTATAGCAAATAAATGACTATTGGCTTTCAATTAAAAAAGTATTACCCAAAGTATCTTTTCTCATGAATGGAACCCCTCAGGGGTTCACTTCTTTAGTGAATACGGGTGTTGCAATCCCGAGGTACCTTAGCAAGGCTTTTCTTTCCTTTTTTCTTTCTCTCTCTTTCTTTTTCCTTCTCATTTTTTTGTCTATATTCCTTTCCCCTTCTTTTTTCCTTTGTTCTCCTTTTATGTTTTGTGTTTCTTGTCCCTCTCAGCTGCTGGTGTCATCAATGCCAAGCCCTTAGTAAACATCACATCTGCTCTATGGGCCCTAGTACCACTCTTCGGCCTCTGCCGTAAGGTACACCGTTTGGGCTCGGGAATGGGTTCATGTGGGTGTGATGCGAAAGGGGTAGAGCTGCGTGCATCAGTAGTTTTGCTTTCGAGAAACGTTTGCAGTAAACGGTTCCAGAGGTGAGTCCCTTGGTTGCGTTGGTTGGATGGTGGAGAGTGTTTCATATCGAGAAATCCCCCATGGATCCTTGCTGGTCCATGGGCCCTGTGCACCAGGTGCACGTTATGGCCCGCTCTCCATCATCTGGCTTTGCGAATGACTCCGGCGGTTACACTTGGCACGTTAGAAAAGTGTGGGGAAACGGAGCCTAGCAGGGGCTCCGATTGAACTGGAAGGAATCCGTGGTTTTTCAATTAGTGGTTACAAGCATGGAGAATTCGAGAATGCTTTTGGCCTCGGATTCTTCATGCTTTTCAAGTGAAAAATCTAATGCTTCCTTGCCTTCCAAGGCAGGATCTCTTAATTGGGCGGATAGAGTGGATACCTCTAGCGTTTCCGTATCCTTGGGACATAAAACTAATGATAGTAGTATGAATGTAAATACAGGTATTTTACAAAGAATTAATGAAATAGATAATCATAAAATGACTACAACTGAAGCAAAGTATTTCATTATGAAAAGAATAGATGGATCATTCAATAACGTTTCACCCTTTTTGATTCAAAAAGGAATACTCAGTACTGTTGGGGAAGCGGAAACTATAAAGAAGCTCAGATCTGGTGATTTGTTAGTTAAAGTTTTGTCTACCGCACAAGCTAAAAATATACTTTTAATGAAAACCCTCGCAAATATTCCCGTGTCCGTGACTGCCCATAGTACATTGAACTTCTCTCGTGGGGTTATTTCAGAACCAGACCTTACACATATACCTGAAACTGAAATCCTTGACAATCTAAAAGACCAAAAAGTTAGCTCTGTACGACGAATCTCTGTAAGACGAGATGGAACAATGTTTCCAACAAAACATCTTATACTGACTTTTGACACCCCAGTCTTACCTAAATATTTAAAAGTAGCCTACCTCAGATGCCAAGTATGGCCATATGTGCCAAACCCATTAAGATGCTTCCACTGTCAGAGATTTGGACATCCAAAAACTTCCTGTCGTGCTCCTAAAGTGGTGTGTGCACGCTGTGCAGAACACGGACATGATAGTGAGGGATGTACATCTACCCCAAAATGTGTTAATTGCGAGGCTGAACATCCATCTTATGCCCGCTCATGTCCAAAATGGGTTTTTGAGAAAGAAATCCAAACTTTAAAAACATCCAGTAATATTACTTACCCAGAAGCACGTAAACTGATTGAAGCAAGAACACCAAAAATAGGCATATCATATTCATCTGTTGTCAGAAACAGACAAACAAAATCTGCTAGCATACAAACTGAAGTTACATCAGTAGGCACACAAACCGAACCTGACTTAAACTTTATGCAATTAATCCCTAATCAACAAACTAACGAAACAAAACCTGTCCCTTCTGTAAACACTGCTGTTTCAAGTACTAAACAAAAGCAAAAAACTTCAATCCCATTAGCCACTTTCAGACCTGCTTTCACACAACAAAAAGCTGCAGTAGTAAGTACCAGTGGAAAAAAAGGAGTTAACACTTTAGAAGAGAAAACAAAGACAAACAAAAAACATAAATTAAAGAATACCAGAGACAGTCCTTTGGAGAAAAAATCCGTCAAAAAAACAAACATTCACGAAAATCATAGCCAAGATGATGATGAAGTACAACTGTGTGCTTCCGAGGATGAAGGGATGATAACAGATGTGTCATCCTCTTCCTCTTCGTCTACTCGGAAAAAAGAGACCACCTCCCATCGGCCCAAGAAAAAAACCTGAATATGGCTTTTTTGCTATCTTGGAATTGCCGTGGGTTGCAGAACAAGTCGGTGGAGATCAAGAATTTAATTAATACTTTCCAACCTATTTGTGTTTGCCTTCAAGAGACTATGCTAAAATCTAGCAGTAATTTTAATATTAAAAATTTTAATTGTATCCGTAAAGATTTTAATATGAACAGTAGAGTATCTGGGGGAGTTGCTTTGTTAGTCTCACAAGACTACCCTTCTTCCGTATTACAACTCACCACAAATCTACAAACTGTTGCTGTTCGGATCCATGTAAATAGATTGATTACAGTAAGCTGTATTTACTTACCACCAAATGATCACATAAATTCTAGAGAACTTGATAATTTGATTCACCAACTTCCTGCACCATTTGTGATACTCGGTGACTTTAATGGCCACAATCCCCTTTGGGGAAGTTTAGACACAAATTGCAGAGGGCAACAAATTGAGCAATGTGTCAGTGATCACAATTTATGCATTTTTAACAATAATGAATTCACCTATTTTCACCAATCTAGTAGGACTTTTCACAGTATTGACCTTGCCATCTGTTCACCCTCTCTCCTTCCTTACTGGAATTTTACAGTTGATAAAGATCTTCACAATAGTGACCACTTCCCTATCATGCTCTCTAACAGTCAATTCAGATCGACTATAAAACCATCTCAGTACATATTTTCAAAAGCTGATTGGGCGAAGTTTACTTCCCTAGCTCTGATCACTGATGAAGCTATTCAAAGCATTGACATTGATACAGCTGTAGAAACTGTTACAGATATCCTTATAGAGGCTGCTGATGCTGCAATTCCAAAACGTGCAGGTAATATATCTAAGCATCGCTTCCCTTGGTGGAGTGACGAATGTCGTGAGGCTTATAAAAAGCAAAAGAAAGCTTGGTCAATTTTCAGGAGGTCTCCTACCACTGAAAACCTAACTGCATTTAAACATGCAAAAGCGTTTGCTCGCAGGATACGCAGAAGAAAGCAGAAAGAGTCATGGGAAAAATATGTTAGTGAAATAACATCTTCCACTTCTAGTAAAATTGTATGGGAGAAAGTCAAAAAGTGTACAGGGAATTATAGTGATCACTCCATAGCCATTCTAAATAATAATGGCACAACTATAATTTCCCCATATGACATTGCAAATGAAATTGCCAAAGAATTTGCAAATATTTCAAATGCATCAAATTACTCTGAACCGTTTTTAAATCACAAACTTAAGTCTGAAAATAAACCTATTGTTTTCCCAGAAGCTAGAAACTTACCTTATAATATGCACTTTACTATATCAGAGTTGGTGACTGTTTTGTCCCAAACACACAGAACTTGCAGTGGACCTGATAAAATTAACTATCTCATGCTTAAACACCTCTCCCATTACTCCTTATTGAACCTCTTATACCTGTTTAACAGAATTTGGCATGAGCATAAATTCCCTAGGTCATGGCAAAGAGCCATCACAATTCCCATTTTAAAACCGGGTAAGGACCCTCAAAGCCCTTTAAGTTATCGGCCTATAGCTCTCACAAGCTGTGTATGTAAACTTCTTGAAAAAATGGTTAATGCCAGGCTTGTACACTTTTTAGAGAGTAACAAGTTATTCTCACCACACCAAAGTGGCTTTCGTCGAGGTAGATCTACCATTGATAATCTTATCTCATTAGAATCACAAATTAGGACCGCCTTTCTTAGGAGAAATCATTTAGTCTCAATTTTTTTTGATATTGACAAAGCCTATGATCGAACATGGCGCTATGGTATTATTAAGGACATTTACGATTTTAATCTAAAAGTTAATCTTCCTATTTTTATTCAAAACTTTTTATCACACAGGACATTCCAAGTGCGCATTGGTTCAACTCTCTCACGCAAACAGGTACAAGAGGAGGGTGTGCCACAAGGAAGTGTCTTGAGTGTGACACTCTTTAATATAAAAATAAATAGTCTTTTAAACAGTTTGCCAGTGTCTGTCCATAAAAGTTTGTATGTGGATGATCTACAAGTTGCCTACCAAGCTCACGATATGCGTACTGTGGAAAGGCAATGCCAAGCCGTTGTAAATAACATCTTACGATGGGCAAATGTGAATGGGTACGGGTTTTCTACTCAAAAGACTTGTTGTGTTCATTTCACCAGAAAACATGGTATCCACTCACCCCCAGAAATCTTTATGGGAGGTGTAAAGATTGCTGTAGTAGAGGAAATAAAATTTCTCGGGATTTGGCTCGACAAAAAGCTTACTTTCTTGCCCCACATTCAGAAACTGCGAAATAAATGTGAGAAAGCTCTTAACATCTTAAAAGTCCTCTCAAATACCAAATGGGGTGCAGATCTTACTTCCATGCTTCGTATCTACAGAGCTGTTATTCGGTCAAAACTAGATTATGTTTGTTCTGTGTATGGATCAGCACGAACATCAGTGCTAAAAAAGCTTGATCCAATTCACCATAAGGCATTACGTATATGCTCAGGAGCCTTTAGGACATCTCCTGTTCAAAGCTTATATGCTGTCTCTAATGAGTCATGTTTACAATTAAGGCGTGAACAGCTGGCACTGAATTATTATTTCCGTATCATGTCCTTACATAACCATCCGTTACAACGTTCATTCCTTGATGATCATTATGATCGACTGTATGACCACAGACCTTCATGCATTCCTACTTTTGGCAAGCGGATACGCAATACAGTAGAAGCTACCCCTTTAGTAGAGCTTTATGTTCGAAAAACAAAGTTTTTTGAAACACCTCCATGGTATGTTAACAATTTCACCTTTCTCAACCCTTTTTGTAATTTTACGAAGACTAACACCACTCTGGCTATTTATGTGCAATTGTTTGCTGAACATAGGAATCTGTATAAGGAGTTTACTTCTGTTTTTACAGATGGTTCCAAAGCAGGAGATTACGTTGGTCTAGCTTATGTTTGCAACAATACTATAAAGTCTTATAAACTACATGCATCTTGCTCTATTTTTACAGCTGAGATTATGGCTATTTACCAGTCCCTAATCTTCATCTCTTATCAAAAGTCCAAAAAGCACATTATATATACTGACTCATTGAGTTCATTACAGCTTTTATCATCGAAGAGAGCTATGAATTACCGCATTGCCTCTGATATCCTTAAGTATGAGCATCGTCTGAAGGAGCAAGGATACCATACTAAATTCTGTTGGGTCCCAGGACATGTTGGCATCAAAGGAAATGATTTAGCAGACATTGCTGCTAAATCAGCTACTCAAACTTTGAGTCTGACTATCCCTTTGACCGACATCAAACAATTTGTTCTAAAAAATATTCATGACAAATGGCAGTATTCCTGGAATCAGCAAGCTGATAATAAGTTGCTCGAGATAAAGCCCTTAGTACAAAAATGGACTAGTTTCAAATGTAGGAAACTGGATGTAATTTTAACTCGTTTGCGCATTGGTCACACTCGTTTTACTCACAGACATTTACTTTTAGGAGAAATTGAACCCCTTTGTAATGTTTGTCAAACCGCAGCGAGTGTAAAACATATTCTAATTACTTGTCCTAAATATAAACAGTTTCGTTTTAAACATTTTAAAACGTATACTATAAATTTGACGGAATTGATTGGAGAAAACCCTCATTCAGGGATTTTTCCATTCTTATTAGACATTGGGTTTTACCATCATATTTAAATTCACTTCCTATCACCTTTTAAACTTTTTTCATCTTGTTTCCATCATTATCCCTCTTGCATTGTCTTGTTTTAGTCATACAACTTTTTAGATTATACACTTGTTTTTATTCTTTACCTTTATCTGTATTTTAGTACCATATGTCCGGCGCAGCATATCCTCTTTGGATCTTGTGCCAAAAATCCTAAATCAACCAACCAACTCATGAATGGAATGAGCTAGATCCATGAGAATGATGTCACCGAATTTATCACATGATATTATATATGAAAAGTGAACATATTTCACAATAGTTAATAATTTTTTTTGTGATTTTTGGTAAATGTATTTGAAAAATGTTCAATATCTCGAGAACGGTTTATGCTAGCGTTCTAAAGTTTGTGTTAATTGTTTTCTAATGAAAAACTACATAAGATATGACTATTTGCACAACACTTTATCAAAGGTTTTGATTTTTTCAAACTTTCACTCGATAATTTAGGGAGTTCTGAACATTAGACTGCTTTTAAAAACAATAGGCGTCCAGTATTCACGGATTGTAATTTTTGTGCTAAATTTCATTCGCATCGCTTCATTCGTTCATGTGATATCGTCTTCACAGTCTCAGACACACACACACACACACACACACACAAGACATCACCTCAAAAATGTTTAATTCGTGTTCTGGGATGCTTGAAACGTGCTCCCATTGAAAACTCGAATTCGAATTTTTGACCCCGTCACAATATTTTTCATATACATTATACCACCTTTTTTAGCTATAAAATCATGTTTTTAATATTAAAATGGATCGAGACCTTTTTTTTTATATAAAAAAAGATAAAAATAAGCTATAAAATCATGTTTTTAGTGTAAAAAGTATATGTGTGCTCGTAAGGGTGTATATATACTACTTATGTATATAAGGAAAGTAATATATTTTAAAATTTTATTTAATATTTCTCTTACTGTTTCGTCTGATTTATTAAATATTCAAAATAAATTTAATGCTGAATATTATTTTATTTGATACTGTTGAAATTTAGAGATTGACTGCTAAAACTGATGAAATAACACTGTAATACTATAGCAACATAAAATATATTCGATAAACCTGCTGTCTTAAATAATCTGAAATTAAAAATATTTCATTATTAGTTATAGCAAAAACATTTGGTTGAATATATCAATCAGTTTCTGAGCAATCACACCAGCAAAGAACTTCTTGCCTGAAGAAGGAAGGTATTTTTTGCTTCTGAAATGATTGATATATTTAATCACCTATTTATGCTGTAACTAACGAATTAATTTTAATTTCAGACTACAGAAATTAATTACAGACATTCTTTTCAGACTACAGACATTAATTTTAATTTCAGACATTTTTTTAATTGGTAAAAATATGAAGGTTCTTTTATGTATAGAAAGTTTGCTATAGGAAGAAATCTATTATGTTATTATCGTTTAAAAATATACCAAAGGAATGTGTTGATCCAATTCCCAGTGCCGTAGGCTAGCGCAAAAATATAGCCCCCCCCCCCCCCCCCCCCCAGGTACTGCAAAAAGCAGAAACACAAGTTCCTTGAAGCTGAAGAACTCCGTTTTGCCGAAGGAATGGAACAAAGTGAAAAGACTCTTCCTAGGACAAACTTCCACCTCTGTGTGTGTTCTTCCTACCATACCCATTACCTTACGATGGAATAAACTCGTTGGTGTATTACTGCTTTGGTGGTCTAGTGGGTTGTTATACCTTAGTTCAGGGGTCCCATTTCAGCTCGAACCCGCGAGATTCTCTCGAAATCCATAAAAAATCTCGCGTAAAAATTTAGGCTGCGCGAGAATTTCTCTCCCTCCAGTTCCAGTCTAAAATTATTTTTTCCTTCAAATTGGATATCAAGAAATCCGATGACTAGAGATGCAGATTCGCGGTGGCCATGTCGCCATTTTTGGCGACCGAAATTTCTCCAGAATCTTTTCAGTCCCCGGTGCCCCGCGGCTGGTAGATTGGGCCGATTGCTTTGCGACCGCAAATCGCGATCAGTCGCCTCGTTGTTGCGAATCGTGGGCCGATTGCCGCGGACCGTGATTCCGTAACCTCGGGTGAATCGCAGTCAGTCGCGATTTGGACACACTAAAAGTACTACATGTTTCTAATTAGCGATATATTTTATAGAAAACTATAAGTGTCTCCCCCGCTTACGTGGGTCGCAAATTCGATCAAATAAAATTTTGCTTTTTTTTTTTATTATAAGATTCTTTCAAGGATTTGAATTATGTTCTTTCCGAGTACTTCCCGCATTTTTCGTGTATTGTTCGAGAAATTTTCTTCTTTCCTCGGACGAAAATCCTTTTCCCCCTACACAGTATGTCTACAGGTTACAAAAATCCCGAAAATGTCGTGAAATTGGCCATATATGCCCCAAAAATATCGCAAAATTTGAACAAAGCCACGAATTTTTTTATCAGAGACATTCCCTTCTTACATCTGAAAATCTGTTTCTCCGCGATTGCGTAAACGACGCTCACATACGGCGATCCCCACAGTTTCTGAGGAGAGATGACCAATGAATATTATCTTTTTGCCATTTTTACAATATATTTGCATCGACTGATTTTTTTTATAATTATTTCATTTAATATACAAAGAATGAAAACCAAACCATTTTTCTACCGTATTATTAATAAAATGAAGGGTTATTTTGCAGCAGCATCACGAAAATCTGCATTTGTACACGATCCTCGGCATACCTCATTTAATTTGAAAAATTTTTCCCAATCTGTTTGCATCGACTACAGTGTTTGTAATTGTTTCTCGTTTTATACAGAAAAATTATTTTGCAAACGTATTATTTATGAAATAAAGAGATATTTTGAAAACAAAAAGAAAAAAGTTCACACTTTTCAAACAAAATGGCTAAATTTACATGATTGGCTTGAGATTGAACAAAAGGACGATGCAACCCTATGTTCTGCAAGTTTTGTAAAAAATACAAAAAAAAGAATCCAATTTCAAACATCAAGTCAAAATTATTACCTAATTCTATTTGCCTAGTGAAATAGTTTTCGTCGATAATCGCCCTCGGCAATCAAAATTCGTTAAAATTTTTAATTGCTATTGCTGCATGAAAATTGATCATAAAATGATTTTAAAAATCAAAATATAAAGTAAATACAGTCGGCTCTCGACTTTTGCAGTTTACAGACAAAAAAATCGTAAATTCGCATGTGAGTCATTTTACTTAAAATAACCCATGTAGACGTTATTATAAGCAAATGAAATCATAACGTAAGCATGGGGGAAGTCAGGAATTTGAGTATTATTGCTAACAAGTGTGTGTGTGTGGTGGTGGGGGGTATAAAATTACCAAAAATGTGCTTACTTAATACTTAAACGACTCCTAATTATTTTTTTAAAAGAATGTTAGTTTTAAGAATTAAAAAATTTAAATGTCGAAGAATATGAGTTATAGTTAATGCTTCCTTTTTTATTACTTTCTAAATTAGTATGGTAAAATAACAAATGAAATTTTAAGTTTCTCTCCTTATGACAGAAAATCTCTCCCAAAATTTTCTGGAAGGAGAGAAATTCTCTCCCTCTTTTCCTAACTTAGTGGGAACCCTGCCTTAGTTAAACAATTGGCAATTTATAAAGCATAGTTACTCATTTTATCTCTAGATGATGCCACCACACAATAAATCCCAAATAGGAAAGATGCCTTTTTTGAAAATTAATTTGATATATTTACTAACTATAAAGAGTGTTCTAATTGTATTAGAAGATTCAGAAATGCATATTTTACAATCAAAGTAAATTTCATCTTATATTCAGTATTTTTTTATTACTGCTCATTTTTATAAAATTGCATTGATGGTATAAGGAGTCAATGAGTGAGACTCCCCCGTAAGCTTCATGATTTATGCCATCAAATTCATTACTAAAGCAACACTGCTTGAACGATTTTGCAACCATATCCCGCAAGTATCACATCCCTGTCCCAAGCGTCCTTGACCCACCGTGCAATCAAAACAATATCTGGCTTCTGTCTCCCCCCCCCTTTATTTTTGTTTAAACCCTGAATTGACTTAGAACAAACAGCACAGTTGTTATTGGGTACTCTCTGCAAAGAATCATTTTTTGTCATGATCATGACAATCAGCCGTAATTGGAGAAGTGAGACATACAACTCGCTCGTTTTTATTCAATGTTTATGTATATTTTTTTATGACTCAGCAATACGCTGATAGTCAGAGAATCGGGAAGGCAGTGACTCCAGGAGAGTTTTGACGTACATGGAAATTTTTTTTTGTCACAAATTTCTCAACTTATGTGCAAGTATATACGGTAATCTTTATAGACGATAAAGTAGTCGATACAACCTTCAATCCAGCATATTACCAGGTCCTAGTATGCTCCAGATTCTAAAATATTATGTAATATTATGCTTTACTTATATTTTACATGCAGTACCCTCTTAATATTTATCAAATTATAAAATGCCATTTTAAAACATTTTTTATCTTTGAAAAATTTCAATGAATTTCGAAAATTTATGTTAATAGTAAGTACCTGAGTGAACAAAACTTGAAATTTAAAAATTTAATTTTAAAATTACAGCCTGTCCTCATTTTACGATTACATTAAACATGTGGATCCGTAAGTCCTTCTGAGGGGTTGGTGGTCCCTGTGAATGCCATCCCCACTGGGTTCTGTTCTAAATTGGGTGACACTTCCCAGCCATCCAAACAGATATCTAATACCCAGGCCCGGTTTAAGGCGTGGGCAATTGCCCATGGTGGCCGAATTTAGGGCGGCCATTTGGAAGTGAAATTAGGTGTAGTAAGAATGACTTTTGTGGTCGTATTCAAAAAAATATTTGAAACTGAACCAATTTTGTGCCACTTTAATATAAATGAATTAATGTACTCTTTTAGATAGTATTAAAACAGTAAAATCATAAAATCATTTTTCTCCCATAATTATATCGTTTTTGAAGCAATGTATAGTTCTGCTTGAAAGTATTAAGCTCAAACACTTAGGAGATTACTAGATTTTATACAACTTGCAGCTGGGTGCAGCCTGCAAACCCTGAGGCTGATGACCTTGTTTCCCCCAAATACTGGAAAAACCCAAGGGGCGATTCTCAAAATTTGTTCCTGCTTCCAAATTCAAATTGTAAACACATGGATGCGGTCTCTATGATCGCACTTTTAAAAGAATGGGAGGGAGGAGATTAGTCCAGATGGTCATTCTTTTGGACATCTACCATTTTAGCTTATTTAGGCATTGAGCCTAGCAGGAGGTCATTGCAGTTGCAGATAACACAGTGACTAGAAGTAAAAAGCTATTTCTTAGTATTCAGAGTGTTGTGTTATGCTGCTGTCCAAGATTCACAAATTCATCTTCGTCAAATATGGCTTCTTTTAAGTATTCAGGTAACTTTTTTTCAATAATTTAAAATATATTCAAAAAATTTCTTAATTGACTATGTCGTTTGTTGATTTTTAGTGTGTTTTAACAAATAAAATAAATTTGCTGAATTTAGTCTATGGCATTAACCCAGAATAATACTGATAAAAGAATAATTTTTTCACGTTTTTATCCAAAATAATATCTATAGGCCCCATGGCTGTTCTATGAAGAATTTTCAGACTCAAATAATTAAGCAATGGTGTAAAATGATCTTAATTTTGTAATTTTTCCAGTTTCATTGCAAAACGAAAAAAAAAATGGTATAAAAGATTTTTACGAAGCAAAATATTCCTTGATGAATATTTGCATAAAAGTGGAAAAGTTGTTTCTATAGACCCAGTCTGCGAATTTGACAGATTCTTTTGCTCATGCATACAAATTTCTGTCTAGACATATTTTCAAAGGTGGCATAGAGAAGCTGCGAAAAAATAAAATATCTTGAGAACAGCTAGTCTTAAAGAAATGGTCTGATTCTTTTAATTGTCAAATATTACTCATAAAATAAGCATTTAATTGATATATTTGAGCATACGTAGTCTTTAAATTTATATTTTGATGATTTTTTCGGGTCATTTCACAAAAAAAGGCATGTTCCTCTTTTCCAAATCGGACCAAAAACTAATTAGCACCAGGGTACCCTACAGGTGACTTTTATACAAAATTTTGTGAAATTTGATCGATTAGTTTTTCAGCTAGTGTGGATACAGCAATTTTTGAGGGCCTTTTCGTAAAAACGGCATGTTCTTTGATCCCGAATCTGTAAATATTATTTTATTTTTGCATAATTGCACTTTTAGTTATAATTATAATGTAATACACTTTTTGGTAACCGGTCGTCCATCTTGTTGCTCCAAGTCCTCTGGACGAGCCGGACGGCCTGGGGCTTTCACACTTTTTGGTAAAATGTTAAGTAAACAATCTTAAAATTTGTAATATACATTTTGATATTGGGATTTTTTTTATTTCTACTCAAACAATTCATTACCCCTATCCCCATGTTCTAGTCAACTTAAAACATTCGAGTTATTATTATTCTTATATAAATGTTTTATTATATGATATGTGGTATTTTTTTATCCATTTTTTTTTTCAAAACCCAGAAAAAATAAAATATTGACGTTCCTTTTTCCTAACGAATGGAAATTTTTTATTACCCCACTCGAAATTCCCATTTTTTAATTTCTACCCCCCCCCCCCCTCTTTTTGAATTAATTTGGAAGCATTTGGGTATTTCCCTGTGTTTCTGTTGGGCCCATGTATCTCTAAATTCTTTCCATATGTTTTCGTTTATTATTTTTTACAAAATCATTAAAAAGTATTGAGTTTTTTACCACCTTGTCTTCTAATAACTGAAAATATGATTCTCCCCCCCCCCCCCTCTCTTAGTTTTGTGATGCACTTTATCTTTTGGCAGAAAAAAAAGAATATTTTCCATTTATAATCCCCTCCCCTTTTTCTTCCTAATTGTGATCCCCTTTTCTATTCTAAGTATTTTTCGTTCCTTTGGATTAGGTTTTGTATCTTCTAACATTTTTTATATATTTTCATTCAATTGTCACAAACTCAGGGACATTTTAAACATTACATTTCTATCGTCTTCACCCCCAGTGAATCTATAATAAAAAGAAGAATCTGTCTGTCCACAGTACCACGCGATATCTACCGCACTGAATTTTTTCACACAGTTGCATCTCCGGCCGTCCAAACGGTTACCTTACACCTTTCTGGTAGGTCGGACGGTCTGGGTCTCAACAGAGTCGCATCTATACCTGAACTAAAGCGTCTTGAAGGCCTTTTTTAAAATTTAAATTAGACTTTTTAACGAATTTTTAAATTCTAAAAACAGTTATACTCTAGCTACCGATATGACCTAGCAGCTATATTCACGATTTAACAGTCTCGGAACCTCCAGTCAATATGATCTAACAGCTACCCATTCGATTTAACAGCTACCATAATGATCTAATGCCACGTTCATCTCCTAGAGATTATTAATCTTTCATGCATTTATTTTTTGTATTACGGAGAGAGTGTATTTTCTTTTTGCTTTGCAGATAGCGTACTGGTAATTTGTCGTCTGTTTAGGATTTGAAGAAATTGAGTAGTGTTATCTGTATATATATTATTTAAGTACCGGGAGTTTATTTACATCCCAGTCAACACTGGGTAATTCGTTCCAAGTGATACAATAAAACAACTGTTAAATTCATCAAGGTGTAAAACTTTCTTGTAATTTGGCTAGTATTCCATTATTCTGTATCTATGTCCCTGCAGTATTTGAATCAGATTTTAGAGGGGCTACAATGGACAGTTACAAACAGCTTCGAAATAGGATTCCAGGTGTTTATCTGCGAAATCAGAAACGCAATAAATTAAAATATTTTTGCGTTTTTAATCTAATATTTAAATATTAGCTATTTAAATAAATTACACTGATAATAACCTGTAAAATTCTGAATTGTCCTGTTATATTATATCTTTGCTTTTTAGGAATTCAAAGGCTTTTCCTTTATCTCTCCACTTTCCTAATTTGTTCATGAGATCATTTGTTTGATTTGTTTATAATGTTTCACTGCTAAGATGTACAAATAATTCGTAAGATTTATGAAATTACAAATTCAAATTTTAATAGAAAAAATAATGGTGAGGGCAACTTTCATGGCCCTACATGCAGTGCAGTAAGTTACTTCTGACTCCTGATAAATTCAGAAAAATATAATCCGTGGTGGCTCCAGTCCAATAGAGCTGAAATTGTTTTAAGTGAATAATATATTAGTAAGATAAAACTCCAGTAAAGTTCAATAAGTTTATTCGATTTCTTCAGATTTATTTGTTTCGTTTACAGGCTTGCAAAGCAATATAAATTACTAGCTAACTATTTATAGATAGCTAGCGCTTTTAGTTTTCGCCCCGATTTCATCTGAAACTCCAATCATAGACTCCACTTTAATATATTCGATTATTTTACTAACTTGATTTGGGGTATAAAAATTAAATTTACTGACGAGATTTTATTTTCTAGCTAATCTATAAACTTGCGACACATAAATACGTACTTGAATACGTATATTTCCACCTATTCTGTTCAAACCTCACCAATCATTAAACATCTTTAGAATCCCCATGTTCATCTAATTTCCTAATTATTTTTAAAACAAAACATCTCGTGGTTGTGTACCAATATTTCACAAAAGAGTAATTAACCAAACTGAGTTGCAACAATCGTGGCATTTCAAATATTACAGCTTTTGCACCCATTAAAAAACTTGGATTTTGTAGTATAGTGGTTATAATTTCGATATGTTAAAATATCGAAATTATAACCGCTATACTTCAAAAACCAAGAAAGTGACCCAAAATCCAATTATATACAATTGTAGGATTTTTAAAGGGCAATAAATTCATGCTTATTGTTTATAGCTATCACTTCTAGTTTTTAAGATAAAAGCATTACAAACTTGAAAAACGTCAAATTTTCAAACTTCTTTCAAAAGACGATTACTTGAAAATTATAAAAGTGTTTTAAATATACATATAAAGAAACTAAATTTCCTCATACATATTTTTGTCACTTACTAATTATATCGATCTTTTATATTTTCGAAGATATTTCGAGTGAAAGTCTGAAACATGGAAAAAAACCTCATTTTTAAGTTTCAAAGTTAAGTTTTTTTTCTCCCCCCCCCCTCTAAAAAAAAATTCGATCCAAAATCTAATTATATGCACTTGCAAGTTTTTCAAAGAGCTTCAAATTTATTTTTATTGTTCAAGGCTAGATCTTTCAGTTTTTGAGATGTAACAAATTTGAAAATTGGAAAATTTTCAGTCTTCTTCAATTTGGCAAGGCGATTACTCGAGAGCCATAAAAGCTTTTCGTAATAACAAATATAGATTTTGATGCTAAATTTCCTAGTACGTATTTTTGTCATTTACTATTTATATCTATATTTTATAGTTTAAATGAAAACAGGAATAAATAAAAAACACTCGCTCGTACAGATACTTTTTTGTTTTCTACAGAAAAGTTCTAAGTATTGAAATTATTATTATTAGGACCCAAAGATTTGATATTTTTCGTAATGCTACGTTTTCCCTTCACAGAAACCCCAAATATAGATGTTATTCACGTAAAAAAAAAACGCTTATATCCACATCCTAGAATTTATTTCACAATAATAATAGTAGTGTATTAATTAACGTAAACAGAAATTTATAGCATTATTGAGAACAAAACAAAATTGACTTGTCTTTTCTTGTGAATGGAACACACTATATATACAAGAATGTCGATAATAGATATATCGTATAAATACTCTTTTATTAATTTTATGCATCATTTTTTATCCATATATTCGAAAAACGTGTAATAGCACGAAAACGGTTCATGCTCTCTAAAGTAAGTTTTATTTGATTTCTACTGAAAACTTACATATAACACGATTGTTTATTTAATATTTTTGGATGTTGTTTTTTTATGATTAAAAAGAATTTTGAAAATTTGCGACCTTCCGAATGTTTTTTCCCTTTAAAATCATAAATTTTATTCACTTCATTCCATTCATTCTAACATTATACTCACATACGCACAGACATCCCTATAAAAATAAGTGATTCGGGTTAAAGGATGCCCAAAACGTATATTAATCTGTCAAAAATTTCAGTTTTCGACCCCATCAATATTTTTCCTATATATTATTTGTGTGCAGGGAAATTACAAATAAAGTCCAAAATTCAGATATGTATTATAAATTATTGCTGTATTATATATATGTATGTAGAAATAAATGTAAAGCAATACATTTTCTAAACTGCTAATTAGAGCTATAAATTTAGATGAGAATTACATTTGATAGGTCATTAAATTAAAATAATTTTCGTAAGGTGATGGTGATCCTGTTTCTAAGGGGGATTAGTACCTCCTCTCCTGCTCTTGCCTATCTAAGATGCTTTGCTCTAATAACTTTCACGTATAATCATGAAGAAAGTCCAGATCTCATCTACACACTTATGCAGCATTCATCAGTACTGAGAGAGATGCAGGATTCGTTTCTAAACATGCCTCTAATCGTACAATGTCTAAGCCAACCGAGCTAAACACCAATCCACCAATCCTGCCTATGTTGAGGGGTAAGTGGTAGACGCGTTAATGGACATCGACACTTAATCCCACCTTCTGCCAGTTGTCTTAGAATGATATACATTGATACAGGATCCATGGGGATACCAAATGCTTTCGATTGGCTAATAGAGACACCATTGAAGTAGATGTGGCTCCTCTCCTGACTGCACGATCCTCTCGAGCAGTTGTCTGTCTGGGGCATTCTGAGCCTCTGCTGCGGTTACATGGGTCTTCTCTGATCCACTGTTTTCATCACCGAGCAATTACCAAATCGCTCAGATCAAGATGGCGACTGATACGTCTATTGAACCAACCAATTTCCCTTGGGTCAATGATGCAACTTCTCTCAAAATCAGACAATTGTTCGTAGTGCTGTCAAGCACGTCTCAAAGGCATCTTTGTACACAATTTTCAGTATTAAAGCAGAAAATCCAGTTCCAATTACCCGTAAGTAAGAACTTCGGTTGTTTTAAATGCTGCACGATACGTCGTTCTCATGCGCATTGCATGAACCCTATAACATCATTGGCGTTGACAGTTTGATCATTTGCATAACTCTTAAAATGAAATTTGCATGCTCAGTTTCGTGGCTGTAGCTCAATTTATATATAACTCTATCATTGGATTTTCATATTATATATTTCTATGTATGTGTGTGTGTGTGTGTGAAGGGTGGCCCCAAACAGTTTTGCCCACACAGGAAAATATCCTTGAACCGGCCCTGCTTATACCTTTCTGGTAGGTCAGATGGTCTGGGTCGAAGAAGAAACATGTCCTCATTTGAGGAGTCTGAGCATTTGAGGAAGTCAAACATGCAAGTCTTCAAATCTTAATAACATCATGTAATGAACACAAAAATTGTTTTGAGATGCAAATTTAATTTAATACAATTTATAATAAAAAAATTTATATTTTAAATTTTTTTAATTAAATAATTGAAACTATTGACCATAAATATGGAATATGAAAGAATATCAATATTTTAAACTTGTAACAGCAAAAATTGAGTTTAAAATTAATTTTTAGATTTGGAGTTAAATTTAGGAAAGCAAGAAATGCACAATGGCATTGCAAATTTTGTAATAAGTATGTGGTTTTGCTCTGCAATCTTTTATTTGGAAACGTCTTTGGTGGTCTTTCTTACAAACTGTGTGGCATTTTTAATAACAAACTTCAGGAAAGAACTTAATCAATGGTGGTGTTGACCTCATGACTTCAGGAATGGGTGAAGCAGATTTGGTGATGAGATTTCCCCCACCTCATTTCACAGCACCGCATGCCACTGGCACCAGTGTTGCCAAATATTACCTAAAAATAACCAAACAAGTTTAAAAATTTAACAAATGGTTAAAAAATATAGCCAAGAAAAAACTAATAAACTAGTAGTATGTAAGCTAGCATTTAAGCTTTTACAAAATAATGCACAAAATATTTTTGTATGGAAATAAATTGTTTTATTGTTTTTCAAAATATTCGCCTTTAGCATCAATACATAATTTCATTCAAATGAACTAATTTTCAAAACAATTATGTCATTCAGAAGTTGTTATAGTAGGAATGTATGATTTATAAGCTTCAGCTGCTTCTTCTGGGCTGTTAAATCGTTGACTACGCATTTTATTTTTAATTTTTGGGGATGATTTAAAAAAAAATCATTGGGTATTAAATCAGGCGAATAAAAACAATGACTCATCAAATCAATTTTTTCATGCTTCAAATAATTGATTGTTTGAAATGCAGTATGTGAGCTTGCATTGTCATGATGAAGAATCATGTGATGTTATGCACTATATTTTCTAATTTGAATAACTATTTCTAGCAAGCAAATTGTCGTATGCCAATCAGCATTTACTGTTCTACGATCCTCCGATGCAACAGTTGCAACATGGCCGGATTTACCCAAAAACGATGAGATTATTTTCTTTGAAACACTTCGTGCACGAACAACTGTTGTAGGATTTGATTTATTTTGAAAGACCCAAACAGTATATTATTGTTTTGTTTCGGGTTCATAGGAATAAATTCATCTTTCGCCAATTGTTACAATGTCAAAGACATGTTTTGAGGCACCAGAGTTGAATTGTTTGATAGTTTTCTTGCAAGATTTGACTCAAGCATCCTTTGAGCTTGAGTTAAATTGTGTGGCATCCAATATGCACATACCTTTTTGACTTTTCATGTAAATTTGAATGCACTCAGGTCTTTGAAATGTCTAAACATGCCTCAATTTCATCATGTGGCATGACTATCTAAAGTAATCATTTGTTGCCCAGCAATAGTTTCTGGCTTCACAACAGTTCTTGGTCGACTTTCACCGCTGGATGATGCACCATCCAAAGCAAAATTATTGCTTTAAATGGTGCTTCATCACCAAAAGTCGAATTCATTCAATTAACACACTGTTGCTATGTCAACCCTTCTTTAACACAGACCATCCGACCGACCTGGACGTGTAAAGTATATGTTTGGATAGTTGGGACAGTGCCACCCAATTTAGACCAGAACCCAGTGGAGACATCCTCAGGGACTGTACCCTTCTTCCCCTACTACCAACTTCTCGAAAAGGCTTATGGACCCACATATTTAATGTGCCTGTACTCCGCTTGAGCACAGGGACAGTTTGGGCAGAGCTGGGAATCGAACTCGGGTCATCCGAGGTCAATCCCTATGCACTAACCACTGGGGTTTCCCACCCCTGTGTCAACCCTTGTCAGAAGTCATAATAAAACATGGCATGAAAATTCATTCAACTTAAATCCATGTTTTGTCACTACCTTATTAACTTCAAAAATGATGCTGTAAAAAGAATTTTATAGCATTTCTCATTCTTTAACAGCCAATGTACATGTGAATGTTCAAATTTTGAAATATCGTCTTCACTGAAAGCTGTTATTTTTGGTATTGCCACAATCTGAAAACTTAAGTACCATCCCTCGTATTTATTTACTTTTTATTTCAATTTCTTGTTTCAATCACCATTGCATCATGAAACAATTTGAAAAGAAAAATCATCCATTATGCTTGCACTAGATCCAACTAATTCTTCATTCATTCTATATTTCTTAATTTGCATTACCTGTTCTTCATTTCATAATAAAGCAAACAAAAGTCATAGTATATTTTATAAAATTGTTGCAATGATCATATTAAAATAATTTAAAGAAATAAAGAATATATTATACGTATAACAAATACACTTCAAAAGCAGCCCAACTGGCGCAAATAACCAAATATTGCACAAAACACAATTCTTGCATGAAGCAGAGTAAAAATATCTATCACTTACCACATTGACACATAGCTGTTGTCATGGCAACCATTCGATAGCAATGGAATTAGAGATGATACAGAATACAATTGTCCAGAATCATGTTTCTTATTGCAGGAACGTTGGCTAGCATTGCTTTAAAAGCAATAGCAGGGAGTCAGATGTTTTGATGTTAACATTACATGGCCATAAAATGTAAATATAAGTGATTCTACTTAAAATAAAGGAATAAAATCACAAAAATATAATTTTGGCTGAGGTCAAAATAAAATTTCAGATTTTTGTTTTCTGATCACATTTTAAATTTGCTAGAAAAAACATTCAGCCAATAATTTTAGGTGAAGCAGCACTTCACCTGCATTACCTGACGAGCCACCACTGGTATTGACATTGGACAACCTCATTCCAAATGTCCATACCTCCTTTTCAAGTTGGTAACTATGATTTCTCTGTGAAAATCCTTAATCAAGATCACTTTATTATTTTTTATTTTATATGCCATTCTGTGTAAAAGATAGGCATTTATAACAGCCATATCGATAATCCTTTGATAAAGTCACCAGTACCATTTCTTATCCCGAATGGATATTGAAGAAGACCAGATACCAATCATGATGACCGACACCTCTCATGTAAGTGTTATATATATCACTGCAGGTAATCACGTCATGTAAGTGTTATATATACCACTGCAGGTGTGTAATATATCACTTCAGGTATCACGTCATGTAAGTGTTATATATACCACTGCAGGTTGTGGAATAGAAATTCCTTCTTGTTTCCCTTTACTCGAACTCTACACTTGTGCCATAGGACTTACGTTTTCAAAATTCTTTCCTATTGTGACACATTTGTTCTCATTCTATCGGACAATAAGAATTTCATTTCCTTGTCAGGCCCGATATTTGCTCATTACATTTACAATAATTTGGATTCATTTTGGACCATTATTATACATTTTTAAACATGTTCAGTAATTCTCAAGGTGTATTTATCATGAAATTCTAAAGAAGAGCTGCAGTAGTAAAAATTAAATAAAAAACAAAAATTAACATAACTAGGTTTTACAAATAAGCTGCACCTGTAAATGGCTACACTGCAAAAATGTATGAGAATCAATAATTAATTCAGTAATTGACTAAAACAGCAAATAATACATCTTTGCAAGCAAGCATAAAAATATTTATACGTTTACCATTATTTTCATGTCAAAACTTTCAAATTTTAAATCCTCACTTCCAGAATTGAATATAGTAAAGGGTCCTGTAGTACCAGTTCAGGGAGTCATCTATGTCAAATACATCAGTAATATCTGATGTCATGTTGTCATTCAATGCTGATATTATGTCCTTGTTTTGGAAAATCTGGACACAATTGGGGAATATTTTTATGGCTTTTCACAAAGCATCAACCCATCCAACAAATTCAAAGTATATTAATTCAATTATTCAAAGTAAATATAATTTCAAAGTATTCAAACCTTTTTTATTTTCCTGACTTTTATGTAAGTGTTGAAACCCTTGCTCATCCATTCCTTCTACAGCTGACACTTTTAAACCATTTAATAACAGTAATATCCAGGGGCTGTAACTTTAACTAAAACACTTGGAATTACTACCAACGTAGCACAAACTGTGCCACTGGCCATTTTAATGGAGTTCAACAAAAGGGCTCTTATAAGGAATCCATTATTAAAATGTCCTGTGGCATGAAAAATGCACCTGACTGCTTCCTCCAAATTTTTTGAATAGGTTAACATTAACTTTGTAATTAGATAGATCACTGTCTAACTTTATCAAGGGGGAAAATTCACGGTGATTTTTCGGTCAGGTAATTCTTTTCTGTCTGAGTTGTTTTCTTATAAAGGTCATACAAATTATCTCAGATAGATCTAGAATTTGCATATTTCACTTAGCTCCGGAATTTGCATTTTGTAGTATATCACTAGCAAAATGGAAAATATGTATATAAACCAATTGCCAAGGTGGCACAATCAACTGAAATTTCTTCTTGTCTGTTGACATGTTGTAATTTAAGCATGTTTATTCTGTATTGCTCAATTTATGTGCATTAAAATGATTTATTGTATGACTTAAGATACCGAGTTGCTGTACATCTAATTTTAAGTTATTGTTTAATTAAGTAACTTTTGTGTGCAAGTTTTTTCTTAAAGAAATTTTAATTTTTTAAAATTGAAAATAATTTCATACACTACAAAAATTATGAATCTATATTAAACATGCATATTTAATGTGTTATGTATCGCATGTATCTTGAGCATAATTGAACTGATCATTCATACATAAATTTTATGTTTCAGGTATTCTGCTTTCATCATTCAATATATGGAGAATAATGTTCTCTCTATGAATCCTCATAAAGCTAAACTTTTATGTTATTTGCATTATATGCTTTGTTTTCTGAAAACTGTTTATGCAGATTGGAGAAAGAAAGGTATTGAGTTCAATAATTAATTTTATCCCATGTTGAATTATAGTATCTGGCAGGTTACAGTTACTTGTGTAGAGACTGCAAAGTTCATATTTTCTTTATCTTACTTTTTACTGTAAGTAAAAAGAGACAGGAAAATTGTTAAATAGTACTACTCCACCCCTTAAATTTCTTTTTATTGGCAAAGAATAATTTAGCAAAATTTGCAAATGTTGGTTTAGTTTTAAAAATTTGAACGCTTTAAAAATTTTTGCATATAAAATCAGTATTTCCAAATATAATTATTGATACTAGAATTCCCTTACATTCCTTATTTATGTAAACAATATATTCATGTGTTATATTGATTCATTCATTAAAACAGAGGGGAGTGAGAGCTCTATGGTTAGTATGATCTGGGAGAGAAATTGATGGGATTAATGGGATCAACCATCATAATGAAATTTAAATATTGAGTTTCTGTTTATAGAACTATATGCATAAATTACTCCAATATTTTTCAAAGGCTCATTTAACCATCATCATTGGGTTAGTATAAATTAATAAATATTTTACTAAACAATATAATTTGACATAGTGTTATTGTGCAGTTAGATTTGTATTCTCGTGCGTTAATGAGAGTCCACAAGCATATTTTTCCATCCATCTTGATCCATTGTTACCTAATAGGCAGATTAAACTTACTTATTTTAATATTTTGATTAATTTTAAAGAAATATTTTGTATACTTAACTTAATATGGGAGTTAATTATGATGGAAATAAGATATTTTTATAGTTTTAAATTCTCATGCAGTAATTTGAATCTAAAGACATTTTTAACTATATATACATATATACAGGGTGATTCAAAAAAGATGGGCCAAACTTTACGAGGTGGTAGTACACACTAAACCAAGCATATTTTGTCATAGTTTACCGGGTCGGAAATGAAACATAAAGGTGTTACAGGGCACTTACTCATTGGGAAGTGGCCACTCCCCAAACTTAAAAGCGTCATTCTGGTTATTTTCTGGTTAAAGAAGAAAACCATGTGTGCAAATTTCATCTGGGGAAGAAGAACCCTTATGCAAATTTTTGTAACACCAAATGTACAACCTTATCACTTTGCAGCAGTTATTCACAGCTCCAACTTTTGAGATGATGGTGGAATTTACAAATAGAGAAAAAGCAGGGGAGTCAAAAATAATCGAAACATGTAACCTCAGATTTGGGGAAAGTACAGAGGCAGGGGAAAGCATTCTGGACCCAAATGGGGATAAGAAAAGCCCTAATACTGTCACCTTTAAGATAACCCCAGATCACTATTCTATAGGCTCAGAAGAGGTATGTCTTGATAGGAAATCGGGCAAAAAAGCAGGAGGGAGTGAAGACACTGACGACGGTTTATCCGAAGAACATGAGGAAATGGACCCTCCTGCTGATTCTAACTTAATTCCCTGTTCTGACATCCATTGGGATCGCGAAACCATCCTAAAAGCTGACGGTAGTAGAATTGACATATACTATTATGTTAGGGGGGACAGTAGAAAAAGATTAAGATCTCATAATGATGTGAAGAAGTATTGTAATAAAAATAAAATTCAGTATAATCAAAACCTCTTCAACTTCAGAGAAAAGAAAAATGGAATAGGGTCGAAAAGAATTGGAAAACCAGAGGCTAGCAATATTGAAATTTGTATTCCTAAAAACTACAAAGCCGCCCTTAATTCACCCCAAGTTAATGAATAGAATAGCGCCATGACTGAAGAGATAAAAGTTATGAAGGAAAGAGATGTCTGGGAGTTAATTCCCGCACCTCCTTCAGAAAAAATAATAGGCAGTCTATGGGTTTACACATTAAAAAGAGATAAAAAAGGGGAAATTCAAAGGTTTAAAGCGAGACTGGTAGCTCAAGGATATACCCAGATAAAAGGTGAAATGTACAATGAAGTTTTCAGTCCAGTTGTAAATTTCAGCTTAATCAGATTATTTTTTACAATCTTTGTCAGTATCATAGGTTGGATACTTTTCCAATTAGATATCAAATGTGCTTATCTTTATGCCAAATTAAAATACAAAATTTACATGAAACAGCCAGAGCGTTTCACCAATATCAAGTATCAAGATTATGTATGTTTATTGAACAAAGCAATATATGGACTTCATCAAAGCGGTCGAGATTGGTTCCTAGAACTAGATTCTATGTTCAAAGAACTAAAATTTAAGAAACTCAAATGGTGTAATTGCTGTTACATATTCAATAATAACGTGCTTATATTAGTTTATGTGGATGATATAGTTCTATTTTCAAAATATCAAAAGAATATTGACTCAGTAGTTTTGATGCTTAAAGACAAATTTGATATTAAAATTTTGGGAAAAATAAAGAAATTACTTGATGTAGAATTTGAGGAATCTGAAAATAAATTTCAAATCCTTCAAAAACAATATATTGATAAAGTTTGTAGGAAATTTAAACAATTCAAATACCAATAGCCAGTTTATATTACCAATAGCCAAAGGTCATGCATTTAGTAAAATTGATTGTCGTGGGACAAGTGTTGAGTTAAATCAAGTGAAAAACATTCCTTATAGAAGTTTGATCGGTTGTTTGAGTTTTATTTCCAGCAGGACACGACCTGACTTAAGCTATGCCGTAAATTTACTTTCTCAGTTTCAAGAGAATCTTGGTATTAAACATTGGGATGCATTATTAATAGTAATAGGATATTTAGAATTAATTATGGGTTAAAATGCTAAAAATTATGCATTAAAATTGTCAAATATCAAGGAACTTAGTTTAAACTGTTACTCAGACACAGATTTTGCAGCCAACCGAGATGATCTGGTATCTTTAGGGAGTATGATATTCTATATTGATAAAGTGCCGATATTGTGGCGTACCTTCAAATACAAATGTGTTAGCCTTTCCACTATGGAAGCAGAATACATGTCACGGACTGAAGCCGCCAAAGAAATGGTATGGATTCAAAATATAATTGAGTAATGCTACCAGATAGGGTTAAAAATTGAAAAAAAAGAAATGTATAGTTTTTTGTGATAACCAGGCAGCAATTAATTTTTCAAATTTCCCAATTGAAAATCATCAAACTAAACATATTGATGTAAAATATCACTTTTAGAGAAATTTAGTTCTAGATGAGTCATTTAAAATTAACTTTGTAAATAGCAAAAATAATGATGCAGATTACTTTACAAAACCTATGACTAAAGTTAGAGTTCTTAAATTCTGCAATGAACTAACTATTTAAAGTTGAAGACCCAGACCGTCTGACACGTCCGAGGAACTATTTAAAGTGTAATTTTCTTTGCTTTACTTGCCAAACTTTGTCTTTATAAACTAAAAATTTAATATTATAGTAGAAATACATTTTAATTTTTATTCCTATCTCAATGAGCAAAAAGAATTGTCATTTGAATATGAAATATGGTACAGATGTTTTGATTATACCATTTATGTTTTGCATTTTTCACTTTTACTTTTGAACTGAGCAGATTAGTTGCTCTAATGTATTTAATATAGTATAATTAGTAACTTTCATATTTTTCGATATTTCACACTAGAATATATATACAATTTTTTCAATCCCACATAGTAAGTTTTACTGATGTGTTTTAATGTATATGATGGAAGAAGTTGGTTTGGCATTTTAATTCAAACTTTAAGTATTGTACTGTTGTATACTGTATTTTGAATTATGACATCAAAAATTTATATTTTTAAATTTACCTTATGCTTATACTAAAAATTTATACTTAAACTTTGTATTTCCATGTTTATATCTAAAATTTAAACTTAAATGAAATAATATGTTTATACATAAAAATGTTAATCTTTAAATTTTTCTGGCATGTTTATACTTAAATTTAAATATAACTTTACGACATGTTTATACTTAAGTTTTTCTTGAAACTAAAATAATTATACTTAAAATTTTTTAAAAAGTATAATGTTTTAATAATTGATTGTATTACATGAATTTGATTAATGCCTATACAATATACTCAACTAAAGTTTGAGTGTATGAATGTTTATTAATGTATCATGTTATATTGTTACTTATAATCTTAGACTATCTGAAATTATCACTCATTATAATTTGAAAACATACTGAGAACTTGATTTTTTCAATGTTCTTGGATTAAATTTTTGAGTACCCAGTGTATGCGTTGAATTGGACAATCTGTATGAGGGGGCTGATTGTTGGAAAAATGTAAGTAATGGATTGCAAGCAATGGGTGTAAATAATGGATCCCAGACATTGTTCAAAAACTCAACTTACTTTTTGGTCAACTTACTTCATTCACGGGAACTACTCACGGCGTTCTTCCAGTAAGTACCTTCATGCAAATTGGATGTTCGATGTATACACTGGCTCATTTGCATATTCTTTGAGTTGAACCTCGGAACTCGTTCTGGTAGGTGCTGATCTCTGTGTATATAGGAAGCTCACACTGGAAACTTAGAGAGATATAGCAATAAGCTGCAATAGAAGTTGTAGTGTGGCTGTAGCAGAATTGGTGTCTGACAGACTGTGAGACACAAAGCAGTTCTGGATCAGACCGATGCATAGTTAGATGCATAATGTTACTGTTTTGGATATATTCACTTAGATATTTGTTCTTAAACTGACTCGTATTTTGACGCTAGTGCTGACTGAATAATATGTCTTTATTTAATCGAACTGACGAAAGTAGCACATAGCTGAGTATTCTGCTACGAATAGTAAATGGTTGCTAATGATGCATGAAGCATTATGTGTTAGTACTTTGTGCTGAACAGTGACTAGATCACTTTATGACAGTCAACTACAAAGATGGCCTTGGTCAAGAAGACTAATTCCGGGGTGAGAGTGATACGTTTGCATCATCTGACTGAAACCTGTGATTTAAACTTTTAATTCTATTCTGTACATAAATATGTTTATACCTAGTCAAGTCAAATAGCTAAACCTAAATTTTCCTGAAATGTGATCATAAGAAGGTGGAAATAGAACAACAGGATAGCCAAGTCATGTTTATCTAAGTTATCCAACGTAGACTTCCTATAGAGCTTAAACTCAAATCTTGTATATAAGTTCTTGCTGCTTTGTTCCAACAGCAGCTGCCATGTACTACTAGCAAGATACCATCGTGAATAAATAAACTTTGTTTTTATTGAACTTTGACTTTTTCTTCATTTGCAACACTGTGCTGACTCTACTTGAAATATACCTTTTTCTGAATAGAAAGAGATAAATCTTTTTCTCCCAACAGTTACCATGCCTTTATGTTGAAGTCCTTGACTGCAGGGTCTTGGCTTGATAAGGTACATAAGCCTATACCCAGTAATTATTTCTAAAATGAAATTTGATGGCATTATCCAATATGTCTTACAAAAACTCTCATCTATGCATGTATACTGCTGTACAATTTCCCATGAACCCGTCCATCTTAGTGTTTAACATATTATCAAACCCACACTAAAATCTACTGAACTGATATCTAATATATTCCAAATTTTGGCAAGCTCTGATTGAACACCACTAGCTAGGTGTGTGAGGAACAGCACTCAACTAATTTTCCTATAGTCTAGTGAAATTATTCATTGATCTACAACAATTGCAAATTGGTATAAACTGATTCTATAGTAAAAAATGTGCTAAATACAATGGAGAAAATATACTACTGTGGGGTTTCTGTAAAAATCTTTTTGAGAAAATGATAGCAAAATATGATATGTTAAGTAAAAACATTAATATTATGTAAAGTATACTAGTTTTATATAAAAAATTACCTGAACATAATTAAAGAGCATAAAATGTGCTTTAAGATTATACTTTCATTTACTTTGTGGGATGCATGATCTTGAATCTAAATAATTTTTTATATATTCGCAAGTATCGCACTGACTGTCTTATGGTGCTTTAGGTTATAAACTGAGTATTTTATGTTATACTGGGATAAAATGAGATTTCTGTAGGCCTGTATCTAAAGTAGTATAGGTGAATAACTGTATAAAATACATTACATGTTAGATTGGCAACCAACTATTTTACATAATACATATAAAGTTGTAGAGTAATACACAGTATAAAACAGAAGTAAAATTGGATAAATAAGCTCAAAGTTCAGGCACATCATCCTCATTGGGAAAAAATTCTGTTTTCTCTGAATTATGACTAATTCCATAGCCTTTTGAACATGCTGTTGTATGAAGCAATCCTTGTTTTTTATAGCTACATAATCTGATGGTAAACTGTTAAGCAGTGAAATGAACAGGCATCAGAAGTAGGCTACAATGTCTCTGGTTTTACATGAACAGCTGATTTCGAAACCTTACTAGTGAATTTGTGAATGCAGATTTCATTCAAAGTTTCCCCTGGCATTCCTCCATAAAGTTAATCCATAACTTTCTCTTCTGCTGATGCAATGTCTTCATTTGTTCTGGTTTACAGAAAATTAAGACTTCATAACAAAACTCAATACTGTTTAGCATTTTTAAGGTTTCACCCCTTTCAATTGAAAACACCCTGGAGGTTGTGTCACAACCTAGAAAGGCACGAGCAAACAGGATATTCTCCATAACAAGTTCTTCCATTTCATGTACAATGGATTTAATTTAATATTATATTTGAAGGCATCCTTGGAATTCATCTTTGGTTCTGGGCCGAAGATGATGTGAAAAGTAGCATAGACAACATAATTCAAAAGAAGAATTAGCAAATCTGTGTATTC
Source organism: Amaurobius ferox (assembly GCA_951213105.1). Classification (NCBI taxonomy): domain Eukaryota; kingdom Metazoa; phylum Arthropoda; class Arachnida; order Araneae; family Amaurobiidae; genus Amaurobius; species Amaurobius ferox. The sequence continues at coordinate 202,013,630 of OX578133.1, read as the reverse complement.
TCTAGCCACTATTGCCCTCATATTATCTGTGGAGAAGATAGCTTCTTTAACAATGAACAGATCAGCATCACCCTGTGCTTCGGCTACTTTCCATCTATTGCCCACAAGAATTTTCTACAAATATTTGATGAATTGGGCCTTATTCTGAAAATTAGAAAAGAAATCTTGTTTCTTCAGCGCAATAGGCATCTTGAGTTGAAATGTAACTATTGGGTCTATTCTTCCTTTTCCTGTGAGTCAGGTGAAACAGAGACAATGTCCTTAATGAAAAATGAAGATGCTATTAAGCTTCATCTGTCTGATTCTGATCATGAGATGGGAGATGTGTATATCTTTTCCAAATATGAGGCACAGAATGTAAACATTTCTACATTTTAGTGATTTTTCTTATAATTTTTAACATTACTGTTTTGTATTTTAACTTCTGCAATTTATTACTAGCACACATGTTTTAAAGACATTTTACAGGCTATATCGACAATTGTCATATTAACTTATTTATTCTATAGTTGTACTATATAATGTTTTGGGTGGATATCAGGTGTGTCCATCAGTGAAGAAATGTGCATCTGTGACATCGGATTCTTCAGGATTACTATATCTTCTTCAGCAAGTATAGTGACAATTGACAAATACATAATCAGATTACCATAAATAATCTGGGATATTGCCTTTCCTGCCATGTGCTTTACTGTGTTTTCAGTATACACAATCCTCAGAATTTCTTTCAATCGAGATCCAGCCATGATGTAACCAATGCAGCCAATGAAACTCATTTAATGTATAGAAGCCTCCTAGTCTAATAAAGTAAATTTTATGCTCTTCAATTTAGGTACAGGTCATTTCTTATGAAAAACTAGTCATTTCCATGATATGTTTTTTGTTTAGCATATCCAATTTTGCCACATTTTTTCAAGATATCTGCTTTTATGACAAACCCACAATAGTAAACTTTTTTCCATCGCTTTTACCAAGCTTTTTTCATTATAGAATCAGTTGATACCAATTTATTGTGCAATTAGTTCTAGGTTGAGCCATAAATTTGCATAATTTGACTGGACTATTAGCCAATTGGAATGATTGGAATCCCCCTAACAGAATGGAATCAATTAGCCACTTAATACACAAGCTTAAAGACCTAAAGCAGGGTGGCCACTCAACCTGGAAACCGGGAGAACCGGGAAAAGTCAGGGAATTTTAGAATGGTCAGGGAAAACCGGGAAAAGTCAGGGAATTTTGTGAAAATTCTGGAATTTTTTTTTTTTACTAGTTGTCCATATAAAAACAGAACTGCGCAGTTTGTACGCCATTTTCGAAAAATTTCGCCAAGTATTACGCTGTACTTGTAACCGTTAAATAAAGGTTGCCATGTGTCCATTTAATTCCGTATAAAAGCAAAAATGCGGAGTTTGTGCGCCATTTTGGACAAATGTCGCCAAATACAGAGATGCCAACTTTTACGGATTTTCCGTAGTTTGTACGGATTTTTACTTTATCTTACGGTTTTACGGACATTACTCCCAAAACTAAGGAAAATCCCGTGAAATCCATGCATCCTACCATTCAGTTCATATTCCCTGCTGTGCTGAGAGTTCAAAATTATCAGTTTGCATCCATTTTCTTCTTCTATTGATTTCATATCAGAACAATAGACCTAATTTATTTTTATAGTGCCCGTAAAAATAAAGAAATATTTTACTAAACAAATTATATTTCGCTTAAATTATAGGATTGCGCAATTCAGTCCTTTTCGGGCTTTACTGAGAGTACACAATTGTCTTTTTCCATCCATCTCCATCCCCTTATTATTGGCCTTTAACTTGACTAAACTAGCTTATTTTCATATTTTGGTTGATTATAAAGGCTAATTGTTTAATTATTTTCACATAAATAGTACGATCGCGAAATTCAGTTTTATTTTTTTGCGGGCGTTGCCGAGAGTACACAATTATCCTTTTCCATCGATCTCCATCTCCCTATTGTAGCACATAAACTTGACTAAACTAGTTTCTTTTCATATTTTAGTTGATTATAAAAGCTAATTTTATAATTATTTTCACATAAATAGTACGATCGTGAAAATCAGTTTTTTTTTTTTGCAGGCGTTGCAGAGAAGACGCAATTATCCTTTTCCATCGATCTCCACCTCCCTATTGTAGCACATTAACTTGACTAAACTAGTTTCTTTTCATATTTTGGTTGATTATAAAAGTTAATTTTTTAATTATTTTCACATAAATAGGACGATCGTGAAATTCAGTTTTTTTTTTGCGGGCGTTGCCGAGAGTACTCAATTATCCTTTTCCATCGATCTCCACCTCCCTATTGTAGCACATTAACTTGACTAAACTAGTTTCTGTTCATATTTTGGTTGATTATAAAAGTTAATTTTTTAATTATTTTCACATAAATAGGACGGGACGCGGTAGCCCATTGGTTAGCGCGCTGGAGTTGCACTCGGTAGGCCCGGGTTCGATTCCAGCCGCTGCCAAAACTGCCGCCGTGTTCACGCGGAGTACGATCACGTTAAACATGTGGGTCCGTAAGTCCTTCCGAGAGGTTGGTGGTAGGGGAAGGAGGGTACGGTCCCTGTGGATGCCTCCCCCACTGGGTTCCGGTCTAAATTGGGTGGCATTTCCCGGCCGTCCAAACAGTTACCTTACACCTTTCTGGTAGGTCGGACGGTCTGGGTCTCAACAACAACATCATAAATAGGACGATCGTGAAATTCAGTTTTTTTTGCGGGCGTTGCCGAGAGTACGCAATTATCCTTTTCCATCGATCTCCATCTCCCTATTGTAGCACATTAACTTGACTTAACTAGTTTCTTTTCATATTTTGGTTGATTATAAAAGTTAATTTTTTAATTATTTTCACATAAATAGTACGATCGTGAAATTCAGTTTTTTTTTTTTTGCGGGCATTGCCGAGAGTACGCAATCATCCTTTTCCATCGATCTCCATCTCACTATTGTAGCACATTAACTTGACTAAACTAGTTTCTTTTCATATTTTGGTTGATTATAAAAGCTAATTTTTTAATTATTTTCACATAAATAGTACGATCGTGAAATTCAGTTTTTTTTTGCGGGCGTTGTAGAGAGGACGCAATTATCCTTTTCCATCGATCTCCATCTCCCTATTGCAGCACATTAACTTGACTAAACAAGATTATTTTCATATTTTGGTTGATTATAAAGGTTAATTTTTTAATTATTTTCACATAAATAGTACGATCGTGAAATTCAGTTTTTTTTTCGCGGGCGTTGCCGAGAGTACGCAATTATCCTTTTCCATCGATCTCCATCTCCATATTTTTGTACATTAATTTTACTAAACTAACATATTTTCATATTTTGGTTGATTATAAAGTCTAATATTTTAATTATTTTCATATAAATAGTGCGATTGTAAAATTCAGCCCCCCCCCCCCCTCGGGCGTTGCGGAGAGTACGAAATTATCCTTTTCCATTGATCTCCATCTTCCTATTGTTGTACATTAACATGACTAAACTAGCTTATTTTCATATTTTGGTTAATTATAAATTTTAATTTCCTAATTATTTTCACATAGTGCCATTCAGTTGTAATTAACTCAATTAAGTTAGCAAAACTACATTTTGAACTTATTCTAAGGTTTTAAAATATATATTGTCAATATACGTAAAATCTTACTGATGGTCAATGCGGTTTTACTGAGATCTCCTGGTTTTTCTACCAATGAACCCTTGTAGAGGTTGGCATCTCTGTATATTATATACATTTTACTATATTTTTTTCTATTTTAATGGCATTTTTTCGACATTGCTGAATTGACATTTATTTAATGGCTGTGGCTTGTGTAGTTATTGCTTATTCAATGGCTGTGGCTTGTTGTAGTGTAGTTATTGCATATTTTTAATGATCTGTGTCATTGTGAGCAATTTGCAATGCCCATATTTATAGACATCAGTTTAGACTATTTCTTTTTATTGTCTTCAATAAAAACCATTAAATTCTTTTAAATATTTCAGTAGTCCAATTTTACTGCATTTACATGAATTTTTTATTAAAAATGTCAAAATTTATTTGTAAAAACAAAAAAAATGTGTATTTTTTTCTCCTCATTTAATATAACTTTTTTGGATAGTGGAGTTAAATTGTTAAGATTCTCTAATCAAATATGTAACTAAATAGGGACGTGCGTGCGCACGTTTTATATTAAAATTACTGGTCTGGAATTTCTTTTCAATTCACCTGGAAAACCTCGAAAAGTCAGGGAATTTCAATATGTCCAAAGAGTGGCCACCCTGTAAAGCATGTCCTGTAGTATCAAAACCATATAGCCGAAAATAATCAAATCATGTAGCACATGAAAATTACTATCTCATGGCCACAAGACCTCATATAAATAAGGCTGCCTCTACCCTTGCAACATATAAGGTTGCATTAAACCATAAGAAGAAACCATGATGCAATATCTATAATGCACATACCTTAGTTACACAGTATATTAAATTATAATTATTCTAAGCTTCTCAAATCTCCTCACTGCAGATACATTCTAATTCAGGACTGGACAAATACCTGGTGCCAGGTTGCAGAGGTGACTATAAATTTAGCAGATCGGCGATTGGAGAAAATATAAATTTTCTTAGTTGAAAGCTTTGCTCTACCTCATCTACAGTGGGAAACAGCTCCACTGAGCCTCATTTCATGTAGGAAATAATGAACAGTTATCTCGGCAACTAAAACTGGCCACTTGCCCATTTCAGTGAGTGAGTCACGTCATGAACACCAAGTATCGAAGAAAGGTATCTGGGGGATAAGCTTTCACAATTGCAACAGGACCGCAAGCATCGCCAGTTCACGAGTCTTGATTATATTTTGATTATTTATTTAACAGTCATAGTATCTTATAAATGTATGCTTTTGTTTATTTATAAAATGTATTAAAATTGAAATGTAATTTGCCAGATAAAACTGATAAAGCAACAAAGCAGTCACGCAAATTTCTCTGTTCTATATACATTGGACAGAAATGATGGAATTAGCGTTAATTATACAAACTTTTAACTCTGAGCAATGAAAAACTATTTCATATTCAGATATTCCTCTCTGAAAGGAGTCATCAGTAGAAAAATCAGACATTTTCAGTAGTTTTCAGTAAAACTGCATCAACCATCGGTAAGATTTTACGTATATTGAAAATATATATTTTAAAATCTTAGAATAGGTTCTGAAATGTAGTTTTGCTAACTTAATATCGAAAACCCAGACCACTCGACTCGCCCTAGGGCACGAGCAGCAATTTGAGAGGCAGGGAACATGTTAACTTAATGTGTAATTATACCAATGTAACTATTTATTATAAGTTCTTTATAACAAATGCTCATCAAAATGCAAAATACCGTAAAATTAAAAGCTGGCTCCTAACTTTTTGACCTGGCTTCTAGATTGAGGAGAAATTTATCAAACCCTATTCTAATTGAATGGACAACTGAAAATAACATTTATTTCAATACTATCTATCTTACCTTTACACTAATTCATAGTTAAAATACCACTAACAGTGAATACAAACCATGCCTTGTAGCCATGGACATAGCCAAAGTGGTCTGTCCCTGTCCGAAATTTATGGTCTTTAGGTAATCTCCTAAAATAACTTTCTTTTTCTAATTTGTGCCATTTAATATATTTTTAAATGTATTGATATGTATGCATTTAAAATATATAACTGGTATTATTCCTCCCCCCCCCCCTTCCCCCCAAAAATTCTAGCTATGTGCCTGCTTGTAGCTTTATGTATTTCAATCTCTATCTCTTGAACCTTTACATCATCACCCCTTATTTGAATTTTTAAAATATTAGATTTTTTCATTGATGGATGTAGAAACTGACAGATTTGATGAGACCAAAACCAAGATTCTACCTAGTGTCGAAGTGCTCCATAATTAAGCAAAGTGGTTCTGAGTTTTTTTATTATTCCTTTGCACCATCACCACAGTTAAAATTTTAGATTTTTCTCATGGTCTTAAAGTTAAGATGGATCAAATTACACCAAAACCAAGATTCTAGCTATAGTGGAAGTGTCCAATAATGTTGATACATCATTCCCTCACTCTGTCAGTCAGTTTAGTCCATATTATTATATACTACAGAATAAAATCCGGAATCCCCCAGAGATTAAAAATTTCAGATTTTGAATATTTTTCTATTTATTAAAAAAAAATTACTTGGCTAAATATTTGTATGTTCCCCTCTGAATTTGATTTCTTCCAAAACAGGGTTATTTGTGATGCTACAAAGCAGATATTAATTAATGTTTTAGAAACAAAACTATTTTACCACAATACACTTTGTTATATAGCGACTGATCAATTATCTGGAATCTGAAAATAAAATGTTTATTTTACTTAATTTTTAAAAGCCCCACGTCTTTTTTGACTTTGGCTTTATTGATTCTCTATACTAGCACTGATGAAGGGGATGTAGGATATCCTTAAAACAGTTGTACAGTTGTATACTGCACTGTTTTCTTATATGTGCTTGAATGTGTTGTTCTTAAACATTGTTGTCTGATAAGTTTTCTTTATATGCATGCATGATTTGAAACATCCTACATTTTCCCAGATTTTCATGAAATTTTGGATTCCTATAGTGTGTTGTAATAAATTCAAGAATGAAGTTAAACTTTTTTGTCCAATGACTGTATAAACTAGTTTATACAGCCATCAAAATGTAAGGAAACTAACATGTACAACAATGTACCACTGAGAAAAATTTGATTGAAATGTTGTCTAAATGAATTTGAAAAATAAATACTTTGTTATTCATAGAATACAGGGTTAAAAAAGGTATCAACTGATTTCAAAGGCAATAAAGAATCTTCTTTGTCAGAATAAATAAGGCAGAGCATCAATACCAAAAAAGCCAAGAGTGAGTCTATCAAAAATTAGTTATAAAACTATGAAAACAGTTAAAACTATTTAATAACAAATGTGCTCTTGCCTTTGTTAGTGCTATTGTTCTGTCTCATTTATCCTGATGAAGAAAATACTTCATTGCCTTTGAAAACCAATTGATACCTTTCTTGTATGCTCCAATATAGTTTGGCTCCAATGAGAAGGCATTTTGGTCACGTGATTTTGGACGAGTCCATTAGTTGAATTCAATTACAGGTAGAAACTTACTAGGAAGAATTTCAGAATTGGCGCCTTTAGTGCAAATTAATGCACAATTTGTGCAGTATGTAAAGGATTTGCACATAAAGATAAAGAGCTTTATATGTATAAGTGCATTCTGTGTTGCTGTTCCGATTTGGTGGAAATATTTCTTTATTATGATTAAAATTATTTATTACAATGGTCATAAATGTTTTATTAAAATTGAAGAGTTCGGGTTGTAATACTTTTCTTGTAACTTAAACTCTTTTATTTAGTGAGAAATGCGTTTTGTGCATATGATTCATTTCCAAAAAGGAAAAATCTGATGTGGGCAGCACATGATTTTACCTACAGACTCATATTCGTTTCGTTTTTATTTCTTTCACAATTCATTAAATTAAGTTTATGGGCACAAAATAATACGAATAATTATTTGAATTGACACTGAATTTGCAGTTTCAATTCAATTCTTTTCTGGGAAATTTTGTGAAATTACTGAAAACTCTGTTTAAAAGTTCCAAAATTTTTTGGCTGAGATCCCCACCCACAATTTATAGGTTGCTCGCTTGTGTAGTACGAAATTTTCTTTAGGAAGGACCATGGAATTAATGATCCATCTCTAAAGAGGAAAAAATACAGTTTTTGTACAGTAAAATTTGGGAAATTTAAAATATATATACCATTATTAATGCATTTCAACACTGCTTAAAATTGTATCACTGTCACCATTCTCGAAATCTGGTTCTGCAGTTTCAGTTGACTCTGAGTCATCTTCTGAAGAGGAGTCGGCACCTATCACAAAACTTATTACTTCTATGGTTTCTTCAACTAAATTATCAATTTTTCCAATATTTATATTCAAATATTTTATCCACTGCTCCTTTGTAATACTGGCAAGGGCTTCAGAAGTTAGATTTTTCATTGTTGTTAAGTTAAGTTCAGCATTAACATTCCTTTCTCGCACATACCTCTTAATTGAAGCCCAAGCCACTTCAATTGCATTTGAATCACAATGATAAGGAGGTATATTAGAAAAACTTCAATGTAAACAAGCAATACGTACATCGGTCAACGTGCGGTCAAAATCCAAAAGTTACTTTGTTCTGATTGGCTGATCACTTTAGGATAGCTTGTTAAGAAGTTTTAACCCCATGTTCGTATTTCTGCAAATTGAGACGTCAGCATCCGGATTATGCTAATTTCTACTTCAACCAATTAGAGATTAGCATGCTCTGGAAAAACATAAACTTCTACTTCAATGACGCAGCACTATTTAAGCTAGTAAATGTATCAATTGAATGTTCATCATCTCTTTTGATCATGGTCGTCGACTGTAGTCTGTAACCTTAGATCGTATGTTCGATGTCGATCTGTCAGACATTATTATGAGTTGTTTATATAGGCATTTTTCTGCATGTATGCCGGTAAGCGGCGATGTACGTGACCAGATGTATTTAGGCCTATTCTAGTCTGATGGTAAATTTTCAAGACACTGTTTTTTGCTTCAAACTTTATGCTGATACCATTTCAAAGTTATGGAAATGAGTATGTTTTTACGTTCTTACTGACTTTTAATTTTGTGAAAATAAATTAAGTTTTTTTTCACGTCAAGTCTCCTTCCTACTTAACGAATCCACTACCATGCTCTGCTACCAAATGGTTATTAATTTATTCAAATAACCAACAAATGGGTTATGGGCCCCAGTACAGCAGTCCCAATACAACAGCCTTAGTACAACAGCCCTAGTACAGCAGCTCCAGTACTGCGGGTAATTAGTTTCAACGCTGAAGTAGTTTGGAATTTGAAACGTCGATAAAGTTTGAACAAGCTCAGAGATGGGGGCCATGACAGAGTGACTACTCGAAAACATGGCGACGCCCAATATAGACAAATTAGAGAAGGACAATTTCTCTACTTGGATGACAGACATGAAGTTCGTTCTTATGAACGATGGTCTATATGGTTTTGTAACTGGAATGGAGGAAAAGCCGGGGGAAGATACTCCCTGAAAAGAAAAGCTGGAATATCAGCGATGAAAGCAAAAGAAGTTATCGATATTGTACTATAGCATTGAAAACGAATATCACGATTTGATCTCTTCTGTGGACGAACCGTTAGTGGTATGGCAAATTCTACAAGAACAATTTGAGCCGAAGTCCAGGACTGGATTGATGCGACTTTTCGATAATTTTTTCAACGAAAGGCTAATACCAGGGGAACCTATTGGACTGTTCATTTCCAGAATAAAGAAATTAGTCTCAAAGCTGAAGCCGGACATCCAATGGCTGAAGTATTGGTGTCATTCCAGACCATACATCATTTGAGCAAGGAGTACAAGGGTATAGTGCAAACCCTATAGAGATGAGCGACTGAATGAAAGTAAGAATTTAGCGTATTGTATATCTAAGTCTAAAAATGTAAATTCAAAAAATGTTTCTAAAGATGCTGAAATCTCTAAAAATGTAAATTTTAGATATGTAAACGTAAGTAAACGTGTAGGCTCTTGCCACACATGTAAAGCATATGGCCATTTAAAGGCTAATTGTAAGTTAAATCTAGCTAAATTAAGTGAAGTTCATTCACATATTGAAAATTGTAATACTGAATCGACCGACAAATTCAGTTGGGTTGTTGACACGACAGCAACTAAGCATTTCTGCAATAATTTAGAATTATTTGATAAATTTAAAGAGCTTAAGAGAACAGCAATGTCCTTAGCTGCCAGTGATCAAGAAAGCCCAATCGAAGGTATCGGATCGATCAGTATGCTTGTAAAAATGAATGATATCAAAAGTGTAATTCACTTAACAGATGTAATGTATTCACCAAAATTGAGGAGAAACTTAATTGCTGCTTCGATTTCAGAAGAGCAAAATTATAACTTCATAGGTAAAAATGGTTCAAATACTTTTTACAAACCAGATGGTAGCAAATGGTTTTATGCCAAAAGGCATAATGGCTTGTATTTCCTTCGACCTCAAAATGAGATGAAAGCTAAAAATTTCAATGTTGAAAAGTCAACAGGAAGTAAAATTACCAAGCCTAAAGCTCAAAATGTTAAGCCGAAAAATTCTAGTGATTTTAAAAGTAAATGTAAAAATGATTCATATGCTTGTAAAACTAAAAATGATAATCATGTTTTTAAAAATTCTTACAATTCTTTTAAAAATCCTAGTATGAAAAGTAATTTTAAGACTTAAAAAACTGTAAAAAGTAATGACAGTTGTAGTAATGTTAAAAGTCAAAGTGTAAATAGAAATGCCAGTAAAGTTTTTAAAAGTAAAATTGTAAATTCTAGTCACGGCCCCCACATTCTGGGACGGGCCACTTGGCCCCAAATATAATACAATAGAACCTCTTTTAACAGACATATCCGAAGAACGAAATTTTCTGGATAGTTATTATATATTAAGAGCTGAAAAGAATCCCTTTCATAGGAAAAGCATTGTGCTTAACCTCCGTATAACGGAACCTCTTGACAACATACACTTTTTTATGGTCCCATGCTTGTTCAATATGGGTTATTTTTTATGTTGTATACTTAAATGCTTTAACTCATATATTCTCAGATGTCATATGATATACAGTAACATCTAATATAATATTCCCACACATGATACACAGTAAAATTTTTATTCAGTATGATAAACAGCAACTCATGAAAACATTTTATAGAAAAATGGAAATTATTAAAAAATATAAAAAATTACAAAGGAGATTGCTTCATAATTGTACATTTCCTAGCCTTTCTCTGAGCAAATTAATCTATAACATCAGAAAAGTCAACCTTCTTAGCTAGATCACTTTCAATGGCTAAAATAGCTAGATAGTTTAATCTCTCTTGGCTTGTTGTGCTTCTCTGCCAGCTTTTCAGTGAATTGGCCAGCATTCTAAATGACCTCACTGGTATAGTACCAAAAAGTCGAATTGGAAGACAGAAATTTGCAAATATACCCTGAACATTTTTGTTATAAATAGAGTTAAGAAGCCTTAATGAATTTTTCTCAGATTCAAAGACAGTGGCGTGAATGCTTTTCACATGCAAAATTTCTTCTAAAAGGTCTTCTGACAAGTCAGTTTTGAATTGATCCACAAGGAACTTCACTTTCACTATTAATTGATCATTGTCCATGTCTGTAAAATTTAAGACTGGAGAGAATGTTTCGCAAATGGACTCAGCAGCCTCAAATCGTGACTTTAAATCAAACATTATAAAATCCAATACAGGAAAAACCACAGTAGTTTTGAATTCTGCATCTGGTTCGAGTGCTTCAGTTTCAGTATTTGTGCTCGAGGACTTATTGTTGGAAACTTGGTTTTGTTTACATCGCGATTCTCGTTTTGCGGGAGCGTGACGTCATTATTCTAAATGATTTTTCCGTTCTCGTGAACGAATTGCGATGTGAACAAAACTGAGCTTATCATGCAAATCACCTTCTCGCCGCTCACGCATCCTGATTTGCATATCCAGAGGACATTGCCGGCAACGATTGTGTTCCGGAACGCACCCATCATCAGATATAAAGGCTGGACACATTTTTGGTTTAAGCAGATACGATCGGGATACGGATTACGGATGGTGATCATATCAGACCTGACCTGATCGCAGACTGATCTACATAGAGTCTTGTTCGATGTAGTCGAATGTTATGATAATGTTTATCAGTTGACGCGGATGTTTAATCTAAGTTATAGTGGAACTTAAAGATTTTGTGGTTCTCAGTTAAGGAGACCATGTTTTTCCGTGTTGTGGACTTTATGCAGTAGTAATCCTTGAAGTTTAAAGTTTTTGCCATAGCGTGTGGCCAGCTATAGGTGGCATAGGGAAATGCACGTAATTACATAAGTTTTGAAAAGTTTGTTCTACTTACTCGTGTATTTATGCTTTAACCAGAAATGTGTCTCAGCATGAAACTTTTACTGAAACCTTAAGAATGAGCTTGAGAGCTCATGTCTTTGTACATAGTATGCTTTGTTTTGTTTTACATTGCCATGAATATCTTGTAAGCAAATACAATACGCTTCTTAATAAAAGTGATTTGAACTAAAATTGGAACTGTTATTTTCAACACCTCTACAGTATTCTTACAACTACCATTTGACGTTGTTATCACTGCAACCCTGCTTAAATTCCAGCGAAGTTTTTCAATTCGTACCTCATTTACATTTTATAACCAGAAGGTTTATCCTGTACATCCTGACAGGTTATATGCATGAGTGTATCGTCATCTATCTTTCTGCTGGACCAACAGGTCTATGAGGACCAACAAGGTTGGTATTATTAATTTCCATCAGGTTATGGGCCCTAGCTCCCCCATAACAGCATTAAAAATCTAATTTAGAAGTGTTTTGTGTTCCATAAAGAGGCAGAGAATCCTGTTGACGGGGGCTGCGGACGGCGCCATTTGCATGTCGACGAAAGTATAAACAAAAACTGTTCAGTTCAGTTCTAAGAGACCATCCTGCCATGGAGGCAAATAAAATTAGTGCATTGACGAGAGACAATTACGTCACATGGAAGAGTGAAATTTCATTCGCTCTGAAAGGAGAGGGCTGTTTCGGATTTGTAGACCGAACAGCGTTACTGGTGGATGATAAGACGTCACGGCGTGACTATGATGAGTACATGCGCAGAAGGGACCGCGTGTTAGCTATCCTGTTCCAGAACGTTTCATCGGACTACCAGGAGTTAATAGATATTAACGACGATCCGGCAGATGCATGGGACAAGTTAAAGACACACTTCGAAGCGCCGACTCGTGCTAATTTAGTGCACTTATTGGATGAGTTCGTTAGCCTGCGTCCGGAGCCAGATGAACCAGTGGATATTTTCTACACACGTTTAAAGAAAGCGGTCGCCAAGCTGAAGGAAGTTAAGCACCCGGTGGAAAGTGTCTATGTGGCATTCCAGGCCATCAGATACCTCTCGGACGACTTTCAAAGCATAGTGCAGCAAATTTACAGATGGGAGGACAAGGATTTCACGTTCCAGATCACAAAAGATCCAGCGTGAGCTATCCGAGGAAGAAGGCTGCATCTGGCAACTTCGTAGTGACAGAATTCATGTAAGTCAGAATTCATCTGTATTTATGTCTCAAAGTAATGTAAAAAGTAAAAATAACAGTGTTTTTAAAACTGGAAAACCAGTTAAAAAGGTCATAGGACCGCGTTATTTTTGTAAAAAGGCAGGTCACTTAAAAAGAAATTGCCCTACTCTTAAGTCTAGCTCTAATATAATAGAATTATATTCTTCTGCTAGAATTGAAGCAAATACTGTGCAGGATCCTAGCGATAGACTCAGCTGGGTAATTGACACCACTGCTACACGGCACTTTTGCAATGACATTAATCTGTTCTCAAAATTTAAAGAAAGCAAAAGTGCATCTATGTCGCTAGCAGTGGGTGATATTGAGAGCCCAGTTGAGGCTATCGGTACGGTCAAAATGTTTCAGTTTAAGAACGTAAGAAGTGATATTGTTCTTTCTGACGTTATGTTTTCACCTAAGGCGAAACTTATTAGCAGCATCTGTTCTAGAGGAACAGGGGTATACATTTAAAGGGACTAATGGGGTATTGTGGTTTAACACTCCAAAGGGGGAAAAATACTTCTATGCTAAAAGAAAAGAAGGCTTATATTTTTTAAAACCTCATTACGAAACTCAGACTGTAAATAACAATATCGAAGACCGTAAAACTAAAGGAAAGGATCAGGATAGGGATTAAAAATCCAAGAAAGATAAAAAACCCTAAATAGGAACAGTATTAACAAAATGAAAATTTTGCCTAGTATAAATAAAAGTAAAGATAACTCTGAGGTAAGTCAAAGTCAAAGGGAAAAGTTAATGGTGAACCAAGTTTTTCGGTTTCAGAAGTTTTAAATAAATCTGAACTCTGGCATAGGAGATATTGCAACATTAACACTGATTATTTATATCAGACAAGTAAAGTTTCCGCGGCTAATGAACTCCCTAGACTAAAATATGCAAAAATTAATTGTTTACATTGTAAATTATCAAAGTCTAAGAGAATTTCTTTTAAGCCAATTGTAGGATAAGGTCCACTAAACCTTTACAATTACTCCATATGGATGTGTGTGGTCCCTTACCTACAGCTTCAATGGGAGGAAACAGATATTTTTTGACAATAACTGACGACTTCAGCCGGAAGGTGTTTGTGTATATCATGAAACAAAAATCAGAGGTATTTAAGATCTTTAAGGAATTCCAAGTTAAGGAAGAAAGGCAGCTAGGCAAAAAGATTTTGTGTATCCGTACGGACAATGGTATGGAGTTCTGTCACAACCAATTCAAGGCATACTTAAATAAATTAGGGATTAAATCAGAAAGGTCAAATGTATATACGCACGAACAGAACGGGGTTTCTGAGAGATTTAATCTAACTGCACTAGATTGTGTATAAGCTATGCTTGATCAAAGTCAGGTTGGTGACAGGATGTGGGCAGAGGCGATTTTATGTTTTGCACATACAAAAAACAGGATATGTCACAAGTTTAAAACCAAAACTCCACACGAGTTATATTATGGTAGGAAGCCAGCCGTTGCTCACCTCAAAGTTTTTGGGTGCAAAGCCTGTGTTGGCACAGCCAAACAACTTAGGAACAAGTTGGACATGAGAGCCCAAGTAGGAATCATTGTCGGTTATGCCGAGAGCACCAAAGGCTATAGGATATATATAGCAAACAAAAAGAAAGTTGAAGAAACTAGTAATGTAAGATTTGAGGAAGAAGAGGCAGCGGAAGGCGTCCTGGGCCCTAATTACCCTAAAGTAATCACCTTGAGGAAATCGAAAGTTACTCAGTCGATTGACTCGGAATCAGAATGCTTGGGAGGAGTGTCAGAGGAAGAAGCAGGTGAGAGCCATGACACTAGCAAGTCTAGTGGGGATGAGGACTCTCCTGCTGATTCTGATCTGACACCCTGCTCAGATATTAACTGGATACGGAAAGCAGTACCTAGGCCTGATGGGAGTAGGACGGACGTTTACTACTCTGTAAAAGGTGACAATAAGAGGCTGAGATCTCATAATGATATCAGAAAATTTTGTGAGAAATCCAATATTCATTATGATCAGCAAATGTTTAATTTTAGAGAGAAAAAAGGGGTAAGTGATATCAAAAGAAAACCGAAAGCAAGCAATGTTGAGATCTTGATACCCAAAAGCTATAGATCGGCAATTGAATCTCCCCAGTGCGATAAATGGGAAGAGGCCATGAATGATGAAATAGCTACAATGCAGAAGAGGGATGTCTAGGACTTAGTGCCTGCACCCATCTCACAACAAAAAATAATCGGTAGTAGATGGGTTTATACCATTAAGAAGGATGAAAGGGGAAATGTTAAAAGATTCAAAGCTCGACTAGTAGCTCAAGGATATACCCAGATAAAAGGGGACTCATATGATGAAGTGTTTAGCCCTGTGATTAATTTTAGTTTGATCAGAGCCTTTTTCTCCATATTCGTTTGCATGCTTAAATGGAAACATTTTCAACTGGACATTAAGTCTGTATATCTTTATGCAAAACTTAATGATAAAATTTTTATGAATAACAGCCATACTGTTTCACTTTTGAGTAAAGAATTTGATATCAAAGAATTAGGAAAAGTCAAAAGACTTTTGGGTGTGGAATTTAAGGAGATAGAAAACAAATTTCATATACATCAAGGTGATTACATTGACAAAGTTTGTCAGATGTTTAAAAGGTTCAAGTATCCAGTTTCCTCACTACCTATTGCAAAGGGAAGCATCTTAAGTAAGATTGATTGCCCAATGAATGATAGTGAATTAACACAAATGCATGGTTTCCCATACAGAAGCTTGATTGGATGTCTAGCCTATCTGTCCAGTAGAACTAGACCAGACATATGCTAAGCAGTTAATATTCTGTCTCAGTTTCAAGAGAATCCAGGGATAAAGCATTGAGATGCATTATTAAAGTTGTTGGGATATGTTGAAAAGACCAGAGAGTATATGTTAAATTTGTCAAATATTTGTGATTTAAAGCTAAACTGCTACTCAGACTCAGATTTTGCAGCCAATAGAGATGACAGAGTGTCACTTGGTGGTATGTTGTTCTTGATTGACAAAGTACCAATTTCTTGGCGAACGTTTAAGCACAAGTGTGTTAGTCTGTCAACGATGGAAGCTGAATATGTTTCGTTGGCAGAGGCCGCTAAAGAAATGATATGGATGCAAAACGTTATTGAGGAATGTAAAAAACTAGGTTTAAAATTTAACAAAAATAATTGTATAATATTTTGTGACAACCAGGCAGCAATAAATTTTTCAAATTCCTCAATTGAGAATAGTAGAACTAAGCACATAGATATAAAGTATCACTTTTTAAGGAACTTAGTTGTAAATGAGTCTTTTAAAATTAACTTTGTCAATACTAAAGATAACGTAGCAGATTACTTCACAAAACCAATGACTAAAGACAAAGTTTTAAAATTTAGTAATGATATCTTTAAAATGTAAATTTAACTGTTTAAATGGAGAAATTTCTTTAAAATTTTTACACATTTTCCAAAGTATAAATGGTTAGGGTATCTTATGATTTACTTCTCTCTCATTGATACAAATGAAATGTATCTTGAGTATATATTGTTATGTGACAATGAACTGTTAATTTTCTCACATTACACTTGAAAAATATATATCCATTTTTTACTACACGCATAATGCATTTTTACTTATGTGAATAAAATGTGTGTCTGATCTCAAGAATGTACATCATTGATATAATCCACATGAATCATAAATTTTTTTAATTTGTGCTTATCTCATATGTATGTTTACCTTCTGTATCTTCTTTTATTATCATTGCCATTGTATTTAGTATTTATAGTGTATACTAGTCATGGGCTAAGATAATAAAACTTAAATTTTTTTAATCTTAAATGTTAAATTTAATTGTTATACACTAAATTTTCTACAACTTGAATTTGATGTTTGATTTAAATTTTTAATCTTACATGTTAAACTTAATAGTTATACACTAAATTTTTTACAACTTGAATTTGATGTTTGATTTAAATTTTTAATCTTAAATGTTAAATTTAATAGTTATACACTAAATTTTCTACAACTTGAATTTGATGTTTGGACTTAAATTTTTAATCTTAAATGTTAAATTTAATAGTTATACACTAAATTTTCTACAACTTGAATTTGATGTTTGAACTTAAATTTTTAATCTTAAATGTTAAATTTCGTAGTTATACACTAAATTTTCTACAACTTGAATTTGATATGTATAATAAATTTTTTAATCTTAAATATTGAATTTAATAATTATACCTAAATTTTCTAGAGCTTAAATTTTGATATCTTTAGATTTTTAAATTTTAAACTTAATGTTTCTATAAATTTTCAATGTAGTAAAGAAATAGTTTTCTTTAGTATGAGCTAGTACTTAAGAAGGGCAATAGTATGGTTATACTCAGTTTCTTTTACTATGTTATCCTTAAACATGTAATTTGAAGAATGCTTATGATCTGCATAATAGAGAAGTGTACTTATTTGATTGTTGCCATTTTGAGATATAGAAAAAGGCTGTTCACTTTCTAGAATGTTATAAGTATTATAAATTTTTATAATGTATTAAATTTATGTATGCATACATTATGTTTTTAGGATACTAAGGACCTTGACATTTTTGGTCTTGATCTTTAGAGTAACCTTTTTTGGATGAGAGCATGGGCGCCGAGAGTTGATGTTTTTGCATGAGGGGGCCGATTGTTGGAAACTTGGTTTTGTTTACATCGCTATTCTCGTTTCGCGGGAGCATGACGTCATTATTCTAAATGATTTTTCCGTTCTCGTGAACGAATCGCGATGTGGACAAAACTGGGCTTATCATTCAAATCACCTTCTCGCCGCTCACGCATCCTGATTTGCATATCCAGAGGACATTGCCGGCAACGATTGTGTTCCGGAACGCACCCATCATCAGATATAAAGGCTGGACACATTTTTGGTTTAAGCAGATACGATCGGGATACGGATTACGGATGGTGATCATATCAGACCTGACCTGATCGCAGACGGATCTACATAGAGTCTTGTTCGATGTAGTCGAATATTATGATAATGTTTATCAGTTGACGTGGATGTTTAATCTAAGTTATAGTGGAACTTAAAGATTTTGTGGTTCTCAGTTAAGGAGACAATGTTTTTCCGTGTTGTGGACTTTATGCAGTGTTAATCCTTGAAGTTTAAAGTTTTTGCCGTAGCGTGTGACCAGCTATAGGTAGCATTGGGAAATGCACGCAATTACGTAAGTTTTGAAAAATTTGTTCTACTTACTCGTGTATTTATGCTTTAACCAGATATGTGTCTCAGCATGAAACTTTTACTGAAACCTTAAGAATGAGCTTGAGAGCTCATGTCTTTGTACATAGTATGCTTTGCTTTGTTTTACATTGCCATGAATATCTTGTAAGCAAATACAATGGATTCGCTTCTTAATAAAAGTGATTTGAACTAAAATTGGAACTGTTATTTTCAACACCTCTACAGTTAATTGTATTCTTACAACTACCATTTGACGTTGTTATCACTGCAACCCTGCTTAAATTCCAGCGAAGTTTTTCAATTCGTACCTCATTTAAATTTTATAACCAGAAGGTTTATCCTGTACATCCTGACAGGTTATATGCATGAGTGTATCGTCATCTATCTTTCTGCTGGACCAACAGGTCTATGAGGGCCAACAAGGTTGGTATTATTAATTTTCATCACTTATCTGATGGTTTTCTCTTCTTGGGAAAGTCAGATGATATTCCTACTGCTTCAGCGACCAGTTTTGCCTCTTGAAGAATTTTTTGGCATGAGTCGCGAAACTGCTGCATTTCCTTTACCAAGTCTCGCACAAGAGCAGTTTCCACATATTCCCTTACTTTGTATAATGACATTTTTTTTTGTCAATACTTGACAATATTTTATGCCAAATCGACTATGTTAGCAGGCCTTTAAAGGATCTAAAGTATTTCTTCAGTCCTTTGATGATATTGTGTGCTAATGGAGTCAAGTCTAGCCATTTCCCCGAGGATGACATCTAAGACTTTCAATACACCGGGATAATGCTTGACGGTGGGGCGCACAGCTTGGATTCTATCACTCCACTTTGTTTGTGACAGTGAAGATATAACGGAACATGTTTTCTTAGAACTTCCCAGTGCGCAGGGCTGTGAGAGGAAAAGGAATAGAAACTCTCAATGTTCCCAAAAAATGTTAAAACATCCGCGTTCATTATTGCCGTGTTCATTTTGAATTTGAGTAAAAACACGATAAACATTTCATCCATCAAAATCAATACATCGCAAAAATTTGTGACAAATTCTCAAAGTTTAAATATCCTATTTCTGGTTTACCCATAGCTAAAGGTGTAGTTTTAAGCAAAACAGATTGTCCAGCAAATCATGCAGAAATAGAACAAATGAAGAATATACCTTACAGAGACTTATTAGGTTGTTTATCATTTCTGGCCAGCAGAACTAGACCTGATATTAGCTATGCCGTAAACATCTTATCCCAATTTCAGGAAAACCCAGGCATTAAACACTGGGATGTTTTACTTAAACTTCTAGGGTATGTAGGAAAAACAAGGGATTTTAAACTAAACTTATCAAACATTCAATCTGTAAATTTAAATTGTTTTACTGATTCTGACTTTGCAGCTAATCAGGATGATAGAGTATCAATGAGAGGCATGATATTTTTTGTAGATAGGGTACCTATTTCATGGAATACATTTAAACACAAATATGTGAGTTTATCTACAATGGAGGCTGAATATATCTCATTAACCGAATCGGCAATGGAAATGGTATGGGTACAGAACATATTACTTGAATGTACTAAACTTAGCGTTAAGTTAGGAAATAATGTAATATTCTGTGATAATCAAGCAGCCATAAACTTTTCCAATTCGCCCATTGAGAATCATAGAACCAAACACATTGATGTTAAATATCATTTCTTAAGAAATCTAGTGGAAAAGAAACTCTTTGAGATTAAATTTGTAAATAGCAAAAATAACGAAGTTTTACGAAACCTATCACCAAAGAAGCAATATCTAAATTCTGTGAAATTTTTAAAACTTCTTAAGATGTTTAAATTCTAATGGGAAATCTAATGTAAACAAGTTAAATTCATTCTAAATTGTATACAGTACAACCTCGAAAATCCGGACATCCAAAATCCGGAAACCTCCCAAATCCGGACGTTTTCTAAATTTTCGTTTTTTTTTTTTTCCCCGGACTGACGAAGTCGCGGATTTAAAAAAGATATAATAAGGTAAGATTATTTATTTTACCGCATTTTCCGGTCGACTTTCTGAACCCGGAAATGAAACGAAAGTTTAGATGGACGGCAGTAGATAGATAGGCTCGTGGTTGGAGCATGAATTGAGTTGTTAGCATTAATCCCTCCTCCCCCTTATTCAAGTCACAACTTCTGATGAATTATTTCGCGTAAAATATACATCGTTATTTAAATACAGAATTTTTATTATCAAAATTTCCTTTTCTCATTATTGAAAAAGACATTTTTCTGAAACAATGTAATTTTTAATATTAAACACTTTAAAACGTTATCGTAACATTTTATCACAGATGTTCAATTAAATCTAAAAATCCCGAGAATTCATATTAACGCTCACGGAAATTTATTTTATTCACTTCGTAGTACGATTTCCATTCTTCAATGTATTCTGTTTTGTCTTTAGAATCTCCTCCCCTTCCCAATATCTGACGATTTTTTCGTTCTCGTCGAACGTGTCAGCTTGAAATCGACTGTATATTTTGCCTTTTTTGTTTAGAAAGATATATTTACAAACTATAAATAGCAAATAAATAACTAAATAATATCGTATTGCACAGAACCGAGCAACAAGGTCATTAACACACAGACCTCTCAAAGGGGTCGGCTGTGTTTACGATTAGGAACTAAGCAAATTCCTTTCTTCGCTTTCCCTGCCCCACCACGTCCGGGTGCTGCTGTAACCTAGTAATGACTCATCGTAATTTAGAATAATCATTGAGAGGAGAGATATTTTTCTTTTTTGGAAAAGATATTTATTTTATCTACTGCGAGATTTTTTACACATTTGACTATTACTAATAAAGTTTTTACTTATTTCAGAGTCATCAGTCTTTTTAAACATAACATTATATAGATGTTAGATAATAAATAAAACTTTAAAGTCATTATTTTTTGTTTTTCGTTCATTAATAGCGAAAACGGTTTAAACACATTTACACCTTTAAATATATCGTTAAAAGTGCTAATCCTCGATCTTTATTAAATCTCAGCACTGCATTAAATCTTCCGGCGCTTTATTAAATCTCTACAAAGCTGATATAACGGAAGTTCTGCACTTTGGTGATGATGCGCCAATCGTAAATAAATTGAATGATGGCGAAATTCGCGATATGATATTAAATAAAAAAGATCGAAGTAGTGACGATAAATGTGAAGAAGAAAAAATACCCATTGATAATCTTATGCAAAAAATCGATCATGCAATTAAAGGTCTTGAACAAAGAAGCATTATAACCGAGCAGAAGTAATGTCCATCTACAGAATAAAGAAAACTGCTTTTCCATAAACCAAAATTAATGAAATAACAAATGTTAATTCAAATATTTAAATGAAATGATAAAATGGAATTTTATCATTTCGTTTCATTCACACATTCTAAATTATTAATGTGTATACTTTTTCTTAGAAATTTCTTTTGCCCTATTTTTTAGATTAAATAATATGTTTTAATTGATTAACTTAACTTTTGCCATTATTTTTACTAAAAATAGTGCTTTATAGTGTATTTAGTTAATATCAAATTTGAATTTTATTCAAATTCTATAATCCGGAAAAATCGAAAATCCGGACTCGGCAAAGTCCGGATGAATCCGGATTTTCGAGGTTGTACTGTAGTTGTATTTCTCAGAAATTAACTTCAACACTTTTTCAAAACCACAATTGCGTAGTTTAATTACCAATGTGTTTATACTGTGTGGTGAAGATTTTTAAAGTTTTTGATACATACTAAAAATAACTAATACATTTTTTCAATCTCTCATGTAGTAGCTTAGATACTTATGAGTTTAAACTGTGTAGCGAAGTATTTAAAAGTTTAAGATTTTCGATGTAATATACAAACTTTTTTACATTCCCTCAACATGTAGTTTAGATACTGTTGAGTTTATACTGTGTTGTTGTTGTTGAGACCCAGACCGTCCGACCTACCAGAAAGGTGTAAGGTAACTGTATGGACGGCCGGGAAGTGCCACCCAATTTAGACCGGAACCCAGTGGGGGAGGCATCCACAGGGACCGTACCCTCCTTCCCCTACCACCAACCTCTCGGAAGGACTTACGGACCCACATGTTTAACGTGATCGTACTCCGCATGAACACGGCGGCATTTGTGGTAGCGTGCAAATCTAGCGCGCAAACCACGGGGATACCGCACCCGAGATGGCCAACAGCACGCGGCGTTCCGAGGTGGTCACCCACCAAGTACTAACCGCGCCCGATGCTGCTTCACTTCGGTGATCTAACGAGAACCGGTGTTTTCAGCACGGTACGGCCGTTGGCCCGAGTTTATACTGTGTGGCGAAGCATATAAGATTTGTAAATTTGCATCTCCTGTATTTGACACAGAGATATTTTTAAATTTATTTTCTCATGTAAGTTGTATCATGATGTATTTTATACTTTTTAAACTTTGTCTTGAAAATATAATTATACACTGAAATTTATACATGATATTTTGAAACTCTATAATATAGTATATGTTCAACTGAAATTTAAATTTGATTACAACTTGTATTTATGTGATTAGACAACTCAATCTGCAGGAGGGGGGCCGCTTGTTAGAAAAACTTTGGTTGTAAACAAGCACATACGTGAATTGGTCAATGTATGGTCTAAATCCAAAAGATACTTCGTTCTAATTGGCTAATCGCTTTCGGATCACTTGTTTAGAAGTTTTACCCCATGGTCTGTGGTCCTGCAAATTGAGATGTCAACTTCCGGTTTATGCTAATTTCTACTTCAACCGATCAGAGATTAACATACTCTGGAAGGAAAACATTAACTACAACTTCAATGATACTGGGCTATTTAAGCTAGTGCTTGTATCAGTTGATTATCTTGGTTATCTTGATGCTTCTTGATGTATCTTGATCTAACTTTGTCTTCGTGATATGTATTCATGATCACGTATGATCATTATCTTCATGTACGCTGGTTATGGTGATGTTTTTGGCCGATGCTGTTAGGCCTAACTGAAGTCTTATGATTAAATTGACGAGACTTTGTTTGACTAAACTTTACAATATTACCATTTTCCGAAGTTACAGAAATGGATATGTTTTTGTTCATTATGATGGTTTAATTTTACAGAAATAAAGTGAGTTTTTGTTTACGCTGACTACTTTCATTTTCTCCACTGTGACGCTCTGCTATTCGACTGGTTTTTTGAATTTTTCACCAATGCCAAAAGAATAAAATTCCAACAACTCCAACCCGATTTAATGAATGTGCCGCAAGGAGAAAAGAGAGTACATTCATTTTTTCCAAAATTCTGGTCTTGACACCATTTATTGGTCCACGCATATTTGCGCCATTGTTATAACCTTGAGAACGGTAGTCTTCAAGAGGTATGTTATGTGCTTCTAGAGTTGAAAGTATTTCCTCTGTAATTTTCTTTTCCGTTTTACCAGTGAAGTTCATGAACTTAACAAAACTCTCACATACTTTAAATTTGCTGGTCTCTAGGTTCCAAAAAACATACCGAAGGATCAAAACATTTTGTTCTTCGTGAGAAATGTCCGGTGTTGCATCTATGATTAGTCCGTAAAAAATTGCTTCTTGTCTTTGATTCAGAACGGTTCTGAGAATTTGCTCACCACATAGAGAAATAAACACATTTTGAGAAAACTACAATAAATAATGTGCTCGACCTTTCATACTTTTTCCTCCCAACTGTAGTTTTTCAACTTTGGCTAGATGCTCACATGTTACTTCATCGCACTTTCCAAGCAATTCTAGAAAACCTAAAAAATTACCATTGTGACAGTCTCCAATTTTTATGTTTTCCCCCTGAAAAGTTAATCCTCTAGATGACAAAAATAATGTGATATTCAAAATCCTTTGAAGAATTGCCCTCCACTTCATTGCCTCACACTGAATTTGCTGTTGCAAATTCTTATTGATCCCATTTCCTTGTAGAGACAGTTGAAAAGACTTCCAAGTTAAATAATTCTTCCTGTGTTCATAGCTGCTCTCGTGAGAAGGCAGAATGTCATAAAACCTCTTCCAAAATTTTGTTTTTGGCGAAAATCCTTCTCTAGCTAATTGACTTAACATTTGTAAGATTTTTTCTGGCCTTGTCTGGAAAAAAGGCGACACCGGAGGCAGTGAAGAGTCTCTTTTAATGGACTCCATGCTAACCATTCCCGTGGAAACTGTTGCCTTGCCCTCATATCTGTTGTTTTGGTGTAAAGCGAAGAATCTTGAAATTGTTTACTCTCAAGGTCTTTGAGAAATGCCTTGGATAGACTTTCAAGCTCATGTTACAGTTACATCATGTTACAGTTGTTATTTTTCAAATTTCTCAATGTCACAAAAACCAGTGCCTCCTTTTTTTTTTAAGCAGCTGTCAATTAGAAAAAAACCCTGAAAGGCACCTGGCTCCACCGGGCCCCCTTTCACATCCATTTGTCCCAGGTCCCCTGGGTGTAGCAGTGCTAGCCACCCCCTTGTGAGGGCCAGGATTCTAGTGTTAGTGTTTTTAAACCTAACAAACCTTGTAAATATGATGTTTTTAAGAGTTCTAATCATGTAAAATCACCCATTGAAGTCGAGGGAAATACAAGGCTATGGCATAAGAGATACTGTCACATTAACTTTGACTATTTACATCATACATGTAAAGTATCTGCTGTTAAAGGATTACCAAATATCAGTGTTAGAAAAATCAACTGTAAATGTTGTAAATTAGTAAAAACAAAAAGAATTTCTTTCAAACCCATAGGAAGAATTAGATCTAAGAAACCATTGGAACTGGTCCATATGGATGTTTATAGACCTATGCTAAAACCATCGCGTGGAGGAGCTAGGTATTTCCTTAGTATAACCGATAATTTTTCATGTAAAGTGTCTTGATAAGTTTATATGTCGTGATAAGTTTATCAGACATTATTCGTTGTGAACAAACCTCCATCGGATATTGTTCATAGGGTGAGCCACTCTTTTTTCTAGAAAGTTCCAGTACTTTCTTTGCTCTCCAAGGTTGTTGTCAGAGGTCAGAAAGAAGCGAACTAGCCAATTAGGTACGACCTTTGACCTAGCAAGGGAGAGGCGAAGATGACATTGACTCTCTTCAATCTGCTGATGCGACAGAGAAAGGTCACACCTGATTGGCTAGTTCGCTTCTTTCTGACCTCTGACAACAACCTTGGAGAGCAAAGAAAGTACTGGAATTTTCTAGGAAAAAGAGTGGCTCACCCTATGAACCGCACCTTCGTGCATGACGGCAATGTCCGATGAAGGTTTGTTCACAACGAATAATGTTTGATAAACTTATCACGACATAAAGTAACAGTCTATTCTATGAAAAGAAAGTCAGAAGTTTTTGATAGATTTATAAAAACTTTTCCAATTCAGTGTTGCAAAATTCCATACCATTGTCAGCTCTGACGCTTAGAATTTTGGTATTTAAAAATCTTTCATCTCTATATTAAAATTGATTGAATGAAGACCCTGACCACACGACCAACCTTCGGGTTGGTCGTGTGGTCAGGGTCTTCATTCAATCAATTTTAATATAGAGATGAAAGATTTTTAAATACCAAAATTCTAAGCGTCAGAGCTGACAATGGTATGGAATTTTGCAACACTGAATTGGAAAAGTTTTTAGAAACACAAGGCATTAAAGCAGAAAGGACAAACACATACACACCCGAGCAAAATGGGGTTTCGGAGAGGTTTAGCTTAACTGCTTTGGATTGTGTTCGGGCAATGTTAAATGATAGCAATTTAAAAGGCAATTTTTGGGCAGAAGCCTTATTATGTTTCGCATATGTTAAACATTGAATATGCCTCAAGTTCAAGAATCCGACACCTATCGAGTTATACAGCGGCAGAAAACTATCAGTTGCCCACCTCAGAGCATTTGGATGTCAAGCTTTTGTAGGCAAACCTAAACAGCTTAGGGGAAAATTTGACATGAGGGCACAAGAGGGCATTATGATAGGATATGTTTTAAAAATCGGGGATATAGGATATGGCTCTTGAATGAGGGAAAAATAGTCGAGACTAACAATGTTAAATTTAATGAAGAGTGCAACGCAGAGGAAGGCAGTCTGGGAACCAATGTAAATGATAAATCCAAACCAGTAGAAAAATTTACTTTTTCATCTCACAAGCCCACCGATCTAGACTCGTCTGACGAGGAGTATATGGAGAGGGAATAAGATGATTCATCAGAGGAAGATCAAGACATTGCAGAAAGCAGTGAGGAAATGGGATCCTCTGGTGATAATCGTCCAATTCCCGATCCAGATACTGCTTGGATCAGAAAAGTCATTCCAAGGATGACAGGACCTAGAAAGGATGCTTACTATTATTATAGAGGAAAGGGACCTAGGTTAAGGACACTCAAAGAAATAAAAAGTTTTGTGAGAAAAATAAAATAAAATTTAATTAAAAAAATTTCAATTTTAAGGGGGATCAAGGGAGATCAGGGAATTAGCCAGAAGCAAACATTGAAGAAATCCAAATCCCTAGGAACTACAAGGAAGTGACTAATTCACCCCAATCCAAAGAAAGGAATATAGCCATGGCAGATGAATTAGGTGTCATGAAGGAAAGAGGTGTCTGGGACTTAGTGCCTGCACCTGTTTCCGACAAAGTAATCGATTGCCATTGGGTATATACAATCAAAAGAGACGAAAGGGGGTGAAATTAGCAGATATAAGGCCAGACTCGTAACACAGGGATTTAACCAAGAGAAAGGGCAAATTTATGAAGAAGTGTTTAGCCTGGTGGTTAACTTTATAATTGTTAGAATGTTTTTTACTATTTTTGTATGTTTATTAGGATGGTTCCATATTCAACTTGATATCAAATGTGCATATATTTATATGCCAATCTAAATGAGAAAATTTTCATGAGTCAACTCCCAGAATTTTTTGACAAAAATATAAGTAAATATGTATATCATTTAAATAAAGCAATCTATGGCCTGCACCAAAGCGGCAGAGAATGGTATCTTGAGTTAGACCAGGTTCTCAGAAAACTAAATTTCATAAATTTTAGGTGGTGCAATTGTACATATAGTTTCAACAATAAAGCTTTATTAATTGTTTATGTTGATGACATAATATTATTTGCCAAAAATCAAAATGATCTAAATTCTGTAACTTCTCTTCTAAAGTCTAAATTTGATATTAAAATGTTAGGTAAAACAAAGATGTTACTAGGTATTGAATTTGAGGAAAAACATGTTAAACATTTCATTCATCAAAGTCAATACATTACTAAAATTTGTGATAAATTCTCAAAATTTAAGTATCCTATTTCAAGTTTACCCATAGCAAAGGGTGTAGTTTTAAGCAAAGCAGATTGCCCGGCAAATCATTCTGAAATTGAACAGATGAAAAATATACCTTACAGAAACCTATTAGGTTGTTTATCATTTCTTGCCAGCAGAACTAGACCCGATATAAGCTATGCTGTAAATATTTTATCCCAATTTCAGGAAAACCCAGGCATTAAACACTGGGATGTTCTACTTAAACTTCTAGGGTACATAGATAAAACAAGGGATTTTAAACTAAACTTATTTAACATTCAATCTGTAAATTTAAATTGTTATACTGATTCTGACTTTGCAGCTAATAGGGATGATAGAGTATCAATGGGAGGAATATTTTTTGTAGATAGGGTACCTGTTTCATGCAGGGCCGGTTCATGGATATTTTCCTGTGTGGGCAAAATTGTTTGGGGCCGCCCTTCACACACACACACACACACACACACACATATATATATATATATATATATATATATAATATGAAAATTCAATGATAGAATAGAGTTATATATAAATTGAGCTACAGCCACGAAACTGAGCATGCAAATTTCGTTTTGAGAGTTATGCAAATGATCAAACTGCCAAAGTTAATGACGTTATAGGGCTCATGCAACGCGCATGAGAACGACGTATCGTGCAGCATTTAAAACAACCGAGCTTCTTACGGACAATTGGAACTGCATTTTTTGCTTTAGTACTGAAAATTGTGTACAAAGATGCCTTTGAGACGTACTCGACAGCACTACGAACAATTGTCTGATTTTGAGAGAAGTTGCATCATTGACCCAAGGGAACTGGTTGGTCCAACAGAAGTATCAGTCGCCATCTTGGTCGGAGCGATTTGGTAGTTGCTCGGTGATGAAAACAAGGGATCAGAGAAGACCTATGTAACCGCAGCAGAGTCTCAGAACGCCCCAGACAGGCAACTAACTGCTCGAGAGGATCGTGCAGTCAGGAGAGGAGCCACGTCTACTCCAATGGCGTCGCTATTAGCCAATCGAAAGCATTTGGCATCCCCATGCATCCTGTCTCAATATATATCATTCGAAGACGACTGAGTGAAGGTGGGATTAAGTGTCGACGTCCATTAACGCGTCTACCACTTACCCCTCAACATAGGCAGGGCCGCCTGGATTGGTATTTAACTCGGTTGGCCTAGACAGTGTCCGATTAGAGGCATGTTTAGAGATGAATCCCGCGTCTCTCTCAGTACTGATGACTTCTGCATAAGTGTGTGAATAAGATCTGGACTTTTTCATAATTATACGAGAAAGTTATTAAGAGCAAAGCATCTTAGATAGGCAAGAGCAGGAGGGGACTAATCCCCCTTAGAAACAGGATCACCATCACCTTACGAAAATTATTTAATTTCAATGATCTATCAAAAGTTATTCTCATCTAAGTTTATAGCTCTAATTAGCGGTTTAGAAAATGTAATGCTTTACATTTATTTCTACATACATATACATATATAATACAGCAATAATTTATAATACATAATTGAATTTTCGACTTTATTTGTAATTTCCCTGCACACAAATAATATATAGGAAAAATATTGATGGGGTCGAAAACTGGAATTTTCGACAGATTAATATACGTTTTGGGCATCCTTTAACCCGAATCAATTATTTTTAAAGGGATGTCTGTGCGTATGTGAGTATAATGTTAGAATGAATGGAATGAAGCGAATAAAATTTATGATTTTAAAGGGCAAAAAACACTCGGAAGGTCGCAAATTTTCCAACTTCTTTTAAATCATGAAAAAAACGACATCCAAAAATATTGAAGAAACAATCATGTTATATGTAAGTTTTCAGTAGAAATCAAATGGAACTTACTTTAGACAACATGAACCGTTCTCGTGCTATTACACGTTTTTCGAATATATGGATAAAAAATGATGCATAAAATTAATAAAAGAGTATTTATACGATATATCTATTATCGACATTCTCGTATATATAGCGTCTTTCATTCACGAGGAAAGACAAGTCAATTTTGTTTTGTTCAATAATGCTATAAATTTCTGTTTACGTTAATTAATACACTGCTAATATGATTATGAAATAAATTCTAGGACGTGGATATAAGCGTTTTTTTTTTGTTTGTTTTTTTACGTGAATAACATCTATGTTTGGAGTTTCTGTGTAGGGAAAACGAAGCGATACGAAAAGTGTAAACTCTTTGGGCGCTAATAATAATGATTTCAATATTTAGAACATTTTTCTAGAAAACAAAAAAGTATCTGTCCGAGCGAGTGGGTTTTGTTTATTCTTGTTTTCATTTTAAACTACAAAATATAGATATAAATAGTAAACGACAAAAATACGTACTAGGAAATTTAGCATAAAAATCTATATTTAATATTATGAAAAGCTTTTATAGTTCTCGAGTAAGCAATCGCCTTGTCAAATTGAAGAAGACTGGAAATTTTCTAATTTTCAAATTTGTTACATCTCAAAAATTAAAAGATCTAGACTTGAGCAATAAGCATGAATTTGAAGCTCTTTGAAGTCCATACAAGTGTATATAATTGGATCGAACTTACTTTTTTTTTTTGAGAGGTGGAGGGGGGGGGGGAAACTTAAACTTTGAAATTTAAAAAAAAATGTTTTTCCATGTTTCAGACTTTCATTCGAAATATCACCGAAAGTATAAAAGATCGATATAATTAGTAGGCGACAAAAATATGTATGAGAAAATTTAGTTTCTACATTTATATGTATATTTAAAAAACCTTTTATAGTTTCCAAGTAATCGTCTTTTGAAAGTTTGAAAGAAGTTTGAAAATTTGATGTTTTTCAAGTTTGTAATGCTTATATCTTAAAAAGTAGAAGTGATAGCTATAAACAATAAGCATGAATTTATTGCTCTTTAAAACTCCTACAATTGTATATAATTGGATTTTAGGTCACTTTCCTGATGTTTGAAGTTTGAAGTATAGTGGTTATAATTTCGATATTTTGACATATCGAAATTATAACCACTATACTTCAAAATTCAAGTTTTCCAATGGGTGGAAAAGCTGTAATAATTGAAAAGCCACGATTATTGCAACTCATTTTGGTTACTTACTCTTTTGTGAAATATTGGTATACAACCACAAGATATTTTGTTTTGTTTTTAAAATAATTAGGAAGTTAGATGAACATGGGGATTCTAAAGATGTTTAATGATTGGCGAGGTTTGAACAGAATAGGTGGAAATATACGTACTCAAGTATGTATTTATGTGCCGCAAGTTTATAGATTAGCTAGAATATAAAATCTCGTCAGTAAGTTTAATTTTTATACCGCAAATCAAGTTAGTAAAATAGAATATATTAAAGTGGAGTTCATGGTTGGAGTTTTCAGATGAAATCGGGGCGAAAACTATCTATAATAGCTAGTAATTTATATTGCTTTGCAAGCCTGTAAACGAAACAAGTAAATCCGAAGAAATCGAATAAACTTATTGAACTTTACTGGAGTTTTATCTTACCAGTATATTATTCACATAAAGCAATTTCAGCTCCATTGGATTTGAGCCACCGCCCATTATATTTTTCTGAATTTATCAGGAGTCAGAAGTAACTTACTGCACTGCATGTATAGTGCCATGAAAGTTGCCCTCACCATTATTTTTTCTAATAAAATTTGAATTTGTAATTACATAAATCTTATGAATTATTTGTACATTTTACAGTGATACATTATAAACAAATCAAACAAATGATCTCATGAACAAATTAGGAAAGGGGAGAGATAAAGGAAAAGCATTTCAATCCCTAAAAAGCAAATATATAATATAACAGGACAATTCAGAATTTTACAGGTTATTTTCAGTAATTTATTTAAATAGCTAATATTTAAATATTAGATTAAAAACATTTTAATTTATTGCGTTTCTGATTTCGCAGATAAAAACCTGAAATCCTATTTCGAAGCTGTTTGTTATTGTCCATTGTAGCCCCTCTAAAATCTGATTCAAATTCTGTAGGGACATAGATACAGAATAATGGAATACTAGCCAAATTACAAGAAAGTTTTGCGCCTTGACGAATTTAACAGTTGTTTTTATCAATGGAACGAATTACTCATCGTCGAATTACTCAGCGTAAATAAACCCCTGCTACTTAAATAATACATTTACAGATAACACTACTCAATTTTCTTTAAATCTTAAACCGACGACAAATTACCAGTACGCTATCCGCAAAGTGAAAAGAAAATACAGGCTCTCCGTAATGCAAAAAATAAATGAATGAAAGATTAATAACTTGTAGGAGATGAACGTGGCATTAGAGCGTTACGGTAGCTGTTAAATCGTATGGGTAGCTGTTACATCATATTGATGACTGGAGGTTCTGTAACTGTTAAATCCCGAATATAGCTGCTAGATCATATCGGTAGCTAAAGATTAACTGATTTTAGAATTTAAAAATTTCTTAAAAAATCTAATTTAAATTTTTAAAAAGGCCTTCAAGATGCATTAGTTCAGGCGATGCGACTGTGTAGAAGACCCAGACCGTCCGACTCATCCAAAGGACACGAGCAACCATTTGGACGGCCGGAGGCGATGCGACTGTGTGAAAAAATTCAGTGCGGTAGATATCGCGCGGTACTGTGGACAGACAAACAGACAGATTCTTCTTTTTATTATAGATTCACTGGGGGTAAAGACGATAGAAATGTAATGTTTAAAATGTCCCTGAGTTTGTGACAAGTGAATGAAAATAAATAAAAAAAAATATTAGAAATACAAAACCTAATCCAAAGTCACGAAAAATACTTAGAATAGGAAAGGGGAATAACAATTAGGAAGGAAAAGGGGAGGGGAGTAAAAATAAAAAAAATATTCTATTTTTCTGCAAAAAGATAAAATGCATCACAAAACTAAGAGGGGGGGATCATATTTGCAATTATTGAGGACAAGGCGGTAAAAAACTCAATATTTTTTTAGTAATTATGTAAAAGATAATAAACGAAAACATATGGAAAGAATTTAGAGATACATTAGCCCAACATAAACACAGGGAAATACCCAAATGCTTCTAAATTAATTCAAAAACAGGGGGGGGGGGGGGAGATTAAAAAATGTGAATTTCTAGTGGGGTAATAAAGAATTTCCATTCGTTGGAAAAGAGGAGGGTCAATATTTCATTTTATTCTGGGTTTTGAAAAAAAAAAAGAACAAAGCAATACCGCATATCATACAATAAAACTTTATATAAGAATAATAATAACACGAATGTTTTAAGTTGACTAGAACATGGGGATAGGGGTAATGAATTGTTTGAGTAGAAATAAAAAAAATCACAATATCATAATGTATATTACAAATTTTAAGATTGTATACTTAACATTTTACCTAAAAGTGTATTACACTATAATTATAACTAAAAGTGTAATTATGCAAAATTAAAATAATATTTACAGATTATTGAACGTATATCTAGACAGAAATTTGTATGCATGAGCAAAAGAATCTGTCAAATTCGCAGACTGGGTCTATAGAATAAATTTATTAATTTATAAAACAACTCTAACAATTTAGAAACAACTTTTCCACTTTTATGCAAATATTCATAAAGGAATATTTTGCTTCGCAAAAACCTTTTATACCATTTTTTTTTCTTTCATTTTACAATGAAACTAAAAAAATTACAAAATTAAGATCATTTTACACCATTGCTTAATTATTTACGATTGCGTCTGAAGATTTTTCATAGAACAGCCATGGGGCCTATAGATATTATTTTGGATAGAAACGTGAAAAAATTATACTTTTATCAGTATTATTCTGGGGTTAATGCCATAGACTAAATTCAGCATCAAATTTATTTTATTTGTTAAAACACATTAAAAATCAACAAAAGACATAGTCAATAAAGAAATTTTACGAAAATATTTTAAATAATTGAAAAAAAAAGTTACCCGAATACTTAAAAGAAGCCATATTTCACGAAGATGAATTTGTGAATCTTGCACAGCAGCATCATAACACAACACTCTGAATACCAAGAAGTAACTTTTTACTTCTAGTCACTGTGTTATCTGCAACTGCAATAGCTTCCTGCTAGGCTCAATGCCGAAATGAGGTAAAATGGTAGATGACCAAAATAATGACCATCTGAACTAATTTTCTCCCTCCCGTCCTTTTAGAAGTGCGATCATAGAAGTGCGATCATAGATACACATGGATGCGAGACCATAGGCGCCGAGTTTTCAAAATCTCAGGGGGGGGGGGCACTATCCGATAAATTATATAAAAATTCACAAAGTCGATAAAGATAAAACAACTTACAAGGCCGCCTTGAAGAAAGCAAGCATATGTCAGTTAGGTGACTACAATTGGTTCGTGGTCATTTTAAGCCCCTTCTTCAGGCCAAAAGAACAGTATCCGCCCTTAACAACCGCCAAGAACGAACTGTCCAACGAACGGCAGTAGTGGTTGTTAAGTGCTCATACGGTTATTTTGTCCTGAAAAAGAGGGATTATAATGCCATCGAAGCAACTGTAGTCACCTAACTGACATATATATGCTTTCCTCAAGGAAGTTTTGTAAGTTATTGTTTTACAAGCAGGTGTTTTGGAGTGAGATAACAGAGTGGTTAAGTCACAGGATTGTACTCGGAGGACCCGAGTTCGGTTTTTGGCTTTGCCTAAACTGTTCTCGTGTACGAGCACGTTAAATTTGTGGGTTTGAAAGTCCTTCCAAGCGATTAGATGGCATTGTCTCGGCGGTCTAAACAGGTATCTTACACCTTCGGGTAGGTCGCACGGGCTAGGTTGAAAGAAAGGTATCAGCAGTTTTATTTATTATACGATAAATATTTTTAATCTTCTTAGGCCTATTTTTATTTGTAAGCTAAGAGTTGATTAGGAAAATCCATATAGTTACTATGCATCAATATTAAAATATATAATAATTACAATGGATTTTACTATATAAGAATTAACTAGTAGCAAAGCTGTTAATTAATTAAAAAAGTCTGAAAGTTAATACACGTTAACGCTTAATATCAGCTCTTAACTACCTATCAGGTGATTTTGACACAAATTAAAACAATGAACCCAGCAATAATACAAAAGTATCCAAATACTATTGTCTATATTTAAATATTTTTAAATTAAATATGTAAATAAATTGATCATCACTATAACCACACATTCAGCTAAATTAAAAAAATCTTTAAAACAAAGCAATTTCTAAAATATCTCATAAATAATATTTTTATGCAAAATTTGGATGACATGTTGGTTGACATTTCTTATCACAACTAAAACTTTAATATTTATATCAGGGGAATGGGCTGAGTATACCTAGCGTGTGTGTGTATGTGTGGGGGGGGGGGGGGCTTAGCTCCCTCTGGCCCTTGCCTGACTACGGTGCTGCGTCAAACGTCCGGTGTTCACCAGGAATTTACCCGCGGGGTTTGCAGCTTCAAACGGAATGGATGCCACCTGTAAAGACAGCACTGATATATAGAATCCAGGAGTATTACAGATAAGATCTCTTTAGGTAGACAAAATAAGTCATCCCTACTTCGTGGTAATCATTTATAGTTATTACTGGAGGGAAACAGCTATTTTTTGGAAATGCCAATAACATGGCTGCAAATATTCAATTTCTCTTTGAATTAGGTGGTCAGTCGAAAAAGTTCTGGTAACCAGGTGTTTTTGTCATTAGCGTAAACAAGTTTCCTGGGAGTAAAGATCAGCTTGGTTAGTGTGCGAGATAGTTAAAGGAGCTATGGTAAGGAAGATGTGAACAAGACTGAGATGTGACATTTACGTTGATAGGATTTTCTTTCAAATATTTTTATGTTTAAAAAACTTCATTTTTTGGTATTTAGTAAAATATGAAGTTAGAAAAAAATCTTGAAATTTCCCAGAGGGGGCTTTGCCCCCTCTGGAAAAGTTCAGCGGGGGCTCGTGCTCCTCTGCCCCCCCCCTCCCGTAGTCGGCGCCTATGTGCGAGACCGCATCCATGTGTTTACAATTTGAATTTGGAAGCAGGAACAAATTCTGAGAATCGCCCCTTGGATTTTTTCCAGTGTTTGGGGGAACAAGGTCGTCAGCCTCAGGGAATGCAGGCTGCACCCAGCTGCAAGTTGTATAAAATCTAGTAATCTCCTAAGTGTTTGAGCTTAGTACTTTCAAGCAGAACTATACATTGCTTCAAAAAAGATATAATTTTGGGAGAAAAACGATTTTTTTTTTATCCTTTTAATGTTTTAATACTATCTAAAAGAGTACATTAATTCATTTACATTAAAGTGGCACAAAATTGGTTCAATTTCAATTTTTTTTAATACGACCACAAAAGTCATTCCTACTACACATAATTTCACTTCCAAATGGCCGCCCCTAATTCGGCCGCCGTGGGCAATTGCCCACGCCGCCCACGCCTTAAACCGGGCCTGGTTTCATGGAGGACATTTAAGCATAAATGTGTGAGTTTATCTACAATGGAAGCTGAATATATCTCATTGACTGAATCTGCAAAGGAAATGGTGTGGGTACAAAACATATTACTGGAATGTAATAAGCTTGACATTAAATTAGGAAACAGTAAAATATTCTGTGACAACCAAGCAACCATAAACTTTTCCAATTCACCCATTGAGAATCATAGAACAAAACACATTGATGTTCAATACCATTTTTTGAGAAATCTAGTTGAAAAGAAACTCTTTTAAATTAAATTTGTAAACAGCAAAAATAACAAAGCTGATGGTTTTATAAAACCTATTATACTAAAGAAGCAATCTAAATTCTGTGAAATTTTTAAAACTTCTTAAAAATTTTAAATTGTAATTTGAAATCAAAATTTTTCTAAATTATATAGTTGTATTTTCAAAATTAACTTCAACACTTTTTTCAAAACCCACATTGCGTAGTTTAGTTACCAATGTGTTTATACTGTGTGGCGAAGATTTTTAAGGTTTTTGATATATACTAAAAATAACTTATACATTTTTTCAATCCCTAATGTAGTAGTTTAGATATTAATGAGTTTAAACTGTGTGGTGAAGGTTTAAAAGTTTAAAATTTTTCAATGTAATATATAAACTTTTTGACATTCCCTCAACATGTAGTTTAGATACTGTTGAATTTATACTGCGTGGCGATGGTTTAAGAGTTTTTGAATTTTGTATCTCCTGTTTTTAACACAGAGATATTTTAACTTTGTGTTCTCATGTAAATTGTATCATGATGTGTTTATACTTTTTTAAAAACATTGTCTTGAAAATGTAATTATACACTAAATTTTATACATGATATTTGGAAACTCTATAAAGCAGTATATGTTCAACTTAAATTTGAAATTTGATTATAATTTGTATTTTTGTGATTAAGCAACTCAATCTGCAGGAGGGGGCCGGTTGTTAGAAAAACTTCAATGTAAACAAGCAATGCGTACATCGGTCGACGTACAGTCAAAATCCAAAAGTTACTTTGTTCTGATTGGCTTTAGGATTCACTTTAGGATCGCTTGTTAAGAAGTTTTAACCGCATGTTCCGTATTCCTGCAAATTGTGATGTCAACATTCGGATTATGCTAATTTCTACTTCAACCAATTAGAGATTAGCATACTCCGGGAAAAACATTAACTTCTACTTCAATGACGCAGCACTATTTAAGCTAATAAATGTGTCAATTGAATGTTCATCATCTCTTTTGATCATGGTCATCCACTGTAGTCTGTAATCTTAGATCGTACGTTCGATGTCGATCTGTCAGACATTATTATGAGTTGTTTATGTAGGCATTTTTTTGCATGTATGCCGGTAAACGGCG
Source organism: Amaurobius ferox (assembly GCA_951213105.1). NCBI lineage: Eukaryota > Metazoa > Arthropoda > Arachnida > Araneae > Amaurobiidae > Amaurobius > Amaurobius ferox. Next base: position 201,976,070 of record OX578133.1, on the reverse strand, counting down.
ATGTTGTGACCAGATGTGTTTAGGCCTATTCTAGTCTGATGGTAAATTTTCAAGACTGTGTTTTTTGCTTCAAACTTTATGCTGATACCATTTCAAAGTTATGGAAATGAGTATGTTTTTACGTTCTTACTGACGTTTAATTTTGTGAAAATAAATTACATTTTTTTTCGCGTCAAGTCTCCTTCCTGCTTAACGAATCCACTACCATGCTCTGCTACCAAATGGTTATTCATTTATTCAAATAACCAACAAGGTATTCGTAGCCTCTATCCTTCAAAAGTTCATCAACACACTACTTTTTTGTTGGGGTTGCATTCGCTGATACTAAATCATGAAGTTCAGTTTTTCTCATTTCAAGGCTGTGAGGAATTTGTCTTTCTTCTAACCATTTAGACAGTTTCTTTTCTGTTGCATATTTTGATGGCATATGGTTTAAAATCTTAGTTTGGTAAAGGGCATTGTCCATACAGATTTACACTATTAGCCGGTATACCAGGCAATAGTTTTTCTTGCAACCACTTTTAGAACTTATCAAAATTCATTGACCGTGATTCATTGACTGCCTCCTGAAACGGTGCCAGATGGAAATACCAAACTTGCTCCTGATATGAATCCATCCTGGTTACATGCATGTTTAACTATCAGTCTATTTCCAACACTTCTTTTTGTGAGAGCTCCAATTTTATCAACCTGCTAACATTTCCCGAAACACAAATTGCTGTCTATCCAGGTTTCATCCAAATAAACTACTCTTTTTCTGTCTCTGCACTTTTTCATCTCTCATAAAAATCTATATCTCAACTGTACATTGTCTTGTCTTTCCATAACTGTCCTTTTGTCTTGGCAGCGCTTCCATCAGAATCTAATTTTATGAATTATTCTCCGCAATGTTTATTTTTTCCAAGGAAAATTCATTTTTTTCTTTACAGCAGGTAACAAAGTGGTGAAAAAAGGTATTTTATTGCTAGCATAAAATTTGTTCACTGTTTGCCGAATTACACATAAATCAAAATCATCCATACTTAAAACTGAATTTCAATAGTTCTCAGGTTTCTTTCGTTTATGTGGCGACACTAGGATCAGTGAATTATTTGATTCTTTCTTGGTGTATACAATTGTTCTCATTGATACACCAGTTTCAGTGGCTGTTCTCTTCTGGGCCTGTTGGATGGGGATTTATAACTTTTCTGAATATGCTTCAGCCTCAAAGAAATTAAGGACTTTGTGGACCACATTTCATTCCTTGGAATGAATTACTTTTCCTTTTACAGACATTTTGTCGACATAAGCACGGTTCACAAATATCAGATTCTAATTAACTAAATAAATAAACATTAGAAATTGGAACTGAAGTTAGACAGTTTCTTAGGCTCAAGCACAATGCTAGTAAAACATTCCAACTATTCTAAATTCCAAACAATTGGCAAAATATGCACGACAAACACAATTGCCAAACAGGTTTCTGCATTTGGCAACCCTTTCCCTGTAGTGCACAGATCGTCTGTTTCATAGCCTTCTTCCCCATAGCAAAGTGGACTTATCCAAGGTCATCTGCCAACTCATGGGAGCCAGACTCTAACTAATGAAATGTTTATCTTTCAAAATATACACTTATCCCCCAATTTACATGGCACTTGTTTTACATGATTTTGCTTTTACACGGTTTATAAATTAACAGATTTCAAAAAATTGATAAAAATGTATATTCCACTCCATATATGCCTATACAAAGATTTGATGACATTTTTGAATTTTATTCCTTTGGTAATACTGATGAAAACAACAGGGGATTCCCGGTGTTGTAAAATATATACATTTAGGGGAATCCCCGTATGTATTTAACAACAGTAAAGCTATCTGGTTCATGCAAGTACATAGAGCAGAAACATTTTAGCAGCAAAGCTTATATTATTGTGCGTTTATCTTTTGAACTGGTAAGTTTTCAACATTTATAGTTTTTCTTGCATCTTTATAGTTTGCTTAAATTTGTTAAGGTTCTATAATGTCAAAGGATTTAAAGAAAAATCAAATGAAAAGGAAAGTTATTTCTTTAGAAACTAAAATTCAAATATTAGACCATCTACATAATAGAGAAAGAGTAATGGATGTTGCTAAATTTTACTCCATGATTTACTCCAGCCACAATAAGGACAATAAGAAAAAATGAAGACTCCATTAGAAAAAGTGTAGCAGCTGGAACTTGCAGCATTATGAGTACGACTTCATATGTTAGAGATGTTACAATGGAAAATATGGGAAAAGCCTTAATGATATGGATAGAAGACCAAACTCAAAAGCGAATCCCGATTGATACCAATGCTGTTACAAATAAAGCTTTGAAGATTTATCAATCACTTAAGAATCAGTCGCCATCGACTTCATCCGATGAAAAAAAAGGTATCTTTTTCCGCAAGCCATGGGTGGTTCGAGAGATTCAAACAAAGACATTCTTTACATAATCAGAGAATGAAAGGTGAAAGTGCATCTGCTGATTCAGATGCGGCACAACAATATCCAGCAAAACTTGCTGAAATCATTGCCGCTAACTCCTTCTGATCAGGTTTTCAATGCTGACGAGTCTGGATTATTCTGGAAAAAAATGCTGAAAAGAACCTTTATAGCCAAAGCTCACAAATCAGCTAGTGGTCATAAAGTAGCGAAAAGTCGTATAACAGCTCTTTTCTGTTGCAATGCTTCTGGCGATTATATGATGAAACCATTGGTGATTAACAAATCAAAATCACCACGATCATTCAAAGGAATAAATATCAAAAACCTTCCCGTCTATTGGATGGCTAATAGAAAGCATGGGTCACTGCCATAGCTTTCAATGAATGGTTACATAACTTCTTTGTTCCAGATGTCAAAAATTATTTAACTAAAAAGGAATTGCCTTTTTAGGCTCTTCTATTAATTGATAATGCACCAGGTCATCCTCCAGATTTACAACACGAAAATGTAAAAGCTGTTTTTTTACCAAAGAATACAACTTCCTTATTACAGCCGTTAGATCAAGGGATAATTTTGACTTTTAAAGCACTGTACATCAAGCAAACTTTCAGGTATATCTTAGAACAAATGGAGAATGATGAATCTCTTACCCTGATGGATGCTTGGAAGAAATTTACAATTTCAGATTGTGTTAAGCATGTTGGACTGTCATACACTTAGATCAAACAATCAACGATCAACACCTGCTGGAAAGAAATATGGCCGGATGTTGTTGAAAGTGGAAATGATAAATCACCAATAGAGCATGAATATTCTCAGATCACTGAGTTGACCCATACTATAGGAGGAGAAGGTTTTGAAGATTTTGCTCAGGCAGATATTGAAGAAATAATGACTGATGAAGAATTGAATGAAGATGATTTAATTAACATGATTCGTGAAACAAACAAACATGAAGAAGACAATAGTTTTGATGAAGAACAATCTGAACCAGTTGCGTTCACAGCAAGAATAATAAGCGTAGGACTTGATTTGGGAAGAAAATTAGGCAACCATTTCTTACAATATGACGCAAATGTTGATCAAGCTCTCAGATTCCAGCGAGACCTTCGTATATGCTTAAATCAATATGAAGAGGTCTATAAAGATTTAGCAAAAAAACCTACACAATTGTTAATTACCGATTTCATGACAAAGTCTTGTCAACCCGAGATCTTGCCTAATTCGTCAACCATTGAGCCAGAATCGCATCAAGCAACTCAAGTGATGAAAGTGACATCATACCTATCGGAAAGAAAAGACTGATAGAGTATATGAAAGTGATGACAGTGATTAAACTTATAATTAATTTTTAAGGGTCTTTTTGTTTTTTTGTTCTTTATTCCTAATGTAAAATAAATTAAATATGTTATATTGCTACATTCAAATGTTTGTTTTTTTATAAACTATGTATAATTTTTCAAGTTTTCTAAGATGTCTTACTTTTCTTTTACTCAAATAAATGACTGAATCATGCACATTTTGGGTTATTTTTGTTTTACACGATTTTACTTAGCAAAATCCAAGATTTCAATTTACATGGTTTTGTGCAGAACCTATCTTCCATGTAAATCGGGGGACAGGTGTACTACTAACTTGCTTATTTTTTTAGTGAATCTTTTTCACTTTAGTGATTATTCTGTTGCAGTTCTTGTTCTGGAAATTAAAGTAATCAATGTTAAAATAACTTTAATTTCTGAAATTCCTTAAACTGATTGTTGACATTTCATGTTTAATTTATTTATTTTTTGACATTTTTACTTAATGTATGGTAATTTTGGACATCTTGTATTTTATCGTAGTAATGTTGAATATCTTGTATTATCTATTTTCAGATCCAGTTCCAAGAGTGCCCCAACCATTTAAACAAAACCTGATTGATAAATTTACTGTAAAACGGTAATATTAGTATTTGTATTTAAAAGGTAACAGTGGAAGATATCAGATATAGATTATTGTATTTATGATTTCACTTGAAGTTAAGTTATTAATTATCATAGTTTACCTATTGAGGTGTATCCATTTGTTAAAATTCATAGTTATTAAAATTCAGAAACACTTTAAATAACAAGAAAATGAGGGAAATAGTCTGAGAAATCAATACAGTACAACCTCGAAAATCTGGAAACCTCCAAAATCCAGACGTTTTCCAAATTTTCAATTTCCCCCCCCCCCCCCCCCCCACTGTCAGACGGACGAAGTTATGGATTTAAAACAACAGGGGGATAAGATTATTTATATGGAATTATATTTTATAAACAAATACCGCATTTTCCTGTCGACTTTCTGAACCCCGAAATGAAACAAAAGTTTAGACCATATGTAAATATGGATGGCCGTAGATCAACTCGTGGTTGGAGTGTTAATTACGTTGGTAGTATTAACCCTCCCTACCCTTTATGCAAGGCACGATTCCCGATGAATTATTTTCCATAAAATATACATCGTATTTAAATACTGATTTTTTATTATCAAGATTTCCTTTTCTCATTGTTTCAGAAAAATGTGTTTTTCAATAATGTAATTTTTAGTATTAGACACTTTAAAACATTATCATAATATTTTATCACAGATTGTTCAATTAAATCTAAAAATTTCGAGAATTCGTATTAATGCTCACGAAAACTTATTTTATATTCACTTTATAGTACGAATCCCATTCTTCAATGTATTCTGTTTTGTCTCCAGAATCCCCTCCCAATATATGGCAAGTTTTTTTGTTCTCGTCGAACCTCCTGTCAGCTTGAAATCGACTGTATATTTTGCCTTTTTTGTTCAAAATAATATCGTATTGCACAGAACCGAGCAACAAGGTCATTAACACACTGACCTCTTAAAGGGAGGGGTCTGCTGCATTTACGATTACTAACCAAGCAAATTCCTTTCTTCGTTTTCCCTGCCCCATCACATCCCGGTGCTACAGCAGCTTTGTAATGACTCATCATATTTTATAAAACAGGATGCGCCAATCGTAAATAAATTGAGTGATGGCAAAATTCGCAATATGATATTAAATAAAAAAAGTGGCAATGATAAATAAATGTGGAGAAGAAAAAATACGTGCAAACAATCGATGATGCAATTAAAGGTCTTGAATAAAGAAGCTTTATAACTGAGCAGAAATAATGTCTTATCTACAGGATAAAAGAAACTGCTTTCCCATAAACCAAAATTAATGAAACAACAAACGTTAATTCAAATATTTAAGAGAAATGATAAAATGCAATTTTATCATTTCATTTTGTTCACACATTCTAGATTATTAATGTGAATATTTTTTCTTAGAAATTTCTTTTGCCCCATTTTTTGTATTAAATGTTTTAATTGATTAACTTAACTTTTGTCATTTTTTTACTAAAAATAGTGCTTTATATTGTATTTAGTTAATATTAAGTTTGAAATTTATTCAAACTCTATAATCTGGAAAAATCGAGAATCGGCAAAGTCTGGACGAGTCCGGATTTTCGAGGTTGTACTGTATATATATTTTTTAAATTCTTACTCTAAAGTGCTGTACATTACCTTATATATATATATATATAAGATATAAAATGAAAATAGCGATTATAGAGGTGGAATGATTGTGTTTACAGGGTTGCAGAGAGGTCAGGGGGGTTGCAACCCCTTTTTCCTGGTTAGAAGCTAGCTTTGACTTCATGAAAACGCTCCCAGAGACATTGCATGCCCGAAACAGCAATCGAACTTATCCGTGGGGATAAAATGCCCGAATCCCAGACAACACATAAAAAGGATCAAAAGAAAAGATCAATAAAATTTGAAATTTTACAAACCAACATGGTGAGAATCAAGGAAGAATTGCATAAAACTAATAGACGTAGGAGAGGAATGCATACGTAGAAATGTTACGTCGAATATAGAGAGCATTCAGAAGGAGAAACAACAGATTATCCTAAATAAGAGTGGAGTTGTATTCCAGGATGGCAGATAAATTAACATAATTTTTATCACAATATTTTCTGCAAAAAACATCGTAATAGGGTTTAATAAAGCGGAAGGGATATGATTGTTCCTGAGTTCCTTTGATTAAATGCAGCAAGCATTTATTAAATTGTGTAATAGAAGAGTTTAACAGTCTGTATCTGTTCAAATGGTTTACAATTAAATTACGTTGTACGCTTAAACTCAGGTTGGTGTTCCAATGGGTGAAATAATTGATTTTGCAGTCATATTGATGTCTCTTGTCAAATAATTTATAACATAGTTTTTGTTCCAGATCATTTGTTTCAGGAAAAAGGGGTCGCAATCCCCCTTGACCTTTCTGCAACCCTGTAAATGCAATCATTCCACCTCTATAATTGTTATTCATTTTATCTTATATTTCAAGTCTCTGATAGTGCGGCAATATGCGCCTTTCTATTTTTTGAATTTTTAACTTTTTGGGATTGTATTTTATTATATATATATATATATATATATATATATTAAACATTTTACACACAATAACATCCAAAAACATACCTAACTGAACAAGGGCGGATGCAGAGTTTTATTACAGGGGGGAGCACTGTGATGATGATGTGCCAATCATAAATAAATTGAGTAATGGTGAAATTTGCATATGATATTAAATAAAAAAAGAGCAAAGTAGCGACAATAAATGTGGAGAAGAAAAAATACCCATTGATAATCTAGTGCAAATAATCAATCATGCAATTGAAGTTCTTGAACAAAGAAGCTTTATAACCAAGCAGAAATAATGTCCGTCTACAGGATAAAAAAAACCTGCTTTCCCATAACTCAAAATTAATGAAACAACAAATGTTAATTCAGATATTTAAACGAAATGATAAAATGTAATTTTATCATTATAAACTAAAAATAAATCAATACAGTACAACCTCGAAAATCTGGACTTGTCCGGACTTTGCAGATTCCGGATTTTCGATTTTTCTGGATTATAGAGTTTGAATAAAATTCAAACCTAATATTAACTAAATACACTATAAAGCACTATTTTTAGTAAAAGTAATAACAAAAGTTAAGTACACAATAATAATCTAAAAGGTATGAATGAAACAAAATGATAAAATTACTAAAAAGAAATTAGTGCATTTTAATTCACGGTAATAACACAATATACTTAATAACAATAATGTATAGAGTAATAAATTATTCACAATAAACATAAAAGTATTTTGTAATTGTAGAAAATTATTCATATTTTAAATAAATTACAGAAATAAAGTAACTTGTATTAAATTTAGTGAGAAGAATTACATTCCTTTTATTTGGGAAATGTAACAGATCCTATCTTTTTCTGTACCTTTTGCAGAATTTAACTAGTTAAATATTTTATAATACTAATGTTCTAAACAAAGCATGTTAAGTTCATTTTGTGCAAGTTTTGCTATATCTGTCGGTTAGCATATGCAAAATGCTAATACCTGCAGAAATAACATACATATCTGTCTGACTTTCTCAACCATTGTCTGGACTTCTCTTTCTTTATGGCTGTATTTGAAGGCACAGCTTTATCAATTAATCTATTATCAATTAGTTCAGGGGAAGAAATTTCAGCTCAAAGTTTACTTGCCAAAAACGTTTTCACTCGCAAGTGCAATATAAATAACAGCATTACATAATATATTTGTCATTTTTATCATAAAATTACTTTAAAATTTATGTTCAACTAGCAGTATACTCGTTCTTTGTACAGAGTATAGAATATAAAGAAACCTAAAATTCACAATCATGTGCAAATTCCTATAGTATACTAAATGACATTGTTAATCAAAATATTGTATTAAAATATTTAATTTAATGCTCCTAAAAAAATTTATAAATCTCTGTTCTCACTATACAAAATTTTTTTCACTGCAGATCTGAAGAATAAAACATCCTGGCCCTGCTTGTAAACAAATTTACAATAAACATGAAATTGAATCAATAGATGCAAAATAAAAGTGCTAAAATTGTATGGGACCTGTACTACTTATATTCGTGTATATTAAAAGATATACCTATGTATTAGTAGAAGATTACACATACTACAGCATATGAGTTTCTAAAATCTTCACCAAAATTAAGGTGACCAATCGTCCTCCTTTAGGGAGGACAGTCCTTCTTTTGTAGGTTCTGTCCTTCCTCGAAAAGTGTCCTTCTACCTGTCCTCCTTTTCGATATTTTAAAACTAATCTGTTAATCTCTGTATTCAGATATGTCGCGCCGAACTGTTGCGCGTCATATGACGGTACAGTTCGGAAAGACGCGATTATGAAACGCATGCGCAGTGCATAGGAGAACTTCACGTGTCTCGCATTTGTCTCGCACCATTGCGCACTTCACTTTGTTTACTTTATATTATACTTCGTGTTTACTTCTAACGGAAATACGAAATTATTTCAATTCTTTTTCAATTGGTAACGATTTTTGGACAAGTGAGAAATCAAGATTGAATGTTGATACTCTAGCTGCAGCACTTACGGTACAATTCAATATGAAGGATATTTCTTGCTCCAAAATTTCCAATATATTGTTACTGTTAGAAAATGATATATTGACAAAAAATATTCATTCAATGGAAAAATACTCGTTTAAGTAAATAATTAAAAGGGATGTAAGCATAATTAGTGTATTTTTGTTTGAATTAATAAAATGTTTCATTTATTTACGTTGTACGTTTTTTTTAAATTTTTTCGTCCTCCTTTTCATTGTAAAAAAATTGGTCACCTTACCAAAATAAAACAGATGATGTAATAAATTAAAGATATTAATAATCCCTTAATCTTTAAATCTAAAGGCCATAATTGATTCCAATATATGCCTCAAAGAAAACACTAAAATTGTATAGGAAGATGTACCCATACTACTTATATTGTCGTAGATTAGATGTGCCCGTGTGTTAGTAGAAGATTACCCATATTGCAATATAAGTTTCAAAAATCTTTGTCAAAATTAAACACATTACGTAATAAATTGACAATATCTATAATCCCTTTAATCTTTAAACCAGAAGGCCGTAATTGATTATAAAATATACTGCCATATAATCAATACATTTTGACATTGATTATAAAATATGCCAATATATGTCAAAATATGTCAGTATACCTGTACTACTTATATTCTCGTAGATTAGAAGATATACCCATACATTTATAGAAGATGATCCATACTATGTACTACAAGTTTCAACAATTTTTGCCAAAATAAAACAATGACATAATAAATTAAAAATATCAATAATAATAATGACCGTAATTGCTATAATCCAGTCAAAAATGCAATATCAGTGAAATTTATTTCATATGTATACATATCTTTATTATTTAAATTGGAAAAGATTTAATAAAAATCATCTGCTGCATAAACACATTGGATTTAAATCCATTGCTAAGTGACATGACAATTTTCTTCACATAAATGGACAATTCCGATTTTTATTAAAAGATCTTAAAACCAATTGATATTTATAGAGAATTTTTTTCTGATTTCAAATATTCAAGCAAAAATCTCTTTTAAAATAATTATTTATTTAAATATCAAGAAATGAAAAAGTGAAAAACCTACTCAAACACAAAACGGCCCTTGATTGGATGTGACGTCACAATGCCTGTTCGACCTGTGATGCAACATTCTACTATGTGCTGTTTCTACTAAGATATTTGCAAGTAGTTGGCGTTTAATTTTATTTACAATTTGTTTATAATTATTTTACCCATTTGTTCTTGGTCTGCTTGAGTTTGTTCCTTATTTTATTTTATTGTGAACGTAGATTCAGGTTTTGTTAAAGGGCAATCAGACAATTTGCCTAAGATCGATTTTACTGTGATGGCGTTCTCTTTCAGAAATAATAAATATTTTGTGACAGCTGAAACTCGAGATGTAAACTTGATACCCTTTTCTTGAATGCTTATACAGTACAACCTCGAAAGTCCGGACTTTGCCGATTCCGGATTTTCGATTTTTCCGGATTATAGAATTTGAATAAAATTCAGATTTAATATTAACTACATACACTATAAAGCACTCTTTTTAGTCAAAATAATGGCAAAAGTTAAGTTAATCAATTAAAACATATTATTTAATCTAAAAAATAGGGCAAAAGAAATTTCTAAGAAAAAATATACACATTAATAATTTAGAATGTGTGAACGAAACGAGATGATAAAATTACATTTTATCATTTCGTTTAAATATTTGAATTAACATTTGTTATTTCCTTAATTTTGGTTTATGGGAAAGCAGTTTTCTTTATCCTGTAGATGGTCATTATTTCTGCTCGGTTATAAAGCTTCTTTGTTCAAGACCTTTAATTTTAATTGCATGATCGATTGTTTGCATAAGGTTATCAATGGGTATTTTTTCTTCTCCACATTTATCGTCGCTACTTTGATTTTTTTTATTTAATATCATATTGCGAATTTCGCCATCACTCAATTTATTTACGATTGGCTCATCATCATCACAGTGTAGAATTTCCGTTATATCGGCTTTGTCGAGATTTAATGAAGCGCCGGAAGATTTAATTAAGTGCTGAGATTGAATAAAGATCGAGGATTAACACTTTTGACGATATATTTAAAGGTGTAAATGTGTTTAAACTATTTTCGCTATTAACAAACGAAAAACAAAAAATAAGAACTTAAAAGTTTTATTTATTTTCTAGCATCTATATAATGTTATGTTTAAAAGACTGATGACTCTGAAAAAAGTAAAAACTTTATTAGTAATAGTCAAATATGTAAAAAATATCGCAGTAGATAAAATAAATATCTTTTCCGAAAAAGAAAAATATCTCTCCTCTCAATGATTTTTCTAAATTACGATGAGTCATTACTAGGCTGCAGCAGCACCGGGACGTGGAGGGGCAGCGAAAGTGAAGAAAGGAATTTGTTTAGTTCCTAATCGTAAACACAGCCGACCCCTTTGAAAGGTCTGTGTGTTAATGACCTTGTTGCTCAGTTCTGTGCGATACGATATTATTTAGTTATTTATTTGCTATTTATAGTATGTAAATATGGCTTTCTAAACAAAAAAGGCAAAATATACAGTCGATTTCAAGCTGACACGTTCGACGAGAACGAAAAATTCGTCAGATATCGGGAGCGGGAGGAAATTCTGAAGACAAAACAGAATACATCGAAGAATGGAATTTGTACTACGAAGTGAACAAAATAAATTTCCTTGAGCGTTAATATGAATTCTCGGGATTTTTAGATTTAATTGAACAATCTATGATAAAATGTTACAATAGCGTTTTAAAGTGTTTAATATTAAAAATTACATTGTTTCGGAAAAATGTCTTTTTCAATAATGAGAAAAGGAAATTTTGATAATAAAAATTCCTTATTTAAATAACGATGTATATTTTACGCGAAATAATTCATCGGGAGTTGTGACTTGAATAAGGGGGAGGAGGGATTAACGCTAACAACGTAATTCACGCTCCAACCACGAGCCGATCTACGGCAGTCCATCTAAACTTTCGTTTCATTTCCGGGTTCAGAAAGTCGACCGGAAAATACGGTATTTGTTTATAAAACATAATTCCATATAAATAATCTTACCCTGTTGTTTTAAATCCGCGACTTTGTCAGTCCGGAGGGAATTAAAAAAAAAAAACGAAAATTTGGAAAACGTCCGGATTTTGGAGGTTTCCGGATTTTGGATGTCCGGATTTTCGAGATTGTACTGTAATAGTAATGATAATAATAATTATTATTATGTGAATTACATTTACGTTTAAGGTATCTGTGGTGGAAATCGGAGCATTACAAAAAATGCAAACACTTTGGACGCCAATTTCTCCGAACGTGATAGATAAAAATGTACATATTTTTTCTTGTTTCATTAATCCAGATTATAAATATATGAAATAATTTTATTACTTTGCAACTTTTTTAGAAAACACCTGAAACGTTTATCCAAGCAAGTGATCTTTTAATTTTTCCTACTTTCACTCAAACTTCAAAAGATAGATATAAATAGTAAGCGACAGAAATATATATTAATAAATTTAGTTTCTGAATCTACTTTTAGAGAAAAAAGCTAATATATTGAACTTTACTGACTTAGTTTTCGAGTAATCGTCTTGACAAGTTGAAGAAGATTGAAAAATTTTTCATTTTACAAGTCTGTAATGCTTATATCTCACAACTAAAAGTGCTAGCTATGAACAATGAGCAAGAATTTGTAGCTCTTCTAAAGTCTTGCAAGTGTATATAATTGGGTTTTGGATCGAGTGATTCTAATTTCGATAGCTTAGTTTTTAACCTGGATTTTCCAATAGCTGGGAAAGTTGCAATATTTAAAATATCACAATTGCTGCAGCTCAGTGTCCTTACTTACTCCTAGGGTTGATCATTTTGCCAGCAAAATAGTATTTTTGCCAGGACAGTGGCAAAAACTGTAAAAAATGGCTGGATTTAAAAAAATGTACAAAAAAACAATATAATTTTGTACATAATATAATTGAGTCTTAAATCAGAATATTAATTTATTTCATTAATATTAATTTGTTTAATTAAAATTATAAAACATAATGAAACATTAATTTATTAATAAGAAGTTGTGAAATTAATCTTCATTTTATCCTTATTTGAACCTCTAGGTATAACTGTTATGAATAATTTATAGAAGTAATCTTTTAAAATTCCTACAATTTTATATATATATATATATATATAGAAGAAAAACATATGGACCAGATAAAGTGCAAAAAAAGAATATAATTTTGTACATAATATAATTGAGTCTTAAATCAGAATATTAATTTATTTCATTAATATTAATTTGTTTAATTAAAATTATTAAACATAATGAAACATTAATTTATTAATAAGAAGTTGTGAAATTAATCTTCATTTTATCCTTATTTGAACCTCTAGGTATAACTTTTATGAATAATTTATAGAAGTAATCTTTTAAAATTCCTACAATTTTATATATATATATATATAGAGAGAGAGAGAGAGAAGAAAAACATATGGACCAGATAAAGTGATTAAGACTGTTGATCCTAATAAATGGTAGAGAAGTATAGCAAGAGCATGTGATATTTGACTTGTGCAAGTTACTTGCACATCTCTAAACATGCCTTCAAGTAGTGCTGCAATAGAGAGAATATTCTCTAATTTTTCATTTGTGCATTCAAAGTTTCGAAACAGGTTGGGAATAGATAGTGTTTCAAAACTTGTTTATTGCTATGCAATATTGAAAAAACAAAATATGTGCTCTGATGTAGAAAATTCATTTGAATTTGGTGAAATTTAATTATTTTATGTGTAATTCTTTTCATAATTAAAGTTATAATTTAATATGAGCTATACTTTTTTTTAAAATATTTATATTATATAGTAATTAATATACTTTGTATCTTCAAATTACTATTGTTCTGATTCTGATAGATAGCAAAATTCGTATTACAGTACAGGATCTATTATCCAGACTGCTTGGGACTTCAGGCATTCTGGATAAGGGGTTTTTACGTAATTCAGAACACTTTTCTAAAACTTACTGAAATGGTCTAAAATGTTATAGAAAATTATAATTCATTTTAAAAACATGTATTAAATACAGATTTTTTACAATCCATATAAAAAGATATACTTGATTAACTAAAATGCAAATTACATATAATTACAGTATCAAATTTAGGGATTAAGAAAATTTTGAAATAAAAAAATGTCTGAAAAAAGTTGATTATTCAGGGTAGTTATTAGAAGTCTTTTTTTGGAACATTTCAACTAAAGTGGGCCCTCACCATATTCATCTAATATTTTAGCAAAAGCACCTTTGTTCATATGTTTCAAAATATTTTAAAATACTTTTAATAAAATTAAGATGAGAAGGATATTCATTTTTAATTGAAATGAGAGATTCAACTATGGGTGCAAATATATCAAATTCTAATTTATGCTCGTCAAATGTAAGCCTTATAATTCTAAATGCCTGAATAAATAAAAAAATTTAATTTTGTTATCCTAAACATATATCTCAATTTCATCAACAATATGTTTAAAAATAATATCCCAGCATAAAAAGCCCAAAAAATATAAAAATATTAGTGAATGGAAACAGATTGAAAAAATGGAAAATATTTAAAAATAAAACGAAATATATCGGCGATCGTGTTTACATAAAAAAAATTCCGTGATATTGCTAAACTGTCTTTTATAAAATACTAATTAATAAATGTAGCACGTTAAAACTCCATAAATATACTCCAATGGAACTTTTTGATAGGGTCAATTTTCGGTTCAAAATAGCCATTTTCATCCAAATAATAGGATTTAATTGAAAATGACTTTAATCTTGGAATTCCATCAACATTTTTAAAAATATTAAAGATGTGTATATATCTACGGAGATGAAAAAAATCGGGTTTTTCCGAGAAAATGACAAGTTTATTGCGTAGGTATTTAAAGAGATCAATCAGAAGGGCCTGAATGACATTTTATAGCTGCTATATTTTTCTTCGCATTTCGGCAAAAGTTAACTCTCATTAATTTCGAGAATTCCTTACTTAAATGTACTTTCTATCATCTTGGAAATGCGCTGATGACTTTTTTTTTCAGTCTTTTCCAATAAATGTTTGTGCAAAATAGTGTGAATTCTGTGCGGCACATCGCGTTTGAAGGGCGTAGGCAAAGCAAATAGGATTTCTTTAGCGATATCAGAATATTCCTAGCGAAAAAGGTGGAATACTTTTACTGAAAATCAAAGTCCTGGAATAAAGAGCAGAAAAGAAAATGTAACTAATTCGGAAAAATTGAACTCTTTGTGCCTAGTGTGCTCTGCCCTATATACTCAGAAAAGAATGAAACGCCATTAAAAAAAGCACCTTGCCGCAACTTGTCCGTAACTAAGGTTCCTATATATACAGGAGCCATATCCGTAACTTGTGAAGAATGGAATGACATGTCTCGCCATGAAGACTAACTAGATAAATCCTTTTAGCCTTCATGCGTCTCGCCTGTGCCGGATGCAGCCGCTTCGGAAATTTTTCGGGAAAAACGGTGCTACTTCAGATGTTTTCCGGAAAAGAGTAGTTGCGCTATGGAGATACAGAATTTCCCGAAAAAAAATCACGATCCACGGAATATTTTCATTCCTGCTTTTCATTCGCTCTTGCGAGAATTCCTCGCATTCGTTTTCGAAATTTAAGAAGGATCAGCGGCGAAAAGTGCACGCGAATTCCCGCGCGGCATTTTTTTCTGTGCGGAATTTTTAAATTTCGTGCACAGATCGCCCGTACCCTAGAAAAATGTAGACTTCAACTCATCATTTTTTTTTTTTAATTGATATTGTTAATTAAGGCAAAAAAACGTTTGGCGAGATTTTAAACAAAAAATCACTATTTGGCGCAATATTTGGCAAATAATTGCTTGTTGGTGCAGAATTTGGCATTATTTTGCCAAATTCCGGTTTTGGGAGAGTCCGGATATTGGGGTGGCGGATAAGAGGTCACGTACTGTATTACTCAGACTTTGTTAAAAATTAACTGAAGCATAAGAATTAGTTGTTTGATAGTTATGACTGTTTAAACCAAAGTCAGTGAGTTATTTTATTGTTATTTACTCTCTCCTTCTTCATGTTCTGCATTCATAGTATTAACTGAAAAAGTATTTTACTAAAACAATACAAACTTAATAGCATACGTAACGAACACTCTTTAATGACAGTGGTGAATTTTGTTTACAATCTGGCTTCCTGCACTTCACATAATTTTTCACGAAAAACATTTTTTGGCACAGATATAAATATTTTATCTGAGGATGTAAAACTAGCAGTCGAGTACATTGGAGCGATACAATACTTATAACTATTCGGAAGTTTGGGACTGAAGAAACATTTATAATTATCGGAACTTTCCGAATATAACCAAACTTATGCATCAATTCTCCAATGACGGGAGCTGCGGAAGAACATTGTGACGTCACATTCAATGCGTGCCAAAATGGACCCTTATCCCGCCACAGTCAGAAAGGCAAACTTTGACTGCTAATAAAACATGAAATACAGCTCGGAGAATAAAAATTTTTATACCGTTGTCCATTTTGAAACATTTCGAATCGAATAAAAAAAAAGAGGCCGGAATTGTCCATTGGTGGAAGAAATATAGTCTGCATAATGCTATCTCTATGGAAGTTTTAAGTAATATCTAGACAGCCCCTGGTCTTAGAAACTCGAAACATGCACTAAATTTTAAGTGGGGTTATTCCAACGTTACCCATAAAATTTCATTAAATTCGGTTCAGCCATTCTCCCATGATAATAAAACAGACAGACAGATTTTTATTTATATAGATTATGTAATTCTTATGTCAAATAAATAAAATAACAAATATGCACATAACTGTAAAGTCTTGTGTAAATACAAATTTTAGTACATTCCTACATAAGCTAATAATGATATCTAAGAAGATGATAAAAATACATACTCAGAGTGGATAACAATTTCTTCCTTGCTATTGACATATTTACATATATCAGCTGAGACATAGCATTTATCAATCACTGATTCTGGATCAAAATTATCCAAATGACTTTTAATAGATATATGGAAGTTTACTCAGTTTTCTAATTTTCAATCTATTTCTCTAAATCTATATAAATAAAATTGAAAATCTGTCTGTATGTTTGTCTCATTATCATGGAAGAATGACTGAACAGAATTTAATGAAATTTTGTGGGTAGCCTTAAAATAGCCCAACTTAAAATTTAGTCCATGTTTTGAGTTTCTAAGACCAGGGGTTGTCCAGATATTAATTAGAAACGAACAATTAAACCTTTTATATAGCATTATGTAGATGATATTTTATCCACCAATTTATTTGAAGAAAATTATATTATGTCACTTAGCAACGGATTTGAATCCAATGTATCTATGTGGCAGCTGATTTTTATTAAATCCTTTCCGATTTAAAGAATAAAGATATGTATATAAAATAAATTTCACCGATATTACATTTTTAACTGGATTATATCAATTATGGTCTTCAAGTTTAAACATTATTATTATTGATATTTTCAGTTTATTTTATGTCATTGTTTTATTTTTTCAAAATTTGTTGAAACTCATATATTGTACATAGTACCGAGTAATCTTCTACAAATGCATGGGTATATCTTCTACTCTACGAGAATATAAGTAGTACAGGTATATTAGCACATATTTTGGCATATATTGAAATCAATTATGGCCTTTAGGTTTTAAAATTAAGGGATTATTGATATTTTCAATTTATTATGTCATCTGTTTTATTTTGGCAAAGATTTTAGAGAAACTCATAAGTTGTATGTGTAATCTTCTACTAATATACGGGTATATCTTCTAATATTCGTGAATATAAGTAGTACGGGTCCTATACAGCTTTAGTGCTTTTATTTTGCATATATTTATTTAACTTCATATATTTTGTAAATTTGTTTACAAACAAGACCAGGGCATTTTATTCTTCAGATCTGCTTGTGAAGATAATGTTGTATAGCAAGAACAAATATTCTTAAACTTCTTTTTAAGAGCATCAAATTAAATATTTTAATAGAATATTTTGATTAGCAATGTCATTTAGTATACTATAGGAATTTGCACATGATTGTGAATTTTAAGTTTTTTTACATTATATACTTCATACGAAGAACGGGTATACTGCTAGTGTTTTTATATGATTAAAGCACTGAAACCACACTCAAGAAAAGCAGTACATGAGGGAAGAGGTGTAAAACTCTAGGGTTGTAGACAGGGGTGTGTTTAAAGGGGGGTTTAGGGGGTTCAACACTCATATGATGTTACAAAACATGACACCTGATACACAGGCATTTTATATTTATTTTGCTGCATCCAAGCCAGAACTTATTTTCTGTTACTATAGTTTCCAACAACTTGAATGTTGCAAAGAACAATGTTTCATTTTGACTTCGGAATGTCATCCAATAAATATGAATGTCATCTTCAATTTTTATATGAAATTATAATTTTTCTGTATCAGGTTTTAATTTACCCATCTGCATTTTCCAAACAAAGCAAACTTTTATTACTTAATATGGGAGGAAACTTTTATCTGCTAATTTAAAATTTTGTTTCATATGTAATTTCAAATTTTTCTGTTTGAATTTTGATCTATTTTTGGCTTTTTTATTTATTTTGACTCTGCCCAACCTGACACAAATTTAATAAAATGTGGTCCGAACCTGGCTCATGAGTTAGGTCGGGCCTAAATCCACATATCAGACCTAAGCCCATACAGGCCTCTAACTCTGACCCTTAAGATTGATATTTAAAAATGCCCCCCCCCCCCCCCCCAATCAAATTGAATTTCAAAATATGCCACTGACTTTGGAGTCAGTACTTAAAACTTTTCACTCTTTTTTTCCACTGTCCAACTCCTTGTTTTTTAATATCCAACTCCCAAATAAATAGCAATTAATTTTTTATTTTTTATAATAATAATCTTTTTAATTGATAAGCATGTGATATTTTTAAAATTTATTGCCTTAAGCTATTTGAAAAACTATTAAAAAGTTAAATATTCCAATATAAAAATATTTTAAATACATTTTATTTAGGAATCATCCTGAGTAAACCAGCAGAAAAAAAATTAATAAACAACAAATCTTTAAATTTGTCTTCATTTTGATTTTTAACAATGCTTCATTGAAATTTACCCAATATATAGGGAGCTTATATTCTGTCCATTTCATTAAATTAATACATTTGCACAGAACTTCGATTTCTGCAATGAAGAAATTTAAAATTATTGCCCTACATGGTCATTGTAAACTGTCAAAAATATGTATGGCAGTTGCTACTTTATTAGAGACTCATTATAATCTTTCTTGTAAGTACAGTTTGGCAGAATTAATAAGTTTTTTAATGCCATGGTATATATAGATGTTTTCAAATATAGGTTCTCTTGCACACATGGTATGGTTGTGATGCCAGTTTATATTAGTAAAAGCCACATAAGTGTGCATTCGCAATAAAGTTTCAAGACATAGTTAAACCATTATTGATAAAAAGCCCTGCTCAGCTATAATGATTAAGTTAAACTGAGCAATGAATTGCATCGGAAATTGTATCTAACAGCAAATTTGGTGACCACTGGTCTAGATAAATGATTTTTCTTATTTGAACTCATTTCAGTAAATGTTGTTTCCAAGAAACATAATTTGATATGGAAATAAGGGATTTTAATAAGTTGAAACTAAAAAATATATATACATGTATAAAAAAAAATAAAGTTTTAATGAACTTTTATACTAAAATAATTCACTAATCCATAGATAGACTAAAGTGAATTTTTTATTATATTTGATATTTGATGTAGGAATTTATAAAATTTTGTCTGAATATCTATACAGTTTTGTTATATATTAATCTACTAGCTGCCTTCGGCAACCAGCCTGTTCGCTACCCTTGAAAATTCTGACCATGGCAAACTCGCCGGCTCGACCTACCAGAAAAGTGTAAGGTAACTATTTGGACAGCCAGGAAGTGCCACCCAATTTAAACCGGAACCCAGTGGGGGAAAGCATCCATAGGGACCATACCCTCCTTCCCCTACCATCAACCTCTCGGAAGGACTTGCGGACCCACATGGTTAACGTGATCGTACTCCGTATGAACGTAGCGGGAATCGAACCCGGGCCTACCGAGTGCAATTCCTGCATGCTAACCACTGGGCTACCGTGCCCTCAACCCCGTGGAGTTAACAAAGTTTAGTTTAGTTTAATGACTAAAACTAATAATGAAATTTTAAGGCACCGCGACAATCTCCATAACTTTCTTTTTATTTATTTTTTTATTTCTTCAGTGTCTTAAGTTTTTTCATTGTGGTCCCAACCACCACCCGATGTAAACAATACATCGCCACTATTTAATCCAGCATAATGAGCCAAAAACCTTATAAAAAGCAGACACTTTAAAATATAGACCATACCCTCTTTCCCCTACCACCAACCTCTCGGAAGGACTTACGGACCCACATTTTTAACGTGATCGTACTCCGCATAAACACGGCGGCAGTTTTGGCAGTGGCGGGAATCGAACCCAGGCCTACCCCAGGTAACACACATACGGTATTATAACCGTTGATAAACCGTTTATACGTTATATTTTCGTATGTGTTATACGATAAACGGTAATACATCGGTTATAATACCGTTATGAGTAAACGGTATATAAAAATACCGTATATCATACGTATGAATTACCGTGTATGAACATACCGTATGTAGAAATACCGTTTTAAATACGTATGTATTACTGTTTATTTTACATTAAAATAACCGTTTTTATTACGTTAAAAATACCAATTTATCATACGTAAAAATAACCATTAACGCTCCCCTCTCGCTCAAATCCTCTTTCAGCTTTGTTCTCGAACCCTTTTCCCAAAGGCATTTTTATGTATTACCGTTTAAAATACATTATAAATACCGTTTATCATACGTTATAAATACCGTTTATATTACATTAAAATTACCATTTTTCATACGTAAAAATAACCATTAACGCTCCCCCTTGCTCAAATCCTCTTTCAGCTTTGTTCTCGAACCCTTTTCCCCAAGGCATTTTCATGTATCCCTTCTTGTTTATCTTCACCCTCCCAAGTTCTAACCCCGCCGTGACGTCACGCAGTTCTGGAAGCTTCCAGAACGGACTCATTTCTACCTCAGGGGACGAAGCCATAAGCTTTGTGCATCTGGCAACACTGAGTGCAGTAATCATTCTTTACGTTTCCCGCCATGGTTTGTAGCACAGAAAGGTTTGTATCTTGAACTTTATTTTCCCGTGTTAGGTTAGTGTTAGGTTAACATGTTGCTTAATTTATATAACTTATTTAATTATATTTAGCTTTAACTTTTATTTTATTTTATATATCTTCCTAGCTTTGTTGTATGTATGCACATATTGCTTTAAAAGCAAACGGGAAAAGTGCATGTTTTCAGCATCGTGGTATGTGCATCCATGCTCGCATTTAATACTATCTAAGCGGAGATTAAATGAAAACGTGGTCCGAGATTGCATTTGTTGTCATGCATGCATGTTTATTTCAAATATTGTAAAATCAGAAATTATTCTTTTACATGTTTTTATGTATTTTAAACTTAAAGATGGTATAACTTAAATTTTAAACTTAACTTAGATTTTAAACTTAAAGATGGTAATAGGCTGCAACCTGAAAATGCAGAACGCTTAATTTTCCTGTACCGTAACTTACCTCTAACTTTGATTACAAAGAATAATTAGTTTGTTTTTAAACAATATTTCATATGGTGTAAAACTTAAGAAATTAAAATACTGCCAAATTGAATATTCATCCAAGGGTCATTCCGTGTCAAATCAACCAATGATCTGAACCTTGACATCATGGAAAATGATAATTTTTGGTACAATAGTAGTACCAGTGAAGCTGACAAAAACTGTAAATATTAGATTTTTTGGGCTCTTAGTTTTCAGTTATTGACTTTCTTAAAAGCGAAATTTGGCAAAAAAAAAAAAGTATTTGACCTAGAGATCTCAAATTGGTGTCATTTTTTTTTTCTTTTAATGGGTCTTAATTTGATATGACTATGCTATTCTCTAAAAACAATTTCTCTTTTAGTTTGTAATTATTTTAGAAACTCCAATTTTAAAAAAGAGTTAAATACCATAATCATGTTGTATATCAAATTAAGGTCCATCGAAAACAAAAGACTGCACTAATTTGAACTCTCTTGGTCAAATAGTTTTTGATCTACCACTGTTTAAAGATTTCAAAACTTTACCAGATTTGGCTTTTTTTAAAAAGTGAATAACTGAAAATCTAAAAGCGCAAAAAATATGAAATTTTACGGTGTTTTTAAACTTTACTGGTACTATCACTGTACCAAAAATGATCAATTTTTTAGATATCAAGGTTCAAACCATTAAGTGATTTGACACAAAATGACATACATTTAGTACATAACTCATTAGCCAGTTTTTTCATACATTCAGCCCACATATGTTCTCAATTTTTACAATTTGCTACACACTTAATATGCAGGATGGCCACTCAACCGGGAAAAGTCAGGGAATTTTGTGAAAATTCTGTTTTTTTTTTTTTTGTTTTTTTTTTTTAAATACTAGTTGTCCTTATAAAAACAGGACTGCCCAGTTTGTATGCCATTTTCGAAAAATTTCGCCAAGTATTATGCTGTACTCGTAACTTCTAAATAAAGGCTGCCATGTGTCCATTTGATTCCGTATAAAAACAAAAATGCAGAGTTTGTGCTCCATTTTGGACAACTGTTGCCAAGAATATTATATACATTTTACAATATTTTTTCTATTTTAATGACATTCTTTTGACATTGCTGAATTGACATTAATTATTCAATGGCTGTAGCTTGTTACAGTGTAGTTTTTGCATATCTTTAATGTCTGTCATTGTGAACAATTTGCAATGCCCATATTTAAGGACATCAGTTTAGACTATTTCTTTTTATTTCTTCAGGGAAAAAAAACATTAAATTCTTTTAAATATTTCAGTAGTTCAATTTTGCTGCATTTACATGTATTTTTTATTAAAAATGTCAAAATTTATTTGTAAAAACAAAAAATGTGTATTTTTTTCTCCTGATTTAATATAACTTTTTTTTTAATAGTGGAGTAATTGTTAAGATTCTTTAATCAAATTTGTAACTAAATAGGGATGTGCACGCATTTTATGTTAAAATTACTGGTCTGGAATTTCTTTTCAATTCACCTGGAAAAGTCAGGGAATTTCAATGTGTCTGAAGAGTGGCCACCCTGATATTTCACATGCCACTCAATATAATTTTATATTTACAATTATAATTACAAAACGTTCAAGAACTTTTAAAATAAGTTCTTCTCCAAACTGAGTGAAGATAATTTCATTTCTTCCTTGCTCAAGAGTACAAACTCTCCCAGTTGCAGTAACAGGCTCTGCTTTTTGCAAAATGGTCTCACCTGGCACATTCAATACGTCACTCGGTTGAGGATGAAAGTAAGAAAAGGTCCCTTAGTATGTAGGAAGCTTACTTTATAGTCGCTCGTAACATTATTCTTCTCAAGAATACATGCAAGCCACAAAGATCCTTTATAGACTATATAGTGCCAAATCCAGATTCAATTTTTACTAAATTAGTTTGTGTAATATAGTCGAATGCTGTCACACGTTCAGTAAACCGGTGTTCACTACAGTAATAATGCTTAACAAGAAGCCAATTTTCAGAAATTGGGTAAAAAGAATGAAGTTTTTGAGTACAGCACAGTTGATGAGTATGAAGAAGTTAAAGAAATACTGTCGCCACAGTTGAATGACTTTAAGGCAATCATGGGTACTCAAAAACTTCATTCTTTCTCCCCAATTTCTGAAAATATACTTCATGTTAAGCATAATTACTGTAGTGAACACCAATTTACTGAACGTGTGACAGCATTAGACTATATTACACCAACTAATTAAGCAAAAATTGAATCTGGATTTGTCACTATACTCTATAAAGAATCTTGGTAGCTTGCATGTATTCTTGAAAAGACGAGCGACTATATAGTTAGCTTCCTACATCCTAAAGGACCTTCTTCTTTCTTTTATCCTCAACCAAGTGACGTATTGAATATTTGAATGTGCTAGGTGAGACCATTTCGCAAAAAGTAGAGCCTGATACTGCAACTGGGAGAGTTTGTACTCTTGAGCAAGGAAGAGATGAAATTGTCTTGAAAAGTAACGTTTTGTAACTGATTGTAAATACAAAATTAAATTTTGAGTGACATATGTGAAATATTAAGTGTGTAGCAAATTGTTAAAATTGAAAAGAACATATGTGGGCTGAATGTTTGAAACAACTGGTTAATGTTTTTAACAACTGGTTATGTACTAAGTATATGTTATTCCGTGTCAAATCAATTAATGGTTTGAACCTTGATACTTCAGAAATCGATCATTTTTGGTACAGTGATAGTACCAGTAAAGTTTACAAAAACTGTAAAATTTTAGATTTTGGGGGCTTTTAGATTTTCAGTTATTTACTTTTATTAAAGACATTAAGGGACTATTTGTGTGCCAAATTTCATAGTCGGTCGTTAAGGGGTTCCTATGGAAATTAAATTTTTTGTAATTTAGCTAACTTCACTTATAGTTTAATACAAAAAAAAAATAATTTTCATAGGAACCCATTGGCTTCCCATTATGAAACTTGGCATACAAGTAGTCCATAAAGCATATATTTTTTTTTCAAAAAAATTAAAAGGGGTGTTTTTGAGATTTAAAAAAAAAATTTTGAAGCTTTTCAAAAAATTCAAATTTGAAATAGCATAGTCATGTTATATATCAAATTAAGACTCATTAAAAGCAAAAGAAAATAACACTAATTTAAGCTCTCTAGGTTAAATAGTAAGTCTCATTTATAAGCATTTAAAAAACGATATTTCGGTATAATTTTTTTAAATACATGATTTGGAAGAATTAAAAAAAAATATATACTAGGAAGAAATTTTAAAATAATATGCTACTTAGGACAAATTTTAAAAAAAAGTTGATACTGGGGTGAAATGTTAAAAAACACAATACTAAATTAAAATAATTTGATACTTTTAAGAAAATAAAAAAAAATACCTGGAAGAAGTTAAAAAAGCCTTATACTTAAAAGAAAATAAACATGATACGTACAAGAAATAAAAACACAATTCTGGGAATTTTTTTAAAAACATTAAACACAATATTATATTTCATAATGTAGTAGATTATAATTTTTGCAATTTTTAGAAATAATTGTGAAACAGTTTGTGTTCTGTGTATCTAGAAACATGTTCTACTTGGGCTCTGTGCCCTTACTCACTGTTTTCACTCTTAAAAATCATCACAGTTGCATGATACCACCATTGATCAGAGATGTGTAGTTTTAGCATGCTAAATTAAAATTTA
Organism: Amaurobius ferox; assembly: GCA_951213105.1. NCBI lineage: Eukaryota > Metazoa > Arthropoda > Arachnida > Araneae > Amaurobiidae > Amaurobius > Amaurobius ferox. The sequence continues at coordinate 201,950,697 of OX578133.1, read as the reverse complement.
AAATAGCCTATAATTGTAATTTAAAATAGCCTATAAACTTAATTACAATATTATTAATATTGTTTTTTTTATATATTTTTAGTATTGAAGTTTACTTTTAAAAAATTAACTCTTTAAAAATTGCAAAAATGTTTTAAGTATTATGTGTTTTAATATATCCCAAAATTTTATTCTGTATTTTTAAGTTATTTTCAATTTAAAATAGCTTATCTTTTAGATTTAAAATTATATTTCATAATGTAGTAGATTATAATTTTTGCAATATTTAGAAATAATTAGAATTAAAAATATATTTAAATATAAACTGAAAATAAAGGAAAAAAACATTTTTGCATTAAAATTATTGTATTAACAATATATAATATAAATTAAAATAAAAATTTTATTACATATGAACAGAGTGATTCTATAGTATTGTGAATTTTGCATATATGACACATTTGATATATCGTATCTTTGTAAAAATATGATTTAGATGAATGTATTTTAAATTTTAAAGATACTGTTTCAGATTGTGTTGATTTCAAATTTATAAATTCAAGTACATTATTGAAATCAACACAATCTGAAAATTTGACATCTATTATAAAAATATATTCACCTGACTCAATATGTTTGTTTTACAAAGATGCATAAAACTTTGTAAATATCATGTCTGCAACATGCACTATTCTGTAGAGTTGTCCAATGTGTGATAAATATGTATATAAATACGTGTAGAAACACAATATAAACACGTAATAAATACGTGTAGAAACACAATATAAACATGTAATAAATACATGTAGAAACACAATATAAATATGTATGGGAATACATTATAAATGCGTATGGGAACGCATAAATACATATGGGAACACGTTATAAACATGTATGTGGATATACGTAAGAAACACGTATGTGAATATATGTAATATACACGTATATGATATGTAATAAACATGTATCTGGATGCGTAATAATAACGTATGTGGATATACGTAATATACACGTATGTGGATATACGTAATATACACGTATGTGATATGTAATTAACATGTATCTGGATACGTAATAACACATGTGGATATACATAATAATAACGTATGTGGATACGTAATATACACGTATGTAGATACGTAATAATAATGTATGTGGGTATACGTAATAATAACGTATGTGGATATACGTAATAATAACGTATATGGATACGTAATAAACACGTATGTGCATATACGTAATAATAACGTATGTGAATATACGTAATATTAACGTATAAGGATATGTAATAATAATGTATAAGGATACGTAATAATAACCTTTTTTATAACGGTTGGTATACCGTATTCTAACGTACCATTTTTGCGTAATAATTACGTATGGCCTGACACGTAAAGATTACGTATTGCTTGATACGTAAGAATTACGTATTTGTGCTACCTGGGACCGCATGCAATTCCCGCACGGTTACCACTGGCCTATCGCACCCTCAACCCGGTGGAGTTAACGAAGTTTGGTTTAGTTTAATGACATTAAAACTAATAATAAAATTTTAAGGCAACCATCTCCATAACTTTCTTTTATTTATTTTTTTTATTTCTTCAGTGTTTAATTTTTTTCATTGTGGTCCCAACCACTACCCGATGTAAACAATACATCGCCACAATTCAATCCAGCATAATGAGCCAGAAATCTTATAAAAAGCAAACACTAATTGGGTTTTTAATTGTCCCTAGGCCAAAAACCGTACAAACCGTAATTCAATCATTTAAATTTTATAATGACCATATGCTAAGCTCTTAATTCCATCATTTAAAAAAAGCAAACACTAATTCGGTTTTAAATTAAAATATCCATTCATATAAATATAATAATTTCACTCTGTATACTGTTACCACCACCCGATATACACAATACATCACCACAATTCAATCCACCATAATTCAATCATTTAAATTTTATAATGACCATATGCTAAGTTACTGTTATAAAATGCTACTGTTACTGTTATAAAATTATATATTGACAAAAAATATTCATTCAATGGAAAAATACTCGTTTAAGTAAATAATTAAAAGGGATGTAAGCATAATTAATGTATTTTTATTTGAATTAATAAAATGTTTCATTTATTTACGTTGTACTTTTTTCTTAAATTTTTTCGTCCTCCTTTTCATTGTAAAACAATTGGTCACCTTAATAATATATATAATATATATAAATAATATATATATATATATATATATATATATAAATATAAATTAGTAAATCCAATGTTAGAATGTATGTATATATATATATATATATAGGGTGACCAGAAAAAAGCCCCCAAAAGTAAAACGAATCGACAAAAAAACGGGTGAATAAATATGTTTTATTCCAATTACAGAAAAAAGCTATATATTCTAAATTTATGAAATCACAAGTTCGATATGTTTGCCATCACCTGCAATGGCATTTGGTTGTCAGTATTTCAGTATTGTTTATTCCCAAAGTTTGAACGATTTATGTACAGTGGTTTTCGAGATATTACTGTTTTTTATTGGTGCGCTTATTTCTGGTCACCCTGTATATATATATATATATATATATATATATATTGACAAGTCAGGAAGTCTTCATAATCGCAAACTATAAATTGATATTTTTGCCTTGAAGGAGATGCAAGATCCAAATAAAGGTTTAAACTATGTTAGTTTGTTTTTTTTAGCAATTTGCTGAAAGAATTCTTATTTTGCTAATACATGTTCTAACATTAAGCAACAGGTTTCCGGTTTTCCCTAATTGTAATTTTGTACCAAATTTCGTTCAAATCGCTTCATTCATTCGTGAGATATCATCTCCACAGATTCATGCTCACACATGCACACTCACGCACTCACACATGCACACTCACGCACTCACACATGCACACTCATGCACTCACACATGCGCACACACACTCACATGCACACACACTCGCACGCAAACACATCAAACACATACATGCATGACTTTAAAACATCTGATTCGTGGTCAAGGTTGCTTGAAACATGCTCTCCCGACAAAAACTAGAATTCAAATTTTCGCATATATATGAAAGTAAAAATCAATCCATTGCCTTAGAGCTATAACTTTAACGCATTATTCAGTTATAACTTGAAAGTAAATGCGATGTCTTTAATGCATTAAATTAATCAAATCCGAAGTATTTGACGCTCTCCATTATTCATTCAGATTTTTTTGTACCCAGTTACCACACTATATTTTGATCGTACTATATTTTGACACACACACACTCTTTCTCTCTCTCTCTCTGTGTCTCCCTCCCTTTCACCCGTATTCTAATCACGTTAATTACATGATGATCTACCTAATTCTAATTTTTTCAGCATACAGCTACATATAGAATTTCGTGGCTGTACGTACTCTCTCTAATTTAAAACCTCTAATTTCGAATAATGTTTTATTCCCATTTATTACAAAATATTCTACCTGTTTCTAATTTTCTATAGAATGCATCTACATATAAATTGCTGTAGTGATACGTGCATTCACACCCCACAGATACACACACACACTGATGATATTTCCCAAAATGTTCGAAATGTGTTCATGATGCCTTTAAGTGTATTTTGTCGTCTAAATGTCGTGATTATCTGTGAACTTCCTCTATACAATAACATTAAAAAATAATAAAATGATTCTTTAATTGAGTCAATACTGAATTAATTTAATTCTAATCTAAGAGATAATGCATTTAAAAAGTGTCTATATTGCTTAATTGTAAGTTATATATTGGCTTTTTTAATTCTAAGTCATTTTCCAAATTGTAAGTCATATAATGAAAAAATAAACCACATTGCGAGAGTCCTTTCTCTTGATGTGGCTGCTACAGTAACCTTGAGAGAGGAGCGCTCCTTCGCCTATCACGCTGGCGATAAAACAATGTTTGGCGTCTGATTTGAAAGAAGGCTCTCTGGCTTAGTATACTTTTTGGCCTTCCGTTCCCAGACCGCCTTCCTCTGATCTGCAACACTCTTTAAATTTAACATTACTAGTTTCAATTATTTTGCAATCGTCTAAAAGCCAAATTCTATACCCTCTTGTCTTAAGTGCATATCCTACCATTTTCCCTTCCTGAGCCTTCATATTTAGCTTGCCTCTAAATTGTTTTGGTTTCCCAAAAAAAGCTTGGCTTTCAAAGGTTTTAAGATGAGCTACAGATGGTTTTCTGCCACTATATAATTCCAGAGGTGTTTTATTTTTGAATTTATGACACATGCGATTTTTGACATATGTAAAACAGAGAAGTGCTTCTGCCCAAAAAATCATCAACTAAATTGATTTCATTAAGCATTGCAATCTAATGCAGTTAAATTAAAGAGTTCTGAAGCTCCTTTTTGTTCAGGTGTATAAACATTGGTTCTTTCTGTTTTTATACCCTTACTTTCTAAAAGTTTATTAAATTCTTTATTGCAAAATTCCATACCATTATCAGTATGTACACATACAATTTTGTGATTTAAAAATCTTTCTGCCCTGCTTTGATGCTGTTTAAATTTATCAAAGACTTCTGACTTTTGCTTCATCGGGAACACCATAACTTTTCTGGAGTAATCATCGGTTATGCTCAAAAATTATTTTGCGCCCCCCTCCCCCCCACGTGATTGTTTTGGCATAGGGCCACACACATCCATATGGATTAGTTCTAGTGGCTTTTGAGATCTAATTCTTCTTATAGGTTTAAATGAAACACGTTTTGATTTAGTAAGTTTGCAACTATTACAGTCGATTTTTCTTCCATTGATTTTTGGTAATCCATTTACAGCAGAAATTCTACATGTATGGTACAGATAATCAAAATTAATATGACAAAATCTATTATGCCAAAGTTTTGCATTTTCCCCTACCTCAGTAGTAGGTTTAACTTGCTTGTTGCTTTTATATATATCATATTTACAAGGCTTATCATTTTTAAAAACATTAGTACAAGAGCTTATATTCCTATTTTTAAAAGTTTTACTGGTATTAGATTTTCTAATAAAAGTTTTGTCATTTACATCATTAATTTTATCATTGCATTTTACAATTTTACTTTAAAAATTGCTAGAATCTTTCACTTTAAAATCATTATGACTACAGTTTTGTCTTTAAAAATACTAGAATCTTTTACTTTAAAATCATTTGTATTTTTACTTTTAAGAACCCTGTCATTATTGTGATATTTAAGGTTACTGTTTTCAACAGTCTTAGATTATTTTGTTTCAGGCTTAATTTTTTCTTTAACCTCTTCAACATTATTATTTTTAATTCCTGTTTCATACTGAGGTCTGAGGAAATACAGACCCCCTTTCCTTCTTGCATAAAAATACTCTAAACCATTTGGTGTAAAAAACATTATATTACCATTGGTATCCACAAAGCTATATTTCTTTTCCTCAAGAACTGAGGTAGCAATTAAATTGAGTCTTAGTTTAGGTGAATACATAACTTCATTAAGGACAATTTTGTTTCTATGTCCATTCAAATTTACATACATATTTATTGTACCGACACCTTCGATCGGGCTTTCCTAGTCTCCGGCAGCTAAAGGTATAGAAGTTCCTTTCAATTTAATAAATTTAGAAAAAAGATTTTTGTTATTGCAAAATTGGTGAGTTGCTGCTGTATCCACCACCCAATCGAATTTGTCGATCGATTCTACATTATTATTTTCTAGATAACAATTGTTTTCTATTATTTCACTTAAATTTGCATGAAACTTTTTGCAATCTACTTTTAAATGACCTAATTTTTACATAGAAAACATGGACCAATCTTTTTAACATTAGATTTAACATTTTTATGCTGATTTTTAGTCAAAGTTTTTGGTTTTACTTTATAAGCACAAAGAGTACTCACATCCCAGCTTTACTCCCATTGTTTCTGAACAAGTCTATCCTCTGCTGCCTGTAGCTCAATTTCTATCTTGTCCAGGATAAATTCTTTATCCGGGGGTCGATAGATAATTTGTACGATGCCCCTGAAGTCATCATAAAGGTGTTTGATCGTTTGGAAAGAAACCAACACTTCATCCAAATTGTGTCTGACATCTTTGAGCTTACGAACTTTTCTTTTGATCCTCACTATAAACAGTCCAATTAACTCGTCAGAATGTGGTCGCTTGTCAAAAAATTCGTCCAGCAACCTCATCAAATCTGTTCGCAATTTTGGCTCAAAATGTTCTTTTAACAAATCCCACGCTTCTTTGGGATTTCCGTGGACGAGATAAGTTCCCTGTATTCTACCTCTAAACCATAAAATAGCATTGCTTTGTCCCTTCTACGTTCATCATCCAATTTTTCTTTTCTAGTCTCTGTTTTATCCAATTCAATTTTTGCCCCTGTTATGTAGCTGTAACATCCCTCACTCATCAAGGTGTATTTCATGTTGACACTCCATGAACCGTAGTTATTGCAGGATAATTTTTCCATTTCTGCCATAGTTGCTTCAGGGCTTACTCAACTCCGAACCAGATGTAAACAGAAATGGCAGCCGTTTTGTTGTTAACACTTGTGCTTTCGGCTCCCTTCTAAGAGCTCAGTGAGATTATTATATCTTGCCAATCAGTTGAAAGCAATTTGTAAACTGGGCTACATAACCCTTCTGTTGGCAAATGAGGATGTGGATATTCATGAATCGAAAACTAAATTGCCAAAGTAGCAGATTTTGCGTAGTGGATGTTTCAAGTGAAAAGTTTGCAGATACTCACATCAAGACAAGGTTTGTTAAACGGAAAAACATAATTTTATTTCTCACTAAACAAGGCATTTAACGAACAGAAAAAAGAACTCTCATCTTTAATTTTGATGCAGTTCGTAGAAAAAAGCTGATACAGAGCAATTTAACATTGTCCAAACCGACAATACATTGACTATCTAATATTAGTCAAATATTCTAAGTAAGGTAATATCATATAGACATAGGAACTTAGATACAAGGCCACAACTGGTCAAACAGATATTGAACTACATAGTATACAAATTTCAGCAGAGATTCACTCTCTCTATCAGATGGTTTGACTACGATCCGAAGATCATCGAAAGATGAGAACAGAAGAACATGACACTTACATCCCCCTATACTGAGGGAAGTTGCTCTTGCCACCTTTCTCGACATTGAAGGTGCCTTTGATAAGGTACCCATCGACACCATCCTTGATGCTTTTGATAGAAAAGGTGTTGATATCACGATCTCTTATTGGATCAAGAACCTGTTATCTAATAGGTATATATGTGCATCTTTACTTTTCGATAGTATGACTGTGCATGCACTTGCGGGCTGTCCACAAAGAGGTGTGCTTTCACCAATTCTTTGGTGTATAGTTGTGGACTCTCTTTTGGAGAGTATCAGTGTTTCTGGCGTTTCCTACGTTGGTTATGCAGATGATGTTATCATCATTGCCAGGGGCAAATTTGGCAACACTGTCTCTGATATGATGTCTACTGCTCTTAGGAGGGTTGAGACATGGTGCAAAAATGCAGGTCTTATTGTCAATCTGCATAAGACTGCTTTGGTTGCGTTTACTAGGAAACGCATACTTAATCTTGGGGACATTCGCTTCTTTGGGCAGAAGCTTATGTGCTCCAAGGAGGTTAAATACTTGGGAATTTACTTTGACAAGGGACTCAACTGGAAGAGACACTTGGATTATTGCACGACTAAAGCCAGAAGAATCTTCTGGTCTTGTAGGAATGCCATTGGGAAAACCTGGGGCTTAAATCCTAAGGCTGTCCATTGGATTTACTCGATGGTAATCTGTCCTATCATATCCTATGGATCCATTGTTTGGTGGTCCAGAATTGGATGTGAAACAGCTAAACTAGAACTAGTTAAGCTTCAAAGGATGGTATGCATTGCAATCTCTGGATGCATGAAAACTACTCCTACTGCAACTCTTGAACTTTTACTCGGTTTGCATCCACTCTACATGCGTATTGAAGCAGAAGCACTTATCTGCATGAACAGACTTAAATATTTGAAATACTAGAAAGATTACTCAAGGTATCTATCTTGGGGTGAACTTAACAGTAATGTTGCTAGTCATCCTTATTTCTGTATGCCACCTGATGGTATTCATGTCAAATACACATTTGATAAGCCTTATGAAATTCAGGTCCCCTCGCGGGACGACTGGAAGAGGACTCCCACCTACAATAAACGGAACTGTTTTGTATGGTACACAGATGGCTCGAAGATTGGCACAAGCACTGGTGCTGGTGTTTGCGGCCCTGATGATGGTACTGAGCTGTCTTATCCGCTTGGCAATTTTGCTACTGTCTTTCAGGCCGAAGTCTTTGCCATCCTTATGTGTTGTAGAATCTGCTATGACAGGAAGTATAAGAATAGTCAGATTTTCATCTGTTCTGACAGTCAGGCTGCTCTTATGGCTCTTGGGAAGTTCACTATGACATCTTCCCTTGTTTAGGAATGCTATAATTCACTCTGTGAAATTGCTAGCAATAACAATGTCATTCTTTACTGGGTGCCTGGTCATTCGGGCATTCCTGGCAATGAGTTGGCAGATGAACTTGCTAGGAAAGGCTCAAGTACCCCTTTTGTGGGCTCTGAGCCAGCCTTGGGAATCCCCAATGACCTTGTTAGAAGAACTGTCTATGACATCTTCAGGAAGCTTCAATGTAAGAACTGGCGTAATACTAAGGGACAAAGGCAAGCAAAAATTCTCAACTGCAATTGCCCTAGTACACGTCAAAAAGAACTTTTCAAGCTCAGTAGAACTGGCATCAGGAGGGCTGTTGGGCTCCTTACTGGGCACTGCACCCTCAAGAGACACCTTAACATTATGGGTATCACTGAAGATTCGCTTTGCAGAGGCTGCAATTACAGCGAAGAAACTGCTGCTCACATTCTCTGTGAATGTGAGGCTTACCCTGCTCACAGATTCGAACACATTGGTCATCATGTGATTGAACCCTGGGAGCTGAATGACATACCTGTCAAGTGCCTGCTTATTTTTGCATCGGCTACTGGTCTCTTTTCTTAGAGATCTTTCTCTTTTGGGGTAGTACAATAGACCTCTGGTCGATGTGCTGGGCTCTTCTAGAGCCACCCACCTTCATTTCATTCATTCATTCATCCTCCTATACTGGGGTATATATACTGGTTTAACTTTCAAGTTAAGTCCGGAGTATACAAATTTCTGGTTGAATGGAAATATGCATATTCCGGTCATATTACATCACAATCTACAGGAATTCAAGTTAAAAACAGATGAGACACAAAACAAACATTCCAAATTCTATACAGCTAACTGTGATGAAAATAACCTTTAGGTTTTAACCGTATCTATAAGCAGATACGCGAGTTTGTTTACACAGTGTTTCTATCAATAATCTTGCCAAATTACAATGGCATGCTGCTATAAGCATTTGCAGCATAACATATTTAAAGTTGCATAGAGTTGAAGAAACGTAAAAGGTTCATTTTGGAAACATCAATATCGACAGATTTAAATTTACCTTTATATGTCATTCAGCTTCCACCTTGTGCAGGTCACATATTGGAACATGGACCTTTTCTGATACATTGCTGATGAATCTTTTGAACTATGAACGGTCAATATCCTTTAAGGTTAAAAGCATAAAAATCACTGCTTAACTTGTGACAAAAACTCTCACTCACAGATGAATACATCTGAATAGGAACTTTGTGTTATTACTTAATGATTATTAATTACGGAAACATGTTTTTAAATCACTTTGTTAAAACGAGCCAAATACTCACAGCATACATACGTAACCTCCCTGTCAACACTGTCATTTGCATTGCCATTCCGCATTTGCTAAATCTTATTCATGTTTAGTTGCTTGGCAATGCATGATATCACATCTCCCCCTCTAAAGTTCCAATGTTCGGTCTTTCAGATTTAGTTTAAGGGACACTTGAACAGTTCTCCCACTTCGAGTTTTATACAAAGGTGTTGGCCTTGTCTCTTCTTCTAGCTCAGTTGCATCATCAGAAGACTTCTGATCTTCTTCTGTGTTGCCACTTCCAACATCTTCTTCCCGACCTGGGATATCTAATCTAGGAATACTTGTCTCTTCCTCTGTAGATATTTCAACATGCGGCGAAAGATGCAGGAAGATTCTATTTCGTCTCAGAAGACCTCGAGGAGTTTCCACTAAGTACAATCTTGGGCTTTGATGGGTGTTTTGTATCTGACTATGGGTTTTCATATCTGAAACCCACACTGATTGTCCTATTTTCAAGTCAGGTAGTTTTCTAATACTATGATGATGATCAAAGTAGTACTTTTGCTTCTCGATTCGGTTTTCCTCTTTCTTTCTAAGCACTTTTGAATTTGGTAACTTAGGTCTCAGTGAATGACTTGATGCAGGGATTCTGGTTCTTAATTTGCGTCCCATTAACAGTTCAGCTGGACTGAAGCCATTTTCTAACGGTGTCATTCGTAAAGCTAATAGCATTAGATATGGATCCTCTAAATCAGATTTTGTGTAATGCATTTTAAATCTTCTACCATGGACTCAATGAAACCGTTGCTTTGCACATATCTTGGACTCGATGTTACAATCGTAAATCCATACTGTTATGAGAACTTCTTATATTTTGTGTCAGCAACTTTGGGTGAGAATTCAGACCTGTTATCACTACGAACAGTCTCTGGGATTCCGTGTCTTGCAAATATGGATTTCATATGATTGATCACTGTTGGCGAAATCTGATTTTCTAGTTTTGCAATTTCAAAGTACCTGGAGAAGTAGTTTGCCACTGTGAGATACCATCCAGTTTTAAGCTTTAAAAGATCAGCTCCTACTATCTGCCATGGCCGCTCTGGGAATTCTGGTGAAATAAGTGGTTCCTTATGATACTTTTGCTGCTGTATTCACTTTTGACAATTTGAGATTAACTTCTCAATCTCTGTTGATAAACCAAGCCACCAAATTGCTTCTTTAGCTCTATCACATCATTTTGTAATGCCCTGATGACCCTCATGTATGCAGTTCAAAATATCTTCTCGCAGTTTCTCTGGAATCAAGATTCGTGCATCTTTGAGCAACAGTCCATCCTGTAGAACAATTGAGTTTCTATGCTCCCAGTACCTCTGACATTCACAAGGAAGCTTGTGTTTTTCTGGCCAACCTTCTGAGTAGTATTTCACCAATAATTTACATGTCTAATCTTCCTGTTGACATGACCATTTTTGAGTCACCCACTTGTCTGAAGCTGGAAACAATTCTACAATCATTTGAACATAGGCAGTTATCTCTTCTGTCAGTTCTTCACCCTTAACTGGTAAGGACTACGATATAAAGTATCTACAGGTATCAAGTCTTTACCTGGTACTTACTTGACGGTACAGTCATATCTCATCATACGTAACTTCATTCTTTGCAGATGTGGTGTTAGACTATCCAAGGGCTTTTGCAATAGTATAGGCACTAGAGGCTTGTGGTCAGTTTTGATATTGACCTTCAATCCAACAATATAGTCGTGAAATCTGTCGCATTCCCAGACTATTGCTAGGACTTCTTTTTCTATTTGTACATACTTTTTCTCTGTGTCTGACAAAGTCCTTGAAGCATAGCATACAGGATGCAATGTTCCCTCTTGAAGTTGATACAATACAGCTCCCAAATCATATGATGAACATCATCATAACTCATCGTGCCTAGTGGCACATAAGGCCTAACCATATGATGATGCATCAGATGATATAAATGTCTCTTTCTAACATGGCTAACCCTGGTGTATGACACAAACTATCTTTAATACATTGAAAAGACTTTTCCTATGGCGAACCCCACATCCAGTCAATATCCTGATGTAGCAGTTCGTACAGTGGTCTTGCTTCGTCTGCCATCTATATATATAAAATTGAAAGTCTGTCTGTTGTGGGTAGCCTGGAAATAGTCCCACTTAAAATTTAGTCCATGTTTGGAATTTCTACGATCAGTGGTTCTCGAGATATTAGTAAAAAACGAAATTTTCGTTTGTCTCATCATCACGGGAGAACGGTTGAACCGAATTTGATGAAATTTTGTGGATAGCCTTGAAATAGCCCCCCATAAATTTAGCCCAAGTTTCGAGTATCTAAGACCAGGGGTTGTCGAGATATTAATGAAAAACGAAACTTTTTCCTAGGAGTTCTACTCTCTAACTCTGTGGTTTATTCAAACGAAAAGCTTGAAAATCGTCTGAAAGTTAATTAAAATTTAATCTCTGAGTTTGATAGGAGATTTTTTGCACTAATTTAGTCACTTTCTGAAAACATGAATTGTTTGAAACATGATTTAAATGGGAAATCTATCTCCATGGTTTTGGTTTATTTTAAACAAGCTTTTACTGAACAATGAAAAGTATAAAGAAATCAAAATGGTTATTTAATTTCGCAGTTTATGAGGAAGATTCTATCTTATATCATGTTGCTTAAATACGCTGTTAAATTAAATCTGTCTGTTAATTTTAATAATCATTTTTTCGATTTGAATAATAAATAAATGGATATAAAAATATATTTTAGAAAAGAACAATTTGATTTTTCTTATAGAATTTTTAACTGGATTATATCAATTACGATCTTCAGGTTTAAACATTATTATTATTGATATTTTCGGGGATTATTGATTCAGGGATTATTGATATTTTCAAGTTATTATGCAATTGTTTTATTATGACAAAAATTGTTTAAACTCATATATTGTATATTGTACAAGTAATCTTCTACAAATGCACGGGTATATCTTTTAATCTACGAGAATATAAGTAGTACAGGTATATTGGCATATGCTTTGATATATATTGGCATATATTGGAATCAATTATGACCTTCTGGTATAGAGTACAGGGATTATTGATGTTTTCAATTTATTACATCATCTCTTTTATTTTGGCAAATATTTTTTAGACTTGTATTGTAATACGAGTAATCTTCTACTAACACATTGGCATATTTTCTAATCTGCGACAATATAAGTAGTACGGGGTTGCATATATTGATTCAATTCCTTTTTTTTTTGTAAATTTGCTTACAAAAGGGGCCAGGATGTTTTATTCTTCAGATCTACCCTTGAAGATAATTTTGCATAGTGAGATCATATATTCTCTTTACAGGGCCGATCCTAGCAGGTGTGCAGCGCGTGCACCGCACGCGGGCGGCCAAAACAAGGGGCGGCCGCAGGCCGCATATAGTTCTATCAATCAAGCAAAATTTTTTAAAACTTATAATAAGTCGAATAAATATGCTGAATTTTAAATAGTTATTGAAAAATCAAAATAAGCCCCATAGTTTAAGAAAAATAGAATGTTAGTGCACAGTGTGTTGGTCCATTGTCTATTAATGTCTACTCTTTACGCACATCCTTCATTTGATAGCAAAATTCGTGGCAGAGCCGGCAATACAGCATAGAAAAGGATACCAAATTTTAAATTTCAATCTAAACAAATAACCAAGGGGCATATTTTTGAGACGCCTAAGGATGTTTCGTTCCACTGTGCGGCGGCTTATTTATGTATACCACGGTCGGCACGCGGCTCGCAGATCAATGGTCAAAAGAAACTTTATTTTAGCGGTCTCCTTTGTAGATTAGAACTGAATTATTTCGGCAAAGTTAACCCTTTCCGCAAAGTTAACCCTTTCGGCAAAGTTAAAGCATTCCGGAACTGCGGCGGCCCAAAGGACGGAGCGCTTCTTTTTCGAACTGTTCCCAGGAGACGGCAATTTTATTGCTTTAAGCCTAACTCTCGAAAAAAAATTCACTAAAAATCATCCGTTCAACACAGCATTCTACTATTTTCAGGAATAAAGGAAATTCTTATTTTCTATTTGATGTATATTTTTCTTTCAAATTTTCTTTTATCAAAATATTAAAAATTTTAGCGTATTAAAAATAACTTACCTTGCATAAAATAGTTATCAGCTAATCAGGAGTGTATATAGATTTAAATCAGTTATCAGGAGTGTATACAGATTTAAATTTTGAAACTAATGCATCTAAAACGGGTTTCAATTTATCTAGTTTTGGGGCATTAGTATCAAGAGTAAAATGAAGGTAACGTAATATTCTTGGCCTAACATTTTAACGAAAAGAATATTGATTTATTGGTAGAACATGGTCCCAAACAAGTACCAAATTTTACATTTCCGGTCGATGAGAGTGGCAGAAAATTTAGCTGTTCATATTATAACAAAACTTTAGTGAACGGGGAGAAAATAAATCGCGCGTGGCTCTGATATTCCATAAAACTAAATCGTATTTTTTGTTTTGCATGTAAATTGTTTGGCAAAGATAGTTCAACACAACTTGTAAGTACTGGCTTTTCTGATTGTCGTCATTGTTCGGATTACCTTAAGCATGAAAATACTCTAAAACACGTAAACTCTATAAGATTGTGGTGCGAAATAAAGACGAGGCTGGAAAAAAATTGTACTATTGACGCGGAACAATAAAATGTTTACAATCGAGAGAAAAAGCGATGGCGCGCCATCATTGAAAGAATGATTGCTGTAGTATAATTTTTAGCCAGTCAGAATTTGGCATTCGGAGGAACTAGTACGAAGTTGTATCATAGAGATAATGGTAATTTTTTAAAGGCAGTGGAGATGTTGGCCAAATTTGATCCAGTTATTTCAGAACACCTTAATAATGTCAGTAAATACAAAGATAACAAAACACGTATTCCACACTACTTAGGGCAGCATTTTCAAAATGAAATAATTAATATTTTAGCCGAATCTATTCGTAATGAGATAACACGCATTGTCAAAAAAGCCAAATATTACACTATAATTCTCGACTCTACCCCTGATATTAGCCACACAGAATAAATAATGTTTGTAATTCGATGTGTGAACACTACTGAAGGTAAGGTAGATATTTTAGAATTTTTTCTAGGATTTTTTCCAGTAACTAATATCGCTGGAGAAGGTCTGTGCAATTTTCTATTAGAGAAGCTATTACCTAGTCTGCAGCTCGAAGTTAAAGATATACGGGGTCAGAGCTACGACAATGGATCGAACATGAAAGGGAAAAATATAGGGCTTCAGAAACGGATTCTCGATATCAATCCTAGAGCATTATACGTGCCGTGTGCGGCTCATACATTAAATCTCGTCTTTAATGACGTTGCCAGCTCCAGTGGTGAAATTTCTGGTTTTTTTTATATGGTACAAGAGGTATATAATTACTTTTCTGCGTCCTCATATCGATGGGATTTACTGAAAAAACACGTGAAAAGTCTAACTTTAAAACCATTAAGTGAAACAAGGTGGGAAAGTCGTATTAATGATATTAGACCTCTAAAACAAGACCTAAAAAACATTATTACCGCATTAAATGCCTTAATTGAAGATACCACCAGAGACATGAAAACAAAAATGGGTGCTGAATCAATAATTAAAAGTCTTGAAACATTTAAATTTTTGTGTTCAATTTTAATTTGGCTTGATTTAATATCAAGAATTGATGTATTGAGTAAAATGCTTCAAAATCCTAAATTAAACATCGCGGAATGCATTGAAGGCTTAGATAATCTTAAAAAATATTTAGTTTCCCAAAGATCTGACGATAATTTTAAAATATTTGTCGATTCAGCAACAACACTTGCTAGAGATTTAGGTATTGATCCCGAATTTCCCATGTCGAAGCTCAGGAAAAAGGTCCGTTTATTTGATTACGAGGGCAGTGATGAACCAGTTTCAAATCCCTTCCAGCAATTCAAGACTGCTTTTTATTTTGCAGTTCTTGATCACGCGATCTCTTCAGTAAATGAAAGATTTACCTTATTATCTGAGTGCCATTCAATATTCTGCTTTCTGTATGAGTTTCACAACATTTCTAATGATGATCTCATGAAAGCCTGCATGGACTTAGATATTAAGTTACAGGTACAGGAGGAAGGAAGTATTGTGAAAGATATAGACGGTATACAACTCTTTAATGAAATAACTTCATTCAAAGATATTTTTCCAGATAAAAAACAGCCAATTGAGATATTAGAAATTATAGTCAAAAATGATCTTATTCCCTGTTTTCCAAATTTTGCTCTAGCAATAAGAATTCTTTTAACTTTACCTGTTTCTGTGGCTTCAGGTGAAAGAAGTTTCAGTAAATTAAAAATTATTAAAAGCTTACTTGAAAAATAATATGATAGAAGAAAGGCTTTCAGATTTGGGCATCATCTCTATTGAATCCGAAATCTCTGAAAAAATTGATTTCACCGAAATTATTGACAAATTTGCTTCTCAGAAAACTAGAAAATTTATTTTATAGTTAATTATTAGGTAGTCTTTGTAGAAGGACTGATTTATATACTTTTCGTTTCACGAGATTTATGCTTTAGTACTTTTTTTTATTAGATTATATTTTCTGAGTAAATACTGTTGTTTTGCATTTCTAATTATAAAATGTCTATTTTTATTTCAAAGGTAATATTTTTGTTACTTTCCTTATATACATAATGTATAAGGAAAGTATTGTGACGAGGTCGAAAATTCGAATTCGAGTTTTCGACGGGAGAGAACGTTTCAAGCATCCTTGATCACGATTCAAACATTTTTGAAGTGATGTCTGTGTGTGTGTGTGTGTGTCAGTGAGTCTGTGGAGACAATAACTGATGAACGAATGGACAGATTCGAATAAAATTTGGTACAAAAATCACAATCCGTAAACACTGGAAGCCTATTGTTTTTACACGCAATCGAATGTTCAGAACCTCCTAAATTTTTGAATGAAATTTTGAAAAATCGTCAAAAAATCAAAACCGCTAATAAAGTTACCCAAATAGACATTTCTTATGTAAATTTTCATTAGAAAACGATTGACATAAATTTTAGAACGCTAACATGAACCGTTCTCGAGATATTGTACATTTTTCATAAAAATTATCATAAAGTCATATAAAATTAAAAAATATATATTTCCTATTGAGAAACATGTTCACTTTTCATATGTAAGACCATGCGATAATTTGGTGGGGATTCTCGTGGATCTAGCTCGTTCCATTCATGAAAAAAGAGACTTTAAGAAATACTCTTGTATCTGAACGCCAATAGTCATTTATCTGCTGTAAGAATAACTTATTTCTTCGTCCATAACGCTTGGCGAGATTTTGGCGACAAATTTGGCGGAATGTCGCCAACTTGGCCACTTTTTGAAATGTTGCCAAATTAACGAAAATCTCGCCAAATGGATAAAAATGACGCTATATCAATGAAAATGACGACTAATTGTCGATTGTTGCATTTTTAACACTTTACAACAAAGTTGAAAAGTGTTTATGACTTTGTTCATTCTGTCTGTCTGTCTGTCTGTCTGTCTGTCTGTCTGTCTGTCTGTCTGTCCGTTAGCACGATAACTGCCGTAAAAATGAGTTTATCAAAATGAAATTTTAGTATGTTGTTCAGACGGTCTGTAGGACCTATGGGAATATAAATAAATAATATCACCCAATTAGTTTTTTATTGAACCCGGGTTGAAAAAATGAAATACATTGAACCCTATGGGACCTAATTTTTCAAACATTTTTTAAGTAAATTTAAAATTCACGAATTGCTTCGAAATTTTTAGGAAATATTCACATTATCCCATAGAATATATAAAATAAAATTCAGTAAAATATGTTAAGTAGTTTTTTAATTAAAAAAATTATTTAATATAGGGAAAAAAACAAATTCGATTAAATTCTGACTTTGGGATATCTTCCAGAAAGAAAAGAGAGAGATATTATATAATAAATATCTCTCCATTTGTTTAAACGTTTTGCATATGGGAGTGGCTTCATATTTTAAAATAAATTTGGTAGATAACAATTTTTCATTTTTTTAAAATTTTATATAACTCTTCATGATAAATTTAATTGATGGCATTTTAAATGCACTTTCCTACGTCCTAGAGAGTTAAAATTTGGTACACAGCTTAAATTTGTTGAACATTTTATTCGACAAAAATTTGATGGATCTTTAAATATAGATCATACATTTTTTTCGAAATGGCCTGAAAACAATCCCCGTTCACTTCTATAAATCATTGGTGTAATATTGTTAAAAATTCTGATGTGGACAGCACATGTCTTTCTCTGCAGACTCATATTCGTTCTCTTTATTTATTCAATGATAATTTGAGTTTATCTGCACAACATAAGTATTTTAAATGACATTGAATTTGCACGTTAAACTTAAATTTGGTTCTCATTTGATAGCTGGACTTATTGTCAAAGGTGGCGTAGCGAAAACGCGAAAAAACTAGAATATCTCAAGAACGGCTAGTCCTAGAGTAATGGGGTTAGTCTTATTCTTTTTGTTGTCAAAAATCACATATAAAATAGGAATTTAATTGATATAATTGAGCACACGTAGTCTTTTATTTTTATATATAACGATTTTTGCTGGCCATTTCGCAAAAATAGCCTGTTCCTTTTTCCCGAATCGTAGTAGAATAACCTACAAATGATTTATATACAAAATTTTGTTAAATTTGGTATATAAATCACTTGTAGGTTATTGAAATATTATACTCCAAATTTTGTTAAATTTGGTTCATTAGTTTTTAGCTAGAGTGGATAAAGGCAATTTCTGCGGCCATTTCGCAAAGAAGGCAGATTCTTTTATTACGAATCGTACTATAATCTAATGAACATCAGGATTTCCCACAAAAAACATACCTACCAAATTGTATGAAATTCGGTCCATTAGTTTTTCAATTAGAGTGGATGTAATATCCACACAGACACACAGAAACATACACAGATACACCCTTACACACACAGACGTCTTCCTAAAAGTAGTTTTTTCGTGTTCTAGAAGTCCCAAAACGTGTAGATCCTTTGAAAATTCGAGTTCCGATCTTCGGCACGATTCCAATACTTTGAGTACATACACATACACATATATATTATCTGTGTATTATCTGTGTATCTAAATTCCGTGCCTATGCAATTACAATAGTTGTGATTTTAAATGATCCCTAAACTTTTATTATTTCTTCAAGGAAGCCTAATTTTAACATATGCAGAATTCAAATATCTCAAGCGATTGTAAGATGAATTACATAAGAATTGCTGAATTTTTTTCACACAAAATTATTTAGCTCTGGAGTCTGGAATACAAGTTATATGAATGAAATATTCATTGATTTTGCATAAAGAATCAGATGATTTATATTTCGATACAGTTTTAAATATTTAAGTATAATAAATTACTGTAGTACTGTGATAATGTAAAAGATATTACCACTGAATGAATCACATTTTAGAAATTTTTAAATGAAATTACATTTCAGTTGGAAAGTGTTTCATAATCAATGCTTATGCATGATTGATCTTTCTTGTTATTAATGTTTTACTTTTTACTCTTATACAGGTAGATGAATTTATAACGTCAACGCTAAGTATTAGTCAAAATATGAAAAATTCTCAAGAGGGGCGGCACATTAGGTCTTTGCACGCGGGCGGCCGACACCCTAGGATCGGCCCTGTCTCTTTAGTAGCAATAAATTTAATATTTTAACAGAATTTGCACATGATTGCGAATTATAAGTTTCTTTATATTATATACTCCGTATGAAGAACGGGTATGCTGATAGTAATCTATATAAATAAAATTGAAAATCTGTCTGTCTGTCTGTTTGTCCCGTCATCACGGGAGAATGGCTAAACCGAATTTGATGAAATTTTGTGGGTAGCCTGGAAATAGTCCCACTTAAAATTTAGTCAATGTTTGGAGTTTCTACGATCAGTGGTTCTCGAGATATTAGTAAGAAACGAAATTTTCGTTTGTCTCATCATCACGGGAGAACGGCTGAACTGAATTTGATGAAATTTTGTGGATAACCTTGAAATAGCCCTCCATAAATTTACCCCAAGTTTCGAGTATCTAAGACCAGGGGTTGTCGAGATATTAAGGCGGAATTAGACCGATCCGAAAAGTTACCTTTTTCCGATAGATGGCTCTGAATATCGCAGGTTTGGCGAGATCCGACCTTGCGCCAAACAGCGATTATGCTCAATTTGCGGTAGCCATAGTCTCACTTCCGATTTAATCCTGAAACCGGATGTTATGAATGCATTCAATTAGAACTTGGTTTTATCGGCTGATAATTCAAAACGTGGACTATAAATAAAAGTATGTAGAAACTTTCTTCATATTGATAATAAAAATTTCGTATTTATATTGCATGTTCATTGGGATCAGTATATATTTTAAATCTTTTATGCGTATTCATAACTTAAATTGAATTTGCAGCATGCCTATTCATAATGTAATAAATATTTGTTATATGAGTGTTGATGGGAAACTGACGAGTTAATTCATTCATTGCTGTTGTAGTATATTTGAAACTTTAACACTTTAAATGGATTTACTTGTCGTGCCCATCACCTACATACACTCTTGAGCATTTCATATTTTATTAGCTCTATTTCAATTGCTCATGGCAAAATGCAATGTACCTGCATCGGTAATGTTTTGTATGCGTTCATAATGATGTGCTTAATCTTTTATGTTTAATTCTAAACTATTTCAGAAATCAAGAACAAATTGGTTTCTGGTAAAACTGAGAAATTCCTATATGTTGTTGGAGTGTATTTGAATTTTCAGCAATTTACATATTTTGCCTATTCTATCTATGATGTATGTTCTTAACCATTTGTAGAGCTACTTTGTTTATTGTTTTTATTCTCTTGATAACAACAAACAAAATTCTAAGTAATGAATACTTCACAAACATTTTATAATGAAGTCACTTTACTCATTTTGAACCAAAAGATGAATAGTCGAAACCATTTCCTTGTTGTGACCCTGCATCAGTACCAATAAAACACAGACTTAAATGGAAAAAGAATTGAATAAAGGTTTATATTGACTTGAAATGATATTGACAATTTCATCCCTTTTCTTATTTCCTATGAATCCAGTGTTAGCGAACATTGAAATTTTTTCTGTTTGATTGGAAATTGAACTGTATATCTTTTAAATTCAATATAGTAGGGGAGTCATAGCAGTAAATATAATGATCGACAGTTACTGTATTAGGGATCTATGTTCCCTGCTCGCTATACATAATAATCCATATATGTGCACATAGGGTTTAAACGGGCATATTAAAATCTTTAACAATTTTACTAAAATCGAAAATTATTTTAGCATTTTCATATTTTCTTTATCCAAAGTGCCTGTATTGATTTTTGTAATATTAAGGGGAAATAGATCTAAATGTTTATCTGAAAAATAAGTTGTAATTACTATACAATATTCTATTCCAATGTTATTTGAATTATAAATCATATTAAAATCTTAAGTATGAATACTTATATGGTAATGTCATTTCAACCATGAATAACAGGTACTAGTTATCAAATATAAATAGAATCATAGACTTATTTAATATACCAAAAACTGTAATACCAAAATCTAGAGAAAATTGGATTCGCTTCAGAAAATTACCGGATGCATGTTATCTGTAACATTAATCATAATTTGCTGTCTTCTTAGTTCAAAGTACACGTCTCTATCCCCAGCGCCTTCTCTTTACCATTGACCAATTTTAACTAATTATAAGATATGCAAATTAAAAATATTTCACTTTCATGCACAATTTAAATTTATTTTGCTTAAAATTCTCATGCTATCCAGAATTCGAAGACTAATGTTGTGTTTATGAGTTTTAACATCTTAGCTAAAATGGCATGTTTTAACAAGATTTCTTTTAGAACAATGCTAAATAAAACTGGCACAGTTAAGACATTGTGTACACATCAAAGTTAAGGTAGCTTTAGAAACATCCACCACCACCTCACCTTTTGTGAACAGATGATGCTGAATATTGCAGGTTTGACAAGATGCTCCAAAAGGCGATTGTTTAATTTGCAATTTGCGGTAGCTTCTAATTTAATTCCGAACAAAACCTAATATTAGGGGATATTAAGATCAACAGACAAAATTTTTCTCCGAGAAGTACTCGGCTTTATTTCGACATGTTTCCAAGTGTTTTTCAAATTATATTGTATATTAATGTCAGGGTACAGCATAAAATATAAAATAACTATAAGCTTCGAAGAAGCAATTGCCTTGAAATAGACAATAAAAAAAAGTAAGATTTATCGGGGTTTTTTCATATTGATAATATTTTGTTTATATTACATGCAAATTAACTTAAAGCCCATATAAATAAAGTAAAATGCTGTATAACAACATTTTACATGCTCTTATAATAGTATTGAATATTAGTCTGAGATTTAATGCAAAACTGACAAGTTGATTTTATTGAAGTGTATTTAAAATTTTAACACTTTAAATATATTTACTTTGCGCCTATATTTTATGTTTTTAAACATTGTTTGTTAAGTTATTTGTATATTTTGTTAGCTCTTACTCACTAATGCTCATGAGGTAGATAAATTCTAGTATTTAACTTAACTGGTATTTTGCATACATTAATATTTTGTTTATTTTTTATGCTCAATTCTAAACTGTTTCAGACAACAAAAGCGAATAGGTTTATACAAAAATGACAAATATTTTTTGTTGTTTGAGTTTATTCAGCATTTGAAATATGTTTGCTTGTATATCTACATTTTTCAAGCTACTTATTATAGTTAGCTTTGTATATTATATTTTCTCTATTGATAATATAAGTGAACAAAAGGAAATTCTATAAAATGAAATCTTTGACCATTATCATTCTATGAAGGCATAGCCTTTACTTTTCTTAACTCAAAGGGTTATTTCCCATAAATTCGCTCAATGAATATCATGAGTTTTACTGATTGAAATTCAGCTGCTTATTTGGTTATACATTTTTTATTCAATAAAATAGCAGAGTCTTAACAGTAAATGTAATAAGAATATACTAATAAAATAAGAACAAAATACAGCATACATTACATTTTAGCAGTCAACGGGCAAAACTTTAATGTATGCTGTATTATGAAATTTTTATTTTGTTTTTTATTGCAGTTTTGGAGTAATTTTTTTATATAAAATGTAATAATCGACAGACACTGTATATTAGGAACCTATGTTCCTTACTTAGTATGCATAGCCCTAATTTTTTGTACTTCAAAATTTAAATGAAAGCCCTATATCTTTGATATCTCAACAAATTTGCTAAAACAGATTAACATGTCTTTGTTGTAATGAAGGTCTGGGGTGGGGGGATTATGCTATTTTCCAGTGGAAAACCATGGAATACTCTTCACTTCACCAATAAATTTTAAGGATAATCTCCCTTAAACTTGAAAATGCAAATTTTCACTTAGTAGCAAGTTGCCAGTAGCCCGTTTTAGTTTAGTGGTCACTGTATCACAATTTTTTTGTAAAATCAATAAGTATGGTTACATATACTTAATATATTATTATATATATATAGATATAAAGGATAAGAATTGGGGAAATAATAAACAGTTAGTAAACTTTTGGGACAGTTTTCTGATTAAAACAGAATGGAAGAGGGATGTAGTGGCCCGAAGTTGTTTTATTTAATCACCACATTGCATTGTGTAATTGACAAATTGGTGAATTCCTATTTTTAGGCCTATTCTAGGATGATATTGTAAATTTGCATTTTAATTTTTAGATAAAGTTTCACATGCATACCCTCTTCCCTTTGAAAGAATAAGCCCTTCCTATTCTTGTCTCCTTAGAAGTACACACTGTTCCTTCTACACATTTAGTATATATTATTTTATTTCCTTTACTTTCTCTTTTATTTGTTTTGATTTTTTCATTTGTTTATATGTGAGGTTAAATTAGATGTTTGCCAACCTAACCACCACAACTAAAACCACTGCAGGTGTGCACTGCTTGCTGCATCAAATACTATTGAAACTATTGTTTGATGCCTTTTATCTGAATGGACCTTATGCCACAACTAACCTGTTCAGATTAGGCCACTCTAATATATGTAACATTTTTTAATCGGCTCCAAAGTGAAATGTAAAACCGGTGTTTCACTGTAAAATTGCAAAATATCATAATTTATTTTCAGTGTAATTGAGTTATTAAATAAATTCTGGTTTATTCGACATCTAATATTCAGAATGTGTGATAGTCCAGCTTAGCTCTTAAATTATATTCGGGTTTAGAACCAAAATGATGCTTTGCTTAGAGGCCCTATGTCATATAAACAGTTTACAAAGAAAAGACCAATAACTTGTAAAATAGGAGTATTATGGGGTATGCATTTGTTGTATAGGAGCCCAAAAATTCTGCTGGTTGCACTGTTTAGGTCCATTCTGCTTTATTGAGTTATATTTACTATAATAAACTGAATGCTTTTATATCCAGATTTATGTTAATTGAAGTTTAACTCATAATGTGTGTGTGTGTTAAAATTTATTTAAATGTTTTTTCGCATACTGTACAGTATAATTTAGTATGTGTAACTCTTTAATAAAAAAAAAATCATATTTATTTTCCATTATTTTCTTTTACATTAATTTTTTCCAATTTTTATAGCATTTTAGTTCAACATCCGATAATTCTGTAAATTTGGTAATCCGGCACCTCTGAAATATGCAGGATTATCTGAAGTTTACTGCATATTTTATTTTATTTGTAACCTTGCTAAAAAATATAGCATAAAACGTTATTTGTAAATTTTGGTCTCCAATTTTTATGTCTCTTCAAATTATTTTATCACTCTTCACCACTGGAATGTGTTATGTTATTTTTTAAAATATAATTCTGAACTATTACAAAATGTGATGCAGAAATGATAAGCTTATTCATTTGCTGCTGACATGTTTGCATAATTTATTCATTTAGATTCATATTCTAATTTTTTTTTTTTTTTAATAAAACTACATATGTTTTATTATTCAATATAGGTATATATACATATTAAATACAGATTGAATAATAGAATTTTCAAGTTAAAATTTTGTATGCATTAATAATTTGCATATATTCTTAATATATATATTTGTAATATAGTAATTTGTAGTATACTACATTCTTAATATAAATAATTGTTGTGTTATACAGTTTAATGTACATACATTCTTAATATTCTTAAAATAGTTTAATTATTCAGTTTCTGTAAGTAAGCATTGGTAAGAAATTAAATCTTATTGGAAGGCCTGGGTTCAACCCATAACACCATAACAAGTGCAGTGTAGGGCAGAAGTCATAACCCCATCCAGTTCAACAAAATCATTTGAGTTCCCATAAGTTGCATGCTGTCATGGAGTGGGATGGAGTGATCGCTCCAGGGTGTACAATAAGAAAAAGGCGCTTCTTGCTATGAACATATATTTAGTTTAAGGATCAAAGGAAATGCATTATGGGAAAGGAAGCAATGAAATAATTATGCCATGTGCTCAGTCATGTTCGGTATCTACTTTAAATAAGTTTAGTTGTATATACTTCAATTTTCAATGCATATTTGTTATTACATATCAAAATAGTTTTAAATCATTATCATCTCGTTTTGCACATGAGACAAGAACCCCACTCTATAAGTGGAGCTATGAATATTCCTTTGGTGGGATGCAATGTAGAATATACCCTGTACTCCCTATAGCACCCATAATTTCAGATGCAATGTAGAATACCATGTACATGTGAAAAATCACTGGGGAGCATAATAATGTAACTTTGGGCATTGCATAGCCCCCTAAGCTTCCTTCTAACTTTGCTTATGCCTTACTTATTTCAGGGGTAGGCACAAATTACAAGGTGTGTTACATTATATTTTGTTTATGTATAATGTAGTATCTTTTTACAAAGAAATATATATAATTATATCTAAAGAATATAAATTTATTTTAAAATAAAATTATTGTAATTAATAATATTACATATATTCTACTTTCATATCTTTGTTTCCATTCAATGCAAGGTTTATATAAAGGTAAAGTATTTTGATGAAATTAAAAATTTCTAGGTGTAGTTTTAATAGATGTTTTTGTAACTAGGTAAAGAATATGTTTGGGGAGGATATGTGATGAGTTACTTTTTGATTCAAACAGAGCAAAATCAGATATAAATAATAGAATGCTCGGGGAAAAGTTTATTGCTATAAATATGTAATGAAAAGGATTGTAATGGGTTTAAATATGTAATATAAAGTTTTGACTACATATACATTTTGAACCTCACACTACAAATTGAGTGTGTATTAAATCTTTAAATGAAAAAGTGAGTACCTAATCTGAATATGAAAAGTGAGTATCTAATCTGAATATGAAAAAGTGAGTATCTAATCTGAATATGAAAAAGTGAGTATCTAATCTGAATATGAAAAAGTATATTAATTTTCATTTGTTTATAGTACCATTACAAGTTGATAAAAGAATACATTCTTCACTTATTGACATTCATATTCTGTTAAATATCTGTAATGCTAGACATTTACCTTTGGTGAATGGAATCTTATTTTTAACCTGAATTGGACTGATTTAAATCAGTTTTAAGATATCAAAACTTGAAATGTTAATGAAAAATATAATCTTTTCTTTAACTTAAACAATATTGTAAAAATAAAAAAATAAAAAAAAAATTCATTGCTGTCAAAAAGAATCTAAAAACTTCAACTTCATTAGAACACATCATTGTCTTTGTTGGTATGGTACATCTCATTTATCATGACGAAAAAGGTTCTTTATTACTTTTGAAACCGGTTGATACCTTTTTGCAATTTTTTATGTGTTGCTAATTTTTTTTTAAAGCATTTATAGCAAGACTGGTCATAGAAAATGAGCCCACTACAAACATTTACCATGCCCCACCCCAACTATGTTTGATTTTCTCCTCTTTGTAAATTTTTTATATTTTCTCCAGCCTAAAAAAATATTGAGTTGTGGGATCTCCACTCGAGTGGTATCTGTCCCATCCCCCTATGGCAGGCCTGTTAATAGAATGTGAAAATTATTTAAATTAATTGATATATAATATTAATTGATAATAAATATTTTTCACTTTTTATGATTGATTCATGTGATGAAAAGGATATAAGCAAATTAGACATTTCATACTCAAATTCTTTGTAAGATAGAAAAATACAGATTTTTTTTTTAATTAAAAAAAAAATACTTAACTACTTATATATATATTTTTTTAATTAACAACCCTGTTATTTACATATTTCGATTTAAAAAATATGTTTGGGTGTTTTTATTAACAATCCAATGTTAAAGGTGCATGGCAAATGTCGAAAATACATTTAAAGCAAATAAAATGATTGTGACATTCAATTCATGAATACTTTAGCCACAGCTGTACTATCGACTGCCTGCATAGAGGGAATTTCTTTTAACATTTGGTGTAATTAACAGAAAATTATGAAATAGATTAGGTGTAGAGAAAGCATAAAAATTTATTTTCTTAATGAAACACATGAACTAGGTAAGAAAACAAAATACTTTGTAAATTGGAATGCTCCTTTAACTTTTGTGACATAATTTAAGCAATTGGTTGACAAATAGTTTCGTGAGAAATGTATATTTTGTGATAATTATATAGTAGACCTAAACACTATGTATGTCCAGTGAAGACTTACTCTAGATATATATTTTTTAATTCACTGTAATAAAGCTTTTCCGAATCATATAAGAGGTCTCTCCTTTAAATATCTGCAGTATGAGTCTCCACTCGGCTTTTTATATATATGTACTAATATTCCATATTATTTACCCTGTCCTTATAATAAAAAATCTGATGTGAGCAGCACATGACTTTCCCTGCAAACTTATATTAACGTTCTCTTTATTTTAATTAAATTTATTTCACTTTTATTCAATTTTCGTTCTCATTCGGTAATCGGGCTTATTTTCAAAGGTGGTGTAGGGAAAGTACGAAAAACTAAAATATCTCGAGAATGGCTAGTCCTAGTGTAATGGGATTGGTTTTATTCTTTTCTTCGTTAAACATTACGCATTAAGTACGCATTTAATGGATATATTTGAGCATACGTAGCTTTTTAGATTTTGACAATTTTTGCGGGCCATTCTGCAAAAAAAGGCAGGTTATTTTTTTCTGAATCGTTCCAAAATCTAATCAGCACCAGGGTGACCTATACGTGACTCATCTACCGAATTTTGTGAAATTCGGTGCATTAATTTTTCAGCTAGAGTGGATACAAGTTTTGCGGGCCATTTCGCAAAAAAAGGCGGGTTCTTTTATTCCGAATCGTACCCAAAACTAATCAGCACCAGCCCCGCCCACAAGTGACTTACTTACAAAATTTAGTGAAATTCGGCCCATTAGTTTTTTAGTTAGAATGGATACAAAATCTGCACAGACAGACAGACAGACACACACACAGACGTCACGCTAAAAATGGTTTTTTCATATTCTAGAGGTCTCGAAACGTGTAGATCCGTCGAAAACTCGAGTTGCGATTTTCGGCATGATTCCAATACTTTCCCTATACATTACCATGTACTGCAGGGAAAGTAAAAAATCTGATGTGGGCAGCACATGACTTACCCTGCAGACTTATATTCACGTTCTATTTATTTAAATTAAATTTAATTAATTTTTAATTCAATTTTCGTTCTCATTTGAAAACTGAACTTATTTTCAAAAATGGTGTAGGAAAAATACGAAAAACTAAAATATCTCGAGAACAGCTAGTTTTAGTGTAATGGGGTTGGTCTTATTCTTTTCTTCGCTAAAAATTACGTATTAAACAAGCATTTAATGGCTATATTTGAGCATACGTAGTTCTTAAGTTTAGATTTTGATGATTTTTGCGGGCCATTTTACAAAAAAAAGCAGGTTATTTTTTTTCGAATTATACCAAAATCTAATCAGCACCAGGGTGGCCTACAAGCGACTTATCTACCAAATTTTGTGAAATTCGGTCCATTAGTTTTTCAGTTAGAGTGGATATAAGCTTTTGCGGTCCATTTCGCAAAAAAAGGCGGGTTCTTTTAACCCGAGTGATACCCAAATCTAATCAGCACCAGATTTGTGCACAAGTGACTTACCTACCAAATTTTATGAAATTCGGTCAATTAGTTTTTTAGTTAGAGTGGATACAAAATCTGCACAGACACACACACAGACGTCACGCTAAAAATAGTTTTTTCGTATTCTAGAGGTCTCGAAACGTGTAGATCCGTCGAAAACTCGAGTTGCGATTTTCGACATGATTCCAATACTTTCCCTATACATTACCATGTATTGCAGTGAAAGTAAAAGGTGTTTGTGCCGTCTATAGCGGAAAAATCTAATCGCAGTACAGCCATGAAATTAGATACAAAGGTATCTCGGCTCCTGAGAAAAAACGCTTAATACAGATTTATTTTTTGTCGGGCCGAGCTCAGCCGCGTATGAGCTCGCGCAGCGATCGACTACGCTTTTGTAAAAATTGGATGAATGAATGAATGTAATTAATTCCTGCTTTAAATCTCGGGCAATGTCGTGTGCCCTTTTTACTTTCCCTGCAATACATGGTAATGTATAGGGAAAGTATTGGAATCATGCCGAAAATCGCAACTCGAGTTTTCGACGGATCTACACGTTTCGAGACCTCTAGAATACGAAAATACCATTTTTAACGTGACGTCTGTGTGTGTGTCTGTGTGTCTGTCTGTCTGTGCAGATTTTGTATCCACTCTAACTAAAAAACTAATGGACCGAATTTCACAAAATTTTGTAGGTAAGTCACTTGTGGGCGGGGCTGGTACGATTTTGGTACGATTCGGAATAAAAGAACCCGCCTTTTTTGTGAAATGGCCCGCAAAAGCTTGTATCCACTGTAGCTGAAAAACTAATAGACCGAATTTCACAAAATTCGGTAGATGAGTCACGTATTGGTCACCCTGGTGCTGATTAGATTTTGGTACGATTCAGAAAAAAATAACCTGCCTTTTTTTGCAAAATGGCCCGCAAAAATTGCCAATATCTAAAATAAAAAACTGGGTATACTCAAATATATCCATTAAATGCTGATTTAATACGTAATTTTTAACGATGAAAAGAATAAAACCAACCCCATTACACTAGGGCTAGCCGTTCTCGAGATATTTTAGTTTTTCGTACTTTCCCTACGCCACCTTTGAAAATAAGCCCGGTTACCGAATGAGAACGGAAATTGAATTAAAAGTGAAATAAATTTAATTAAAATATAGAGAACATTAATATAAGTCTGCAGGGAAAGTCATGTGCTGCCCACATCAGATTTTTACTTTCCCTGCAATACATGGTAATGTATAGGGAAAGTATTGGAATCATGCCGAAAATCGCAACTCGAGTTTTCGACGGATCTACACGTTTCGAGACCTCTAGAATACGAAAAAACTATTTTTAGCGTGACGTCTGTGTGTGTGTCTGTCTGTGCAGATTTTGTATCCGCTCTAACTAAAAAACTAATCGACCGAATTTCACAAAATTTGGTAGGTAAGTCACTTGTGGGTGAGTCTGGTGCTGATTAGTTTTAGGAACGATTTGGAATAAAAGAACCCGCCTTTTTTTGCGAAATGGCCCGCAAAAGCTTGTATCCACTCTAACTGAAAAACTAATGGACCGAATTTCACAAAATTCGGTAGATGAGTCACTTGTGGGTTATCCTGGTGCTGATTAGAATTTGGTACGATTCGGAAAAACATAGCCTGCCTTTTTCTGCAAAATGGCCAGCAAAAATTCGTCAAAATCTAAACTAAAGAACTAGGTATACTCAAATATATCCATTAAATGCTCGTTTAATACGTAATTTTTAACGACGAAAATAATAAGGCCAACCCCATTACACTAGGACTAGCCGTTCTCGAGATATTTTAGTTTTCCTTATTTTCTCTGCGCCACTTTTGAAAATAAATAAGTCCGGTTTCCGAATGAGAACGAAAATTGAATTAAAAGTGAAATAAATTTAATTAAAATGAAGAGAACGTTAATATAAGTCTGCAGGAAAAGTCATGTGCTGTCCACATCAGATTTTTTGTATTTATACCCGTTTCCTCAGTTCCATGAAATTTAAAACTACTGTCTACCTACCCAAATATTTAATGTGTTGTTAAATCTGTTTTTCTGCAGTATTATAATATGATATTTCTTTTTTAAGGCAAGAATTTGCAAATTTACATCCTATATTCTCTAAATAACTGGAAATTATTATTATTATTATTATTATTATTATATTTTGATAAACTCCTCATTTTGCCTTAACTTCAGATGGACTCTGTCCCGTCATTCAACATCTTTCACGGGCTTGTTCTCAGCTTCTAGATCATGAAGAGAACTAAAACTCGGCACATAGTTTCATCTTGCCGAACATTTTTATTTATTAAATATTCACGCCATTGCGTTGCATCGTTACGTCACTTACGCATATCATAACAATGTTTTTGCTCTTTTCAAGGTTTTTTTTTTTTTTTTACTTTCCCTGCAATACATGGTAATGTATAGCGAAAGTATATTGGAATCATGCCAAAAATCGCAACTCGAGTTTTCGACAGATCTACATGTTTTGGGACCTCTAGAAACGAAAAAACTATTTTTAGCGTGTGTGTCTGTCAGTCTATGTGTCTGTGCAATGCATGTATCCACTCTAACTAAAAAACTAATGAACTGAATTTCACAAAATTTGGTAGGTAAGTTATTTGTGTGTGACCATGATGCTGAATAGTTTTGGGTACTATTCGGGATAAAATAACTCTCCTTTTTTCGCGAAATGGGCCGCAAAAATTCCCTGTATCCACTCTTGCTGAAAAACTAAGAGATCAAATTTCACAAAATTTGGTAGATAAGTCACTTGTGGGTTACCCTGGTGCTGATTAGATTTTGGTACCATTCGGAAAAAAATAACTTTCCTGTTTTTACAAAATGGCCTACAAAAATCGTCAAAATCTGAAATAAAATACTGCATATGCTCAAATATAACAATTAAATGCTTGTTTTATACGTAATATTTAGCGATGAAAAGAATAAGATTAATTCCATTGCACTAAGAATAGCCGTTCTCGAGATATTTTAGATTTTTCGCATTTTCTGTACCCCTAAGTCAAGTTACCAAATGAGAACGAAAATTGAATTTAAAGTGTACATTCAGTGTAATTTTAATTCATTACGCTTGTTATTTGATGCAATTTAATGAATTATTGAAGAAATAAAGAGAACGTGAATTTGAGTCTGCAGAGAAAGTCATGTGCTGCCCACATCAGATTTTTTTTTTTTTTTTTTTTTTTTTTTGCGCGAATTGCTGTTTAGTGTTTTCAGCTGAATGCTCTTTTACTTATTACGCATCGATCTATGTATATACTGCATAGGTTTGAATGCAAATTACGTCAAAAAATGAAATATATACTATAGTATATATAGTGTATACTATAATATAATTAATTCATAGAGGAAATATTGTGATGGTTTCGAATTCGAGTTTTCGATTGATTTACATGTTTTAAATATTCCTGAGGTCGTTTTTGAAGTGATGTGTAATCCTTTCATGGATGAGCGTTATTTTACAAACGAGTGGAAACAAGCTATTTAAATGAAATTTGGTACGGTTATTACAAACGGAGAATGACGCAACGACAGGATATTTAATAATATTAAATAAATAATTATTTGTATGTCATTTATCGTTAGAAAATGCATGGCATTCATTTTATAACTCTGGTACGAATCGTTTTCGCGATATTACACATTTATATAAAGATTTACATAAAATTGAAATAATAATAAGTATCATTAAATAGGTTGACTTTCCTTATGAAATATTACGCGACGAATTGACTCATATCATTCTCGTGGATCTAGCTAGTTCCATTTACGAGAGAAAACACTATATTTGTAATCCCTCGTGAGATACTATTACAAATAGTGTATTACAATGGTATTTGTAAGACAACATTTGTAATAGTTTTGTATTTTGTCTTTACACAATACACAAACAGCAATTTATTTCATGGGACAGTGCTGTTGTAGGCGGGTACTGCAAGTAGAAACTTCATTGTTGCAAAGTAAGTTTAATCTCTTTTGAAGAAATTTTAAGCTGACTGCATGGTAAAACTGAATTTGTCTGTCTCTATAAAGGTTTACAAAAAAGTGGCACATAAATTTTTTTCTCGCTGGTTGCAGATATGCGGTTATTTTCCGGGGTACAATGGTTCATTTTGTCATTAGAAAAAAATTTCAGTAGAACGTAATTGTAATTATTGTTTTAAGTAAGTATAGCATAAACTTGAATATATAGACAATATGTATACTCATTCAAAGTGATAATTGTCAAACCCTGGCCTCATGGGGCATAGAGAACAGCAACAACAACAAAAAAAAACCAGCCATAAACGAGCTGCTGCAGAAACCCTCCCGTCAGACAACACCGTGACCTTCAATTATTGGGAAGAATACGGGAGATGGGGAATGTTTTTTTTTTTTTCTTTTGGTGGGGGGAGAGGAGGGGATAGTTTAGTACTTCCACATGTACACGTTGCGTTTAGAAATAGAAGCTGAGGTCTCTCTCGCTTGTCCCATCAGAAAGTAACATGAATGAAATTACATGTACGTGTTTATGTAAGCGTAATTTTTTTTTTATTTATTTATTTATTTTTTTTTTTTTGTCTAAAATATACATTTATCATTTTGATGCGAATAACATCTATATTTGGGGTATCTTTGGCTGAAATCGGAGAGTTACGAAAAATGCAAACAATATTTGCTTTTCTTAGAAAAAATAGGATAACATATAGGAATATACACAAATAATTTAAATATTTTAATAATTTGAACTTTTTTTTTTTTTTTTTTTTTTTTGAACTTCAGTTTTTGTCTGAGCGACTTTGCGCTTCACTTAGTGAACTTCCACCCAAAATGTCTTCTAAATTATAAAAGACAAATATAAATTATGAGCTACAAAAATTTGTAGTAAGAAGTCGAATTTCTAGATCAATAATTTGTTTTTACAAAGCTTTTCTAGTTTTTTAGCATTCATCAAGTTGAAGAATATAGAAAAATTTCTATTTTTCAAGTTTGTAATGCGTATATCTCGAATACTAAAGAACTATTTATGAACAGTAAGAAAATAATTCTTAGCTATTCAAAAGCCGTATACAAGATTTTTGGATCGGGTTCTTAGTTTTCAAAATATAGTGGTTATAAAATCTATCATGTGCATGGTCAATAGACTTGATATTTGCTGGTAATTTAGATTTTTTTATTTTTATAGACTTGATATTTGCTTTTTTTAGATATTTGCTGGTTTATGTAGATGCATAACTAGAAGTTGTTCTAGTCATGCATCTACTTTAGTTTCCATGTCGTGACTCTAGCTAAAATACTAATTGACCAAATTTCATAAAATTTGGTAGATAAGTTACTTGTGGGATACTCTGGTGCTGATTAGATCTTGGTACGATTCGGAAAAGAACAACCTGCCTTTTTTTTACGAAATGGCCAGCTAAAATCGCCAAAATCTAAAAAAAAAGACTAAGTAATGTTTGCTGTATGCTCAAATTTATCGATTAAATTCTTGTTTTATACACAATTTTGGACGAGGAAAAGAATATAACACACTTCATTATACTTTAGGACTAACCGTTCTCAAGATATTTGAGATTTTATTATTTTCTTGCATTTTTGT
Source organism: Amaurobius ferox (assembly GCA_951213105.1). Classification (NCBI taxonomy): domain Eukaryota; kingdom Metazoa; phylum Arthropoda; class Arachnida; order Araneae; family Amaurobiidae; genus Amaurobius; species Amaurobius ferox. Next base: position 201,916,201 of record OX578133.1, on the reverse strand, counting down.
TAGGGTAGGCCGATTTCGAAAAAAATGTCCAATTACCAAATAAACACAAAAAAATCTGATATAGGCATCACATGACTTTCCCTGCAGATTTAAATCCACATTCTCTTTATTTTAATTACATTTAATTCGCTTTTAATTCAATTTTCGTTCTCATTTGGTAAGTGGACTTATTTTCATAGGTGGCTCAGAGAAAATACAAAAAACCTAACGTATCTCGAGAACGGCTAGTCCTATAGTGTAATGGGGTTGGTCTTATTCATTTCTTCGTTAAAAATTACTTATAAAACAAGCATACGTAGTTTTTATTTTAGATTTTGAAGATTTTAGCTGACCATTTCGCAAAAAAAAAAAGGCAGGTTATTTTTTTCCAAATCATACCAAAATCTAATCAGCACCAGGGTGACTCACAAGCGACTTATCTACCGAATTTTGTGAAATTCGGTCTCATTTGTTTTTCAGCTGGAGTGGATACAGGCAATTTTTGCGGGCCATTTCGCAAAAACGGGCCGGTTCTTTTATCACTAATCGTACCCAAAACTAATCAGCACCAGATTCGCCCACCAGTGACTTACCTACCAAATTTTATGAAATTCGGTCAACTAGAGTGAATACAAAATCTGTACAGACAGACACAGACGTCACGCTAAAAATTTATCTTTGCTTTTATCGTATTCTAGAGGTCCCGAAACGTGTAGATCCGTCGAAAACTCGAGTTGCGATTTTCGGCATGATTCCAATAATTTCCCTATATATTACCATGTATTGCAGGGAAAGTAAAAATCTGATGTGGGCAGCACATGACTTTCCCTGCAGACTTATATCTACGTTCTATTTATTTTAATTAAATTTAATTCACTTTTAATTCAATTTTCTTTCTCGTTTGGTAACTGGACTTATTTTCAAAGGTGGCTTAGAGAAAATACGAAAAAACTAAAATATCTCGAGAACGGCTAATCGTAATGGGGGCGGGGGTTCTTATTCTTTTCATCGTTAAAAATTATGTATGGAACAAGCATTTAAGGGATATATTTCAGCATACGTAGTTTTTTATTTTAGATTTCAAAGATTTTTGCGTGCCATTTTGCAAAAAGAGACAGGTTATTATTTTTCCAATCATACCAAAATCTAATAATCAGCACCAGGGTGACCCACAAACGACTTATTTACCGAATTTTGTTAAATTCGGTCAATTAGTTTTTCGGCTAGAGTGGATACAAACAATTTTTGCGGACCATTTCGCAAAAATAGGCGGGTTCTTTTATCCCGAATCATACTAAAAACTAGTCAGCAACAGGGTCACACACAAGAGACTTACCTACCAAATTTTATGAAATTCGGTCCATTAGTTTTTGAGTTAAAGTGGATACATACATTCCACAGACAGACACGCACACAGGCGTCACGCTAAAAATAGTTTTTTCGTATTCTGGAGATCCCGAAACGTGTAGATCCGTCGAAAACTCGAGTTGATATTTTCGGCATGATTCCAATACTTACATTACCATGTATTGTAGGGAAAGTAAAAAATCTGATGTGGGCAGCACATGACTTTCCCTGCAGACATATCCACGTTCTTAAATTGAGTTAAATTCATTCATTAAATTGAGTTTAATTGCATCAAATAACAAGCGTAATTAGTTGAAGTTACACTGAATTTACACTTTAAATTCAATTTTCGTTCTCATTTGCTAACTGAACTTATTTTCAAAGGTGGCGTAGATAAAATACCGAAAATACTAAAATATCTCAAGAACGACTAGTCCTAGTGCAACGGGATTGGTCTTATTCTTTTCTTTGTTAAAATTTACGTATAAGCATTTAACGGATATATAAATATATTTGAGCATGCATAGTTTTTTATTCTACATTTTGACGATTTTTAATGGCTATTTTGCAAATAAAAGGCAGATTATTTTTTTCCAAATCGTACCAAGATCTAATCAGCACCAGGGTGACCCACAAGAGACTTATCGAATTTTGTGAAATTCGGTCCATTAGTTTTTCAGCTAGAGTGGATACAAGTTTTTGCGGCCATTTCGCAAAGAAAGGGGCGTTCTTTTGTCACGAATTGTACCCAAAACTAATCAGCACCAGATTCGCCCACAAATGACTTACCTACCAAATTTTATGAAATTCGGTCACTTAGTTTTTTAGTTAGAGTGGATACAAAATCTGCACAGACAGACAGACACACAGACATACAGACACACACACACACACACACACAGACGTTACGCTAAAAATGGTTTTTTCGTAATCTAGAGGTCTCGAAACTTGTAGATCCGTCGAAAACTCGAGTTGTGATTTTCGGTATGATTCCAATACTTTCCCTATACATTACCATGTATTGCAGGGAAAGTAAAAAATTAGGAGGAGCAATGTTCTGACTTCTGAATACTTTTTTAAACTGTGTCGTTTGAAATATTCAAATTGATTTTATAAAGTTTCTTTTTTTATTATTATTATATTTGATACCGAAATTTTTAAAATTTGACGTCATAGATTTCATGATTTTCAAATCGTTCCTACTAAATTTTATTGTCAGTTACTGAATTTCAATTTTTTCAGTATATAAAATAATTATAGATTAGAAAATTTCGTGATTAAATAAAAAATTCTGAAAAACTCAGGGAATTTCATTTTTAAGTTTCAGTATGATCCCCACATTTTCGGTCAATCTAGTTTTTTTTATATAGCTCCTCGTATATTTTATAAGAAATTATAAGAAATATTAGGGGTTTTCACTCGAATTTCTCATACATTCATAATCCATAGCGTTCAGGTCTACTTTTATAAATAATATCAAAAGACAATCATTATTTTATCGGATTTCGTACACAGATAATATTTTAATTTTTCGTAGAAATGAAAAATAAAATTATTTTTTCAACAGGTTTGTCACCCGAATTAATCAGTACCGTCGCAATAATTTTTCTTTGGAGGGGGGGGGGGGAGCGGTAGGTAACAAAAACATATTTGGTTCTTATATCTCTCCATATATCATTTCTATAAGCTTCAATAGAGTCTTACAGGGATTTTTCGACCCCCCCCCCCTTGGTCACGCCACTGATTTTAATACTCTTTACATCCATCCATCTCATATATGTTATCAGTGCGACGCTAGAAAAAATTTTGGAAGGGGGTAACAAAATATTTTGTTTCCCATTTCTCCAAATTTCGATTCTACGAATTTCAATGAGTTCTGATGGGGACTTGTGGTCTCCAAATCTTCCTCCTTGGCGACGCAACTCTATGTTATGCTAACACAATGTTTTAGGAATTATGATTGTTTGTTATAGAAATAAATTGTGCGAAAAACCTGTAATTCGAATAATTTGTGTTTTAATAGTGTAAAGCACAAAATATTCTAATTAGTTTCAATATTTTCTATCTTGACAAAATAAGATTTCATAGTGATACAAGTATTTATTTTTGACTTGGTGTCCATATCTCACAGACACATACACGCACAGATATCTTTCCAAAAATGTTCGAAATGTGCTCTTTAAACGTGTTTATCCGTCAAAATATCGAATTAAAAAAATTTTGAGAAAAATATTACTTTCCATGCACAACATTATTTTATTGTACTGGTAGTAGTGTACCCGTTCTTCGTATGGAATATACAATATAAAGAAACTTAAAATTCATAATCATGTACAAATTCCTATAATATTCTAAATAACATTGTTATTCAAAACATTCTATTAAAATATTTAAATTAATGCTCTTAAAAGATGTTTAAGAATCTGGTTTCAATGCAAAATTATCTTCACAGGCAGATCTACAGAATAAAAAACATCCTGATCCCGTTTATAAACAAATTTACAGTAAATATAAAATTGAATCAATATATGCCAAAATAAAAGCAGTAAAATTGTATAAGTGTATTTTGTTTATTTTCGTAGATTAGAAGATTATACCCATACTAATATATGGATTTGAAAAATATTTTATCAAAATAAAATAGATGACGTAAGAATTTGAAAATATCAATAATCCATTAATCAATCATATCAATCTCATTAGGTTTAATTCCGTTCGGGACATGCCTTTTTCATATTCGAAATATGTTCAGAGCCCCTTCAAAATTTTAAATTTGAAAATTTTTGAAAATACAATATTTGTATGTATATTGTTTGTATATGTATAGTTTGCCTGAAAATTTTCGAATTCGAGATTTTGGCGGATAAACATATTTTAAGACTTCCTGAACCCATATTAAATATTTTTTGAAAATATATTCTAGGTGTGGACACGATAATTCAAGAACAAATGTCCGTACTGCTATAAAAATTAAAGTGTGGAAATTATGTGATGTGGTCAGCACATGACTTTGTCTTTTCTACATGATGCAAATACTATGCTTCTTTCATAGCAAAATATTGGTGTACAAGAATAACCATAGAATTATGATTTTAGCATTAAATTAACACCCCCCAAATTGAAATTGGGCGCTTTTGGCAACTTACTAATGCAAGCGAATGACTTATTCATACTCACGCAAAATCACCAAACTACAGTTAACATTTATTTAATATCAATTGTATGAAATAATTGACTATTGGTAAATTATTGGGCGTCAAAATACAAAGCTATTACAAGATGTACCTTCACACGTAAATGGAACGAACGCTAGGTTTACGAGAATAATATTGCATAATATTGCATATGGAAAGTTAACATACTTGACGATATATACTTACTACTTTTTTAATTTTATAAGTTTTTTTTGTAAATTTGTTTGAAAAACGTGCAATATCTCAAGAATGGTTCATGCTAGCGTTCTAAAGTTGGAAATGATTTTTTAATTTAACAGTATCCAAAGGTCTGATTTTTTCAAAAAATTGTTAAAAAATCGTACAATATTTCGAGAACAGCTCATGTTAGCGTTCTACAGTTTATATCATTCGCTTTCTAATGAAAATTAGGTTTGAAATGATTTTTATCATTCTTAATAGTGCTTGCTGCTTTTTATTAATTTTTTCACAAATTCAATCGAAAATTAGGGTTAGGGGCAGCGCCTGATTAACGCACCACGGGCCTCAGGGGCCTAAATTTTGTATGTGATAAAAATCTTAAGCAGAAATAATTTTTTTAATTAATTTACAACTGGTAATATTGATTTTTATTTTAAATTATAGAACATATTAATAGTTTTAAATATTATATATCCTTTAAAGACATATATTACTTTGAAATAAAATGTTTGGAAATTTTCTACATTTAAAAAAAATACGGATTGTGATCCTGAACCCCTAAATGTGTTATGTGTTGATGTTTTGGATGTGTTCGGTGTGCTTATGGAAGGGGGTCTTTTAGACATTCGATTGCGTTTAAAATAAATATGAACACTCATTATAACAATGGTAATGAATTTAATTGAGACGTTTCATTCATTCGTAAGATATCGCTCCCACAGGCTCACGGCCACACTAACATACATACATACGCACACATCACCTACATAGACACACATCACCTCAAAAACGTTCGACTCATGTTCAGGGAAGCTTGAAACTCACTCTTCTACTCGAATTAGAATTTTTGACCTCGTCACCCTACTTTCCCTATATAATGCTTATGTATGGTTGGAAAGTAAAAGCTAGTTTTTGTTATTTCCATGATTAGAACTTAGAAGTCTAATTATTCGAAATTTTAGATTTTCTTAGCATTCTACCATATGAAGAAACATGATAATTTTCTAAACCATGATGGAAAAAATTGAATTGCTCTATAGATGAAAAGAGTATTAAAAGAACATATATTAACACAGATCAGCCAAATGCATTGAATTCGTGATAATTATGATAGAAGTAGACCTAAACAATATGGAATATGAATGTATGAGACTCACAAACCAGATTTTTAATACACTGTAACAAAGTCAGAAAATCTGATGTGGACATGACAGCACATGACTTTCGCTGTGCAAAAACTCCCAGTGCAAAAGTGATGTAGTAGATCCACGGACCACGGCACAATGGTTTTAACATTGAATTGAACATATGGCGCTTTTCCGGATAACAACATGCAAAACTATTTTCAGTACCCAATTAACTTATATTTTGCCTTGACAATTATCGATAATGATATCATCTTCAATAAGTAATATAATCTTTATATTAAAAGATTTTAATAATGAATTATCAATTTGGCGCCATTTTCGTTAATTTGACATCGTACTTGCAATTTTGACGGTATATTCTTGAATTTGGGGTGATATATCGCCAAGTTCGCGACATTTAGCCAAATGGGTCGCTAAGTTCACCAAATTTATCGCCAAGCGTTACAGACAGATGGAGAAGCTTTTCTTATATATAAATGAGTATACACAATACTTTCATATACATTATACTGCTATGTATAATTTATAAGAAGTATATCTTGTATAAATATCTTGAGTGTAAGTCTCATCTCAACTGGGCTTCTTATGTATATATACTACTCGTATATTCATATTCCTTTCTTTACATATATAATATACATATGTCGCAAAGTTTAAAGAGGGAGTATTGTGGCGGGGTCGAAAATTCTCGTTTCAAACATCCCTGAACTTGAAACAAACATTTTTGAGGTGATGTTCATGTGTGCGGCATCTTACGAACAAAGGGAGCGTTTCGAATGAAATCGGGAAATACAGGAACCCTATTGAATTTAAACGCGATCACACTTTCAGAAGACGCCCAATTTCCGAATGAAGTTTTGAAATATCGTAAAAAATAGCAGTACCTCAAAAATGTTAAATAAATAATCATTGTATACGTAATTTAATATTATAAAATGATTAGTACTAATTTAAAACTCTCTGAAATTAAAACAATAGTTACTATCGTTAAATAAGTTCACTTTCCTAGTACAATATTATGTGACCCATTTACTAACGTGATTTTTGTGGATCTACTAGCATAAGGTGACCATTCGGGCTGATTTTCGGGAACAATCCCCGAAACAAGTCTTGTTTCCCTATTTATTTTTGTCCTCGATTACGTTTTTCTTCCTTAAAGTTATAAAACATTTAATGAATATGAAACTGGAGCTAAAATTTTCACATTAAAATTAAAATTCTGATAATCTGGCAGCAGTGCAATAGTTTAAAATATTAAAATCATCATATTTCGAAAACTAAAAATCTGATCAAAAATCCAATTATATATCTTTATAGGGGTTCAAAGATCTACAAATTACTCTCTTATTGTTCATAGAGAACTTTTAGCTTTCAAGATACGCTCTCGTGTATTTAATACTTTGTATCTGTTGGTATTATACTACCCAGTCCAGTCTCTAGTGTGTGACTTCATTCAACTTTTTCAAACATTAATATAGTATTTAGTTCTGTTTGTCTCACAATCATTATCAGAATAAAGATATGAACTCATATATTTCTAATATATACTAAAAGTGTTAACTAAAATAAAACTAAAAGTGCTAGGTATGAACTAAAAAGTAATTTGTACTCCTTTGAAAACTCTACAAGGATATATATGATTTTTGATCAGCTTCTTAGTTTTTTACTTTCCTTATATACATAATGTATAAGGAAAGTATTGTGACGGGGTCGAAAATTCGAATTCGAGTTTTCGACGGGAGAGCACGTTTCAAGCATCCCTGATCACGAATCAAACATTTTTGAAGTGATGTCGGTGTGTGTGTGTGTGTGAAAGTATGTGTGTATGTGTGTGTGTCAGTGAGTCTGTGGAGACGATAACTGACGAACGAATAGACCGATTCGAACCAAATTTGGTACAAAAATCACAATCCGTAAACACTGGAAGCCTATTGTTTTTATACGCAATCGAATGTTCAGAACCCACCTAAATTTTCGAATGAAATTTTGAAAAAATCGTCAAAAAATTAAAACCACTAATAAAGTTACGCAAATAGACATTTCTTATGTAATTTTTCATTAGAAAACGATTGCCATGAATTTTAGAACGCTAACGTGAACCGTTCTCGAGATATTGTACATTTTTTAAAAAAATTATCAAAAAGTCATATAAAATAAAAAGAAAAATATTTCCTATTGAGAAACATGTTTACTTTTCATATGTAATACCATGCGATAAATTGAGTGACATCCTTCTCGTGGATCTAGCTCGTTCCATTCTTGAAAAAAGATACTTTGAATAATACTTTTGTATTTGAACGCCAATAGTCATTTATCTGCTTTAAGAAAAACTTATTTCTTAGTGTATAACGCTTGGCGAGATTTTGGCGGAATGTCGCCAACTTGGCGACTTTTTTTAAATGTTGCCAAATTAACGAAAATCTCGCCAAATGGATAAAAATGACGCTAAATCGATGAAAATGACGACTAATTGTCGAAAATTCAATATCTTGGAAAGAATATTAGTATCTACTACAAGAAAATCCTATTTTTTTACTGTAAAAGTAGTAAATTCATTACATTATATAAGGAAAGTCATGTGTTGCCCACATCAGATTTTTTGTGATGGGGTCGAAAATTCGAATTCGAGTTTTTGACGGGAGAGCACGTTTCAAGCATCCCTGATCACGAATCAAACATTTTTGAAGTGATGTCTGTGTGTGTGTGTGTGTGTGTGTGAAAGTATGTGTGTGTGTGTGTGTCAGTGAGTCTGTGGAGACGATAACTGACGAACGAATGGACCGATTCGAACTAAATTTGGTACAAAAATCACAATCCGTAAACACTGGAAGCCTATTGTTTTTATATGTAATCGATTGATCAGAACCCTCTTAAATTTTCGAATAAAATTTTGAAAAAATCGTCAAAAAATCAAAACCGCTAATAATGTTACGCAAATAGACATTTCTTATGTAATTTTTCATTAGAAAACGATTGGCATAAATTTTAGAACGCTAACATGAACCGTTCTCGAGATATTGTACATTTTTCAAAAAATTTATGAAGAAGTCACATAAAAAAAAAATTCCTATTGAGAAACATGTTCACTTTTCATATGTAATACCATGCGATAAATTGAGTGACATCATTCTCGTGGATCTAGCTCGTTCCATTCATGAAAAAATATACTTTGAATAATAGTTTTGTATTTGAACGCCAATAGTCATTTATCTGCTGTAAGAATAACTTTTTTCTTAGTACATAACGCTTGGCGAGATTTTGGCGACGAATTTGGCGGAATGTCGCCAACTTGGCCACTTTTTTGAAATGCTGCCAAACTAATGAAAATCTCGCCAAATGGATAAAAATGATGCTAAATCAATGAAAATGACGACTAATTGTCGAAAATTCAATATCTTGGAAAGAATATTAGTATCTACTATAAGAAAAACCTATTTTTTTTTACTGTAAAAGTAGTAAATTCATTACATTATATAAGGAAAGTCATGTGTTGCCCACATCAGATTTTTAATTATAGTGATTATAATTTCGAAATTTTAACATTTTGAACTGTTTTGAAAACGTAGTTTTAATTTCAATATTTTAATATTTTGACTATGAAGGCAAATCACCCACAAAGAAATATGCTATTCACGCAAAAATATTTCATCTCCATTAAGGGTGAGCGTCAGTAAATTTTCTGCCCTATCCGCGCTTTGTTAACTTTCGCGGCACACATATTTCGCCGAAATTCTGCTCAAACAGTTGCGAAATATTTTCTTATACATAAACTGTTATGCTTAGATTATATCAAAACTAAATTTAATACACAATAAAACATAGAATATATGTTTTATTTTAATTTAAAATATTTTTGGTGCTGCCATCTGTTGTCGTAATTTAATTCATACCGACAATTTTTATTTTTTAATGAACATTTTTAAATGTCTATTCCTTCTAATACGCTATTAAATACAACAACAGATCATATATAATGCCACAATCACGGAAACGTAATTGAACTTGGACTTGAAGACAAAGGAACTTGAAGACAAAACTGCAGTCCTCAGTGATGTACATTCAGCTCCCTTATCAAATTCATAGAATGATAAATTACCTTTCCGTGATTGTGGCATTATTATATATGATCTGTTGTTGTATTTAACACTGTATAAGAAGGAATAGATATTTAAAAATGTTCATTAAAAAATAAAAATAATCGGTATGAATTAAATTACGACAACAGATGGCAGCACCAAAAATGTTTTTGATTAAAATAAAAAATATATTCTATGTTTTTTGGGGCATTAAATTTAGTTTTAATATAATCTAAGCATTGCATTTTATCTTTCAGAAAATATTTCGCAACTGTTTGAGCAGAATTTCGGCGAAATATGTGTGCCGCGAAAGTTAACAAAGCGCGGATAGGGCAGAAAATTTACTGACGCTCACCCTTAAACTGGAGTCACTGCTGATTTTTTCATTATGAAAATTATTATTTCAAAACAAAAACTATGAAAGTTCATTTCACGAACTGACCAAGTGAGCAAAAGGACTGTCAACTCTGAATGAAGGTCGCCTCCACTGCTACACAAAGACTCTCCCTTCAGGGCACAACGGCAGGTTGAAGGTTATAAAAGAGAGGGGGTCATAAAAGGAAATACTTTTGGTCCAGCCCTCCTAATTCTTGGAAGAATGTAAAGGGAAGCTCTAGTATCTATTTTGTTTCTGAAGTTCTAGTGCACAATCTCTTTTTATGCCTCGTCTGGTTCTGGTATATAAATGCGGGAAAATGATGTTAGCTAGCTACACGTAAATAGTATTAAAATCATATATTAACACAAATAACCTTGACAAATTATAAACTTGACAAAATAAATATCTTATAAACTTTTACGTAAATTTTTAAATAAAGGCTGGCTAATAAAAAGATATATTTTTTACTTTCCCTGCAATACATGGTAATGTATAGGGAAAGTATTGGAATCATGCCGAAAATCGCAACTCGAGTTTTCGACGGATCTACACGTTTCGAGACCTCTAGAATACAAAAAAAAACTATTTTTAGCGTGTCGTCTGTCTGTGCAGATTTTGCATCCACTCTAACTAAAAAACTAATGGACCGAATTTCATAAAATTTGGTAGATAAGTCACTTGGGTGTGACCTTGATGCTGATTAGTTTTTGATACGGTTCGTAAAAACAGAACCTGCCTTTTTTTGCGAAAAATTTCATTTATCGGTTCTAGCTAAAATACTAATTTACCAAATTTCACAAAATTTGGTAGATAAATTGCTTGTTGGATATTCTGGTGCTGATTAGATTTTGGTAGGATTCGGAAAAGAAGAATCCGTCTTTTTTTTGCGAAATGGCCAGCAAAAATTTCATGTATCCACCTTAGCTAAAATACTAATTGACCAAATTTCACAATATTTGGTAGATAAGTCACTTATGAAACCTCTGGTGCTGATTAGATTTTGGTACGATTCGGAAAATAACAACCTGCCTTTTTCTACGAAATGGCCTGCAAAAATCGCCAAAATCTTAAAAAAAAAAAAAAAAAAAACTACGTTGACTAAGCTGAAATATATCAACTAAATTCTTATTTTATACGCAATTTTTGACGAGGAAAAGAATATAACACACTCCATTATACTTTAAGACTAACCGTTCTCAAGATATTTGAGATTTCTTGCATTTTTGTTACGCCGCTATCGGGAAAATGTCCAATTACTAAATAAAAACAAAAATTGAATTAAAAATGCAAATTCAGTGTTATTTGGTGCAATTAAACTCAATCTAATGAATTATTAAAGAAATATGAATTTAGTCTGCAGGGAAATTCATGTGCTGCCCACATCAGATTTTTTTATATTCCAATACTGATTGATACAAGTGGACCTAAACAATCTGGAATAGGAATGCGATAGTCAGTAGAGCAGAGAAGGTGGTGGACCAGGGTGGCATGCATGCACCCCTCCAAGGGCTTTATTTATTAAAATTCTGTTTTTCTTTTGCATTCTTATATAATTACTTTCCCCACAATATAATTACTAATATATATATTAATCCCTACAATATAATTACTACTTATGCAATTACTAATTCTTATATAATTAACACAATATATCGAAATGTATAGGGAAGGAAGAGTATTGGAATAGTATCGAAAATATCAACTCGAATTCCCGACGGATCTACGCGTTTCGAACACTCTATAACCGAGAGAAAACTATTTTTTAGCGTGACGGCTTTGTGTGTGGGTGCGTGTCTGTCTGTGCAATGTATGTATCCACTCTAGCTCAAAATTTATTCGACGAAATTTCACAAAATTTGAAGGGTAAGTCACTTGTGGGTTCAGTTTTCTAGGTCACCGAGGACCTTCTGGAATCTGGAAAGATAGACACTCAGACAATTTCAATCCTTCCGCGTGGACAAAATAAAATTCATTTACAATTTAGTTCAGGCCACACGAAACTGCACAGGCAAAGTTCTTTATGCCGGCCACATGGAAGGACTGAAATCGTTAATTCTCATAGAAGCTCGCAAAAATTGTGGCTTACAGCAAGTTTCTTGTTGCCACTGCAGATTTCGGCTATTCCATACGGACGAGCGTATAATAACGAAACCAACGTAAAACCAATACGTAAACAGTTACGAGGCCAACGTAACTGTTTACGTTGGCCTCGATAATAAGCGCTAAATAGGTGCATTGCTGATGTTTGCAATGGAACCTGTATCTATATTCTGGGGAATGCGGCGGGTTTTGTGTTTTATGAAGACAAAAGCATGTTAGACGATTATTATATAGATATGAATTACGTCCTCTAAATTTATTATTACAGCCCAAAATATATATAATTGTATTTTTACTTTCCCTGCAATACAGGATAATGTATAGGGAAAGTATTGGAATCGTTTCGAAAATCGCAACGGAAGTTTTCGACGGATCTACATGTTTTAAGACCTTTAGAACACGAAAAAACTATTTTTAGCGTGACGTTTGCGCAATTTATCCACTTTAACTCAAAAACTAATTGACCTTATTTTTAAAAAAAATTGGTAGGTAAGTCCCTTTTGGGTGACCTTGGTGATGATTAAATTTTGGTACGATTCCGGATAAACGAACCGGCCTTTTTTTTGCAAAATAACCCGCAAAAATTTCCTGTATCCACTCTAGCTGAAGATGACCAAATTTCACAAAATTTGGTGGATAAGTCACATGAAGGATACCTTTTGGTGCTGATTAGATTTTGGTGCGATTCAAAAAAGATAAATTTGCCTTTTTTTACGAAATGGCCCGCAAAAATTTAAAATAAAAGACAACGTATGGTCAAATGTATCAATTAAATGCTTGTTTTATATATAACTTTTGACAATGAAAAGAGTAAGACCAACCCTATTACTCTAGGACTAGCCGTTCTTAATATATTTCATGTTTTTTTGCATTTTTGATACACTACCTTTAATAAGTCCAGTAACCAAATGAAAACGAAAATTGAATTAAAAGTGCAAATTCAGTGTTATTTAAAATAATTATGGTTGCTATTTTGCCATACTAATACTATATGTCATGGAGAGGAGAACAGACAGGGCGGGGGGTGGGTCTCTTGCTTATGAAAACTGATTTAAATACTGCCATGTATTTAAAATATGTATCTTTATCATTATGAAATTACAAATATTACAATATTTTAATACTTCTATGTCATACAATTAGAATATAACAAAGAATTAAAAGGTTTGAGTAGGTGAATAATAAAAAGCCCTTACAAATGGAAAGGTATACCCCAACTCAAATGGAAATGTCTGACTTCACCTCTGGTGAAGTCAGACATTTCCATTAGCCAGTGGCTGTTAGACACCGACCAGATTGTATATACATATATCTAGAAGAGGACAATTTAAATCTATATAGTGATCTAGAGTAAGAGTAAGTGCATTTTATTGGTAGGTCATCTGATCAATTGAGTCAGTATTGAAGAGTCTAGTTGTAAAACTTTCCCCCATTTTCGGTCGAAAAGCTCTTTATATATATATTCTTGTTCATGGTGGTAGGTATGTGAATCAAGTAGTATCCTGAAAAAGTCACATTCTTTGATATTTATTTAGTATTCAGAACCTGATTTACTTGAAAAAATGACATTCTCCACTGTGAATTTTGCTGCAAAACTCACATTTTCCATTCACAGCCAATAGGAAGACTTTATCAGATCACAGGATCAGCCATCTACTTACTTCTCTATTACCTTTTCGTTACATAGTATGGTTGAGTGTGATTTATTATCATTTGTAAAATATAATATTTGAAACTTATTTTAACTAAAGTAGATATTTTTATATTTCTTTTAAAATGTTACATTTTAATTAGTTTTGATGTAAAACATACCATTCATCAATTAAATCTTGTTTTTCACCATGGATAAATTTTGTTTTCCTGTGGTTAAATTACTCTTTATGAATCATTTCAGCTTACAGTATAGCGACAATTAAAATGAAAAGGTTTTCAGGTTTTATGAATTTTAAGCAAAGTGAGTAAAATGACAAAAATGGAGATATGAGTTTTGCAGTTAAGCCTCTTTCTTTCTTTATAACTGGAGTGAGTGATTGATAAATTTCTTTGCAAGCTGTAACTTACCTCCCCTTCTCTGGGGGGAGCCTGCATGGCAAAAGGTAATCTACTTGCAATCAATGTGGATATTTCTGTAAGAAGTTTCGATCAATATTATATGATGTTTCATGCACAGTCATTCTACATGGAGATATTAGCTTATATTAGTGGTGGATTTACTAAAAAGATGAATTAGAAGTCACTTATGGTCACTCCACCACTGCTAAAAGGTCCACAATTAATCTATGTAAAATGTATAATATAGACTCCTTAAATTCATCACTATTTAATCTTGTAGATACTAAATCAGCATTAATGATTTTCTTTACAACTCAGAATTATTTTCACACTTTAAATTAATATACATGTCAATTCTAATTTAGATAATTTTGCTATAAATCAAATGAATAGTTTTAGGAGAATTCTGTATCTTAGTGCTATAGCAACTCTCTCTTCCCCCCCCCCCTCAACTGTGAAAACCGCAAAGATAGTAAATCTGCAGTTGGCTCTTTTTACTTTTACAAATCATAATTTCTTTTTAATTAATTATACATTTAAAATTAATATAAATTTCAATTCTAAGTTAGACTAATTTAATATAAATCAAAGGGACATTTTTAGGAGAACTCTATGTAGGTGCTACTCTATATAGGTGTGACTCTTAATTTATCATTCTTTAGTGTACTATGAATTGTATACCACATAATCAAAGCATCAAAGCATGTATGCTATAAGAAAATATTAGAGAAAGAATAACATCTGTTAATTTTTATTTAAGTTTTAAAAATATTTTTCTTGTGTTAGTTCACTTGCAAAAGCATACAAATGGCATCTTAACACAATTTTTGGTCTCCTCCCCACCTTTGTTATCTAGAAAATATAACAAATTAAGAGTTAAAATTCCATTATTTAGATGTAAAAATGGCACCTAAATTTTTGTCCTAACTGATTTAGCACCTTTACATATTTTCTGCCTGGGGGTTTCATTAAGTCACTAGTGGAACACAAAAGAATTAAAAATAGGAATGATATTCAAATCATATTACTGCAACAGTTCATAAGTACAGCACATGACTTTGCACATAATCAATAATGAACTGGTTTACAATGTAAAATGCAATGCAAATCAAAATAAATAAGAATACATACATTTTAGAAATCAATTGAATTTCTTTACTTAAACTTTAGCTATTTCAGTTTGACCTACATAGCCTTGCACTTATTTGGATGTTCACCTTTAGACAGTTAATTTCTAAAACATACGTTTGCTTATTTATCTTGATTTGAGTTGCATTTTTTGTTGTAAACCAGTTCATTAGTTCAAATAATAGCTGAAATACTTGAATGTGTGCTCTACAAAACAGTTTATAGCTTTCAGATCTGTAGAAACATTGATGGTCATAAAAGTGGAAACTGATAATTAAATTTGGCATATATAGTATTATTTCGAATAAATATTTATATTTCCATGTCTTAAGGTTGTTTTTCACAATTCCTATTGTATTGCTAAATAGATATCTCTTTTATTAGGAACACCCTGTTATATTCATTCAAATAAAAAATGACATTGTTATATTCAGTGATGGTAGGGAATTTGCACACAGTAGGGCCCGGGTTCCAATGTCGATGATGCCCAAAACTATTTTTGTGTCTACATAGTGTATGAGTATGTTAGTCTGTAGACCCAAATGTCCATCTAAAAGGTGATGAGTTAGGGGAATGATGTTGCAATCCTTGTGCTTGCCATTGGGTTCTGGTCTAAACTGAGTGACACTGTCATGGTCATCTAAACAGTTACCTGAAACCTTTTGGTAGGTCAAATAGTCTCGATACCCCCCAAAAAAATCAAAGAATTAGTATTTCACAGATTCTTTTTCAATTTGTGCTGTAAATAAAAATAAACTAAAGAAATTCATTTTTTTTAAAATAAAAATAAAATAAGAAAACAAAGTACAAGGGTAAATATTATAATTAATACATTTAAAAACACAACTCCATTAGCTTTAATTTATAAACTGATGTTGATTTTGCTTAATTATATGTCTCAGAAATATAAAGTTGAATATTACATGCAATGGCAAATCATGAATAATGTCCACTGTTTGAGAAAATCATAAGTGTATTTGTTTTTGTGATTATCTGACATAAGTTGCCTGCAACATAAATTTAATGATATTGCATTTATTGAAATAGTGCAAAACTTGGAAGAAAATTTTATAGATTCAAATGATATTAACACAACTTTATAGATTAATATATAACAAAACTGTATAGATATTCAGACAAAACTTTATAGATTCCTACATCAAATATAGTAAAAAATTCACTTTAGTCTATCGATTAGTGAATTATTTTAGTGCAAAAGTTCATTAAAACTTCATTTTTTTTTTATAAATGTATATAAATTTTACAGTTTCAACTTATTAGAATCCCTTATTTCCATATTAAATTATGTTTCTTGGAAACAATATTTACTGAAATGAGTTCAACTACAGTTGAAAGTTTAAAGAAGAAAAATCATTTATCTAGACCAAATTTGCTGTTAGATACAATTTCCGATGCAATTCATTGTCAGTTTAACATAAGCATTATAGCTGAGCAGGGCTTTTTATCATTAATGGTTTTACTACATCTTGAAACTTTATTGCGAATGCACACTTATGTGGCTTTTACTAATATAAACTGGCATCACAATCATAGCATGTGTGCAAGAGAACCTATATTTGAAAACATCTATATATACCATGGCATTAAAAAATTTATTACTTCAGCCAAACTGTACTTACAAGAAAGATTATAATGAGTCTCTAATAACGTAGCAACTGCTGTACTTATTTTTGACAGTTTACAATGACCATGTAGAGCAATAAATTTAAATTTCTTCATTGCAGAAATTGAGGTTCTGTGCAAATGTATTAATTTCATGAAATGGACAGAATATAAGTTCCCTATATATTGGGTAAATTTCAATGAAGAATCAAAAGAATCAAAATGAAGAAAGAAAATGAAGAATCAAATGAAGAAATGATGTTAAGAATCAAAATGAAGACAAATTTAAAGATTTGCTGTTTATTAATTTTTTTTTGCTGGTTTATTCAGGATGATTCCTAAATAAAATGCATTTAAAATATTTTTATATTGGAATATTTAACTTTTTGATAGTTTTTCAAATAACTTTAAGGCAATAAATTTAAAAAATATCAAATGATTGCCAATTAAATGACTATTGCTATAAAAAATAAAAAAATAATTGCTATTTATTTGGGAGTTGGATGTTAAAAAACAAAGAGTAAGACAATAGAAAAAAGAGAGTCAAATGTTTTAAGTACTGACTCCAAAGCCAGTGGCATATTTTAAGATTCAATTTGATAGGGGGGGAGGGGGGCAATCTTAAATATCAATCTCAAGGGTGTCAAAGTTAGAGGTCTGTATGAGCTCGGGTCTGGCCTATAGATTTCGGCCCAACCTAGGACACGGGCCAGGTTCGGACCACGTTTTATTAAATTCGGGTCATTGGGGGTTTAATGAGTCAAATTTGAAATTACATATGAAACAAAATTTGACATTAGCAGATAAAAGTTTCCACCCATATTAAGTAATAAAAGTTTGCTTTGTATGAAAAATGCAGATGGGTAAATTAAAACCTGATACAGAAAAATTATAATTTCATATAAAAATTGAAGACGACATTCATATTTATTCGATGACATTCAGAAGCCAAATTGAAACATTGTTCTTTGCAACATCCAAGTTGTTTGAAACTACAGTGACAGAAAATATTTTCTGGCTTGGATGCAGCAAAATAAATATACAATGCCTGTGTATCAGATGTCATGTTTCGTAACATCATGTGGGTGTTGAATCCTTTAAAACACACCCCTGGAGTTTTACACCTCTTCCTTCAAGTACTGTTTTTCTTGAGTGTGGTTTCAGTGCTTTAATCGTATAAAAACACTAGCAGTATACCCATTTTTCGTATGAAGTATATAATATAAAGCTTAAAATGCACAATTATGTGCAAATTCCTATAGTGTACTAAATGACATTGTTAATCAAAATATTCTATTAAAATATTTAATCTAATGCTCCTAAAAAGAAGTTTAAGAATATCTGTTCTTGCTATACAAAATTATCTTCACGAGCAGATCTGAAGAATAAAATGTCCTGGTCTTGTTTGTAAACAAATTTACAAAATATATGAAGTTGAATAAATTGCAGTTGAATAAATATGCAAAATAAAAGTGCTAAAACTGTATAGGGCCCATACTACAACTACAACTTATGAGTTTCTAAAATCTTTGCCAAAATAAAACAGATGACGTAATATATTGAAAATATCAATAATCCTGTAATCTTAGAACCTAAAGGCCGTAATTGATTCCAGTATATGCCAAAATATGTGCAAATATACTTATATTCTCGTAGAGTAGAAGACATATCCATGCATTTGTTAAAGATTACTTGGTACTACATACAATATATGAGTTTCAACAATTTTTGCAAAAATAAAACAATGACAATAATAAACTGAAAATATCAATAATGTTAATGTTTAAACCTGAAGACCATAATTGATATAATCCAGTCAAAAATGTAATATCAGTGATATTTATTTTATATACCTATCTTTATTATTTAAATCAGAAAGGATTTAATAAAAATCAGCTGCCGTATAAACACATTGGATTTAAATCTGTTACTAAAAGACATGATAAAATTTTCTTCAAATAAATTGGCGGAAAAAATATAGTCTGCATAACACTATATAAATGATTTAATTGTTCGTTTTTAATTAATATCTGGACAACCCCTGGTCTTATAAATTCAAAACATGGACTACATTTTAAGTCAGGCTATTTCAAGGCTACCCACAAAATTTCATTTAAATTCGGTTCGGTTGCTCTTCCATGATGATGAGACAGACAGATTTTCAATTTTATTTATATAGATTTAGAGAAATAGATTGAAAATCAGCAAAATAAGTAAACTTTTAGTTATCTATTAAAAGTCTACATTTGGATAATTTTAATCCACAATCAGTCATTCATAAATGATATGTTTCAGCTGACAAATGTAAATATGTGAATAGCTAGGAAGAAATTGTTATCCACTCTGAGTGTGTACTTTTGTTATTTTCTTACATATCATTATCAGCTTATGTAGGAATGTACTAAAATTTGTATTTACACAAGACTTTACAGTTAAGTGCATATTTATATTATTTTATATTTTGACATAACATTACATAATCTATATAAAAAAAATTGAAAATCTGTCTGATTATCACGGGAGAACGGCTGAACTGAATTTATTGAAATTTTATGGGTAACAGAATAACCCTGCACTTAAAATTTAGTGCATATTTCAAATTTCTAAGACCAGGGGTTGTCTAATTATTAAAATATTAATTAAAAACGAACAATTAAACCTTCCATAGAGATAGCATTATGCAGACTATATTTCTTCCACCAATTTATTTAAAGAAAATTATATCATGTCACTTAGCAATGGATTTAAATCCAATGTGTTTATGTAGCAGAAGATTTTTATTAAATCTTTTCCGATTTAAATAATAAAGATATGTATATATATCAAATAAATTTCACCGATATTGCATTTTTGATAGAATTATATATCATTTATGGTCATTATTATTATTGATATTTTTGGGGATTGTTGATAGTTTCAATTTATTACGTCATTATTTTATTTTGGCAAAAATTGTTGAAACTTATAGTAAATAGTATGGAAACTCTTCCTCGCATGCATGGGTATACCTTCTAATCTATGAAAATATAAGTAGTACAGGTATAGTGGCATCTATTTTGACATATATTATAGTCTATTACGGTCTTCTGATTTAAAGATTACGGAGATTATTGATATTTTCCATTTATTATGTAATGTGTTTAATTTTAACAAGGATTATTCAAACTCATATTGCAATACGGGTAATCTTTTACTAACAGACGGGCACATCTTTTAATATACGACAATATAAATAGTACGGAATATCTCTCTATGCAATTTTAGTGCTTTTTTTAGGCATATATTGGAATCAGTTATGGCCTTTAGTTCAGTATTATCAGTTAGTATTATTAGTTTTGGCAAGATTAAGGA
Source organism: Amaurobius ferox (assembly GCA_951213105.1). Classification (NCBI taxonomy): domain Eukaryota; kingdom Metazoa; phylum Arthropoda; class Arachnida; order Araneae; family Amaurobiidae; genus Amaurobius; species Amaurobius ferox. Next base: position 201,895,644 of record OX578133.1, on the reverse strand, counting down.
TATCTTTAATTTATTACGTCATCTGTTTTATTTTGACGAAGATTTTAGAAATTCATATGCTGTAGTATGTGTAATCTTCTACTAATACACAGGTATATCTTTTAATATTCACGAATATAAGTAGCACGGGTTCCATACCATTTGAGCACTTTTATCTTTTATTTTGCACTTATTGATTCAATTTCATGTTTATTGTAAATTTGTTTACAAGCGGGGTCAGGATGTTTTATTCTTCCTATCTGCCGTGAAGAAAATTTTGTATAGCAAGAACAGCGATTCTTAAACTTTTTTAGGAACATTAAATTAAATATTTTAATAGAATATTTTGATTAAGTCATTTAGTATACTATAGGGATTTGCACATGATTATGAATTATAAGTTTCTTTCTATACTATGTATGAAGAACGGGTATACTGCTAGTTGCACATAAATTTTAAAGTAATTTTTTATGATAAAAATGACAAATATGTTATGTAATGCTGTTATTTATATTGCACTTGCGGGTGAAAAGATTTTTGGCGAGTAAACTTTGAGCTGAAATTTCTTTTCCTAGACTAATTTATAATAGAATAATTGACAAAGTTGTACATTCAAATACAGCCATAAAGAAAGAGATGGCCAGATAATGGTTGAGAAAGCCAGACAGCAGTGTATGTTATTTCTGCAGGTATTAACATTTTGCATACACATGATAACCGATAGATATAGCAAAACTTGCACAAAATTAACTTAACATGTTTTGTTTGGAACATTAGTATTAAAATATTTAACTAGTTGAATTTTGAAAAAGGTACAGAAAAAGATAGGATCTGTCACATTTTCCAAATAAAAGGAATGTAATTCTTCTCACTAAATTTATTACAAGTTACTTTATTTCTGTAATTTATTTAAAACATGAATAATTTTCTACAATTACAAAATTTATTCTGAACATTATGTGAGCATATTGTGAATATTATGTTTATTGTAAATAATTTATTACTCTATGTATTATTGTTATTAAGTAGATTGTGTTATTACTTTAAATTAAAATGCTGTAATAATTTATTTTTAGTTTATAAACTAAAAGTAAATCAATATATTAAAACAAATCAATATCTTAAATGATAAAAATGTTTTAAGTAGGAGGCGTACAACATATATGTAATTTAAATTTTAGTAGCTACCATATTTATAGAATTTGCAGACCATCGATTGAGATGTGAAAATAACTATTAGTAGATGAACTTGTTCATATAAATTACCGTTTTAGATAAATTTTAATACAAGATCTCGTTATCGTATGATCATTAGTTTTATGGCATTTCATTGATTCCGAAAGATCTGTCTGACATCGATCTTCAATTTCATGTAACAGAACATAAATTTAAAATAATAGTACAAGGTTTCACTTCTATGAAAATTACTAATTGTAAGATTTAACAATTTTCAATCTTTATAAGACATAAATTGAGAAATGGAGTTGTGCTAGAAAATGTATCAAATATAATACTTACCCTTATGTAGAAAAGCTTTGTCCAGCTAAAACGTTCGTGTTTACTTTCTGAGCTAGGGTTGCCGTTCTACTGGTTTTAAGCCAATTTTGTCAAGCATTGGCTGCAATAATGGCCGGCTATTGGAAATCTGATGAACATATGTGAGAGTTAATTAAGGTATAAAATGTCAAAAAGTTTGGTGTGAATGATAAAACTTTGGTATTTTAATCTTTTGGCAGAGGAAAATTTAAAATAACTAGATTAGGAAACCAGTAAACAGCTATTAAAGCATCCTGATAGCCATGAGACGGCACTAATGCGCCATCTATTGAAGATTTGAAAAACTACAAATTACTTAGTTTGTTTCAGTTTTTAATTGATAGTTTATTATTTTATTAACCTTCCTCGTATTTTCCTCTGCCAAAAGATGCTTCATATTCCATTCTATCACCCCCTGCAAACTGCAAAGAGATTTGAGCCCGCATTATTGCGTGGTTATGTTCAAGAGAATGTCCTATACTTTAACATGGGCGGAGAATAGTCGTAAACCGCCTTAATGAAAAACGAAACTTTTTCCTAGGAGTTCTACTCTCTAACTCCGTGGTTTATCCAAACGAAAAGCTTGAAAATCATTTGAAAGTGAATTAAAACTCTTAGTTTGATGGGAGATTTTTTGCGCTAATTAGTCACTTTTTAAAAACATGAATTGTTTGAAACATGATTTAAATGGGAAATCTATCTCCATGGTTTATTCTTCACAAGCTTTTACTGAACAATGAAAAGTATACAGAAATCAAAATGGTTATTTAATTTCGCAGTTTATGAAGAAGATTCTATCTTATATCATGTTGCTCAGAAACGCAATTAAATTAAATCTGTCTGTTAATTTTAATTATTATTTTTTCGATTTGAATAATAAATAAATGGATATAAAAATATATTTTAGAAAAGAATGATTTGATTTTTCTTATAGCATTTTTAACTGGATTATATCAATTACGGTCTTCAGGTTTAAACGTTATTATTATTGATATTTTAAGGGATTATTGATATTTTCAAGTTATTATGAAATTGTTTAAAATCATATATTGTATGTTGTATGAGTAATCTTCTACAAATAAGTGGGTATATCTTCTAACCTACGAAAATATAAATAGCACAGGTATATTGGCATATGTTTTGACATATATTGGTATCAATATTACGACCTTCGGGTATAAAGAGTACGGGGATTATTGATGTTTTCAATTTATTACGTCATCTCTTTTATTTTGGCAAAGATTTTTCAGACTCATATTGTAATACGGGTAATCTTCTATTAACACACTGGCATATTTTCTAATCTGCGACAATATGAGTAGTACAGGGTTGCATATATTGATTCAATTCCTTTTTTTTTTGTAAATTTGCTTACAAAAGGGGCCAGGATGTTTTATTCTTCAGATGTGCCCATGAAGATAATTTTGCATAGTGAGAACAGATATTCTTAAACTTCTCTTTAGGAGCAATAAATTTAATATCGTAACAGAATTTGCACATGTTTGTGAATTATAAGTTTCTTTATATTATATACTCCTTACGAAGAACGGGTATGCTGCTAGTGTTTGGTATAAATTTGTTTAGGAATCCTGCCATACCTAAAAACCGTTTAAATGGGAATTCACGGACAATTTTAGATCTTGGTATGTTCGAAATTGCTTCTATTTTCTTTGGGTCTGGTTTAATACCATCACCGGATATGACATGTCCCAGAAAAGTAACTGATTTTTGCTTGAACTTGCACTTTTCTGAGTTTAACAACCATCCAGCAGCTTAGAGTTGGCTGAGAACCGCTTATCGTGCTCATCTTCAGTTTCTCAAAAAATGACAAATTCGTCCATCAACCCGACGACTCCGGGTCTTTCTTGAACTGTTTCATGAATTCTTTTCTGGAATATATCCGGAGCAGTTTTGATTCCGAAGGGCAAACTTTTAAATCGGTATGTACCAAATGACATGATGAAGGTTGTCAAACTGGATGATTCTGGCTCTAAAGCTATCTGCCAAAATCCAGCATTAGCATCTATAATGCTGAAATACTTAGCATTTTGAAATTGACTTAAAGTGTAGTCAACAGATGCGATGCCATGGGAAAATATTCGCGTTTAATATTTTCGTTGAGAACAGTCAGGTCAACACATATACAAATATCTCCTATTTTCTTAGGAACTATTAGCATAGGCGCACACCAGTCCGTGGCTTTGTCTACTGGCTCAATAATATCTGTATTCACCATTTCCGCCAACATCTTTTTAAGTTTGTCTTTCAAAGGAAATGGAACTCTTCTTATTACTAAAATGGCATAAAGTCTAGCATTGTCTTTCAATTTTATCCTATATGGTTTCTGTACCTTCCCTATCCCTTTAAACAGCATAAGAAATTCTTTCAATGCATCTAATTTATCATCAACTTCACAGAGCCTCTGAATCAGCTTTAGCCCTTCGCTAGCTGTACAACTTAATAAAGGATGCTCTACCACATAATGAACCACATAAATCAGTTCGCTAAAACTCGTATCTTTAGTGTATCGAAACTTGTATCTTTAAGGTTACTCGTATCAGTTGTTTCTGAAACACACCAGCTATTTTTAGTTTGTTCCCATTTGGACCATAGATTGCCTTGTTTATTGCCTGCAGTTCTATGTGTCTAGGCGAAGTTTTGTACACTTGATAAGGTACTACTGTGATGTCAGCACCAGTATCAATTTTAAAGTCTAGAGATGTGTCTTCAACTAATACATTTGCATGCCACCTTTTATTTGTGATATTTCTCACACTATGTTGATTGTCCGGAATTTTTACGGATCCTAAAAACCCTTCTGAATTTCTTTCTCCCAGCTCATAAACATGTCTGCTTGATTTGCACACCTTGGCATAATGTCCCTTTTTCTTGCATTTGTTGCACACTGATTATCATGCTGGACAGTCTTGTTTGGTATGTTTTTGTGGTTTTCCACACCTGTAGCATGCCGGCCACTCATCTTGCTGCTCTAAGTCCTTGGACGAGCCGAGTGGTCTGGGCTTTCGACACCTGTAGCATGACTTCCCGGCCGTCCAAACAGTTACCTTATACCTTTCTGGTAGGTCGGACGGTCTGGGTCTCAACAACAACAACACCTGTAGCATGATTCAGCAAAGTTTCTGATTTGTTGAGTTTTTACCGGTTTGTTAAGTTGATTTGCTGTCCCCCCTCTTTGGAAATTTGGTTTCGGAGAGCTATTTGCAGTAGCATACGTTATTGGGATGTGTTTGGATTCTCTAAATGCTAGTTGTTGCTTTTTAATAATTTCAGCTTGTCTGGTGGCGTTTACAGCTTTTTCAAGTGTCGCTTTTTAATTGTAGTTGTTCTGACCCTTTTTTATCGTGAATGCCACACACGATTTTGTCATGAATCATTTCATCTTGAAAAGATACAGGAAAAGCACAATTTTGAACTAAGCTATGTAACCCGGTTACAAAATTCTCAACAGATTCCCCTTCTTCTTGAATTCAAAATAGAATTTATAGCGTTCATAAATAATATTCCAAGTGGGGATAAAATATTTCTCAAAGTGATTTTTAACAGTTTCAGAATCGTTTCACATCTTGTTCAGGATTGAAAGACATCAAAATTTCTTCCGCTTGATGACCCATTAGGTAAACAAGAGAATTTACCTGTTCTCCTTGTGGCTTGTCAATAAGTCTGGATGCACAATGAAACTGTTCAAAATGTGATATCCACCTTTTCCATTCATCACCGGTCGTAAATGTAAAAGAATCCGGAGCTGGAATTTGGTATACCGGTACCTGTCTTGTAGTTTCGTTTTCGGCCATCATTGGAATGCAGATATTAAATTCACTAAGAAATGGGAATTATCTATCGTATTTACCTCTCAGAACCGTGAGTTTATTTGCTGCAACCATGTGTTATTACTTAATGATTATTAATTACTGAAACATGTTTTTAAATCACTTTAAGATGCACCAAACACTCACAGCATACATACGTAACCTCTGTGTCAACACTGTCACTCACATTGCCATTCTGCATTTGCTAAATCATACAGCCATATTTAGTTGTTTGCAGGGTGGCCACTCTTCGGACATATTGAAATTCCCTGACTTTTCCAGGTGAATTGAAAAGAAATTCCAGACCAGTAATTTTAACATAAAAAGCGTGCACGTCCTTATTTAATTACAAATTTGATTAAAGAATCTTAATAATTTAACTCCACTATCCAAAAAAAGTTATATTAAATCAGGAGAAAAAAATGCACATATTTTTTTTTGTTTTTACAAATAAATTTTGATGTTTTTAATAAAAAATTCACGTAAATGCAGTAAAATTGGACTACTGAAATATTTAAAAGAATTTAATGGTTTTCACTGAAGGCAATAAAAAGAAATAGTCTAAACTGATGTCCTTAAATATGGCATTGTAAATTGTTCACAATGACAGAGATCATTAAAGATATGCAAAAACTACACTATAACAAGCTACAGCCATTGAATAATTAATGTCAATTCAGCAATGTCAAAAGAATGTCATTAAAATAGAAAAAAATATAGTAAAATGTATATAATATACAGAGATGCCAATCTCTGAGAGGGGTCATCAGTAGAAAAATCAGGAGTTTTCAGTAAAACCGCATCGACCATCAGTAAGATTTTACGTATATTGACAATATATATTTTAAAATCTTAAAATAAGTTCAAAATGTAGTTTTGCTAACTTAACAGTGTTAATTACAATTGAATGGCACTATTTGTGAAAATAATTAGGAAATTAACCTTTATAATTAACCAAAATATGAAAATAAGTTAGTTTAGTGAAGTTAATGTGCAAAAATAGGGAGATGGAGATCGATGGAAAAGGATAATTGCGTACTCTCGGCAAAGCCCGCGAAAGAAAAACTGAATTTCACGATCGTACTATTTATGTGAAAATAATTTTAAAATTAACCTTTATAATCAACCAAAATATGAAAATAATCTTGTTTAGTCAAGTTAATGTGCTACAATAGGGAGATGGAGATCGATGGAAAAGGATAATTACGTAACTCGGCAACGCCCGTGAAAAAAAAACTGAATTTCACGATCGTACTATTTATGTGAAAATAATCAAAAAATTAGCCTTTATAATCAACTAAAATATGAAAATAAGCTAGTTTAGTCAAGTTAATGTGCAATAATAAGGGGATGGAGATGGATGGAAAAAGACAATGGTGTACTCTCAGCAAAGCCCGAAAAGAAGGACTGAATTGCGCAATCTTATAATTTAAGTGAAATATAATTTTAGTAAAAGATTTCTTTATTTTTAAGCGCACTATAAAAATAAATTAGGTCTATTGTTCTGATATGAAATCATTAGAAGAAGAAAGTGGATGCAAACTGATAATTTTGGACTCTCAGCAAAGCAGGGAATATGAACTGAATGGTAGGATGCATGAATTTCACGGGATTTTCCGTAGTTTTGGGAGTAATATCCGTAAAACCGTAAGATGAAGTAAAAATCCGTACAAACTACGGAAAATCCATAAAAGTTAGCATCTCTGTACTTGGCGGCATTTGTCCAAAATGGCACACAAACTCCGCATTTTTGCTTTTATACGGAATCAAATGGACACATGGCAACCTTTATTTAGTGGTTACAAGTACAGCATAATACTTGGCAAAATTTTTCGAAAATGGCATACAAACTGGGCAGTTCTGTTTTTATATGGACAACTAGTAAAAAGAAAAAATCCAGAATTTTCACAAAATTCCCTGACTTTTCTCGGTTTTCCCTGACCATTCTAAAATTCCCTGACTTTTCCTGGTTCTCCCGGTTTCCAGGTTGAGTGGCCACCCTGGTTTGGCAATGCATGGCATCACACTTCCAATTCTTCAACACCATCATCGTCTAATGCTTAGACATTTTTTCATAAGACTGTCATACAAGATCGAATGATCTATCTAACAGAATACCAATAACACAGGTCTTTGATACAGATCTACAATAATACTGATGTTTCCAAAGTGAACTTCTTATATACATTAACATGGGTACCTACTGGAATACTACATCATCCAGGGTCTGCCCCAAAAATATGTCAATGAGTTTGTATATGTGTCAGATATTCAATTTAAATGAAAACTTCTGCTGAACTTCCACCGTGAGTCACTCCCGAGAACAAAGTAAGTGGTTTAAAAATAAAATTGAGCTTCTGAACATTGTTCAGGAGAACGGTGAATCACAATGTTTGTTTACATTCTTCCAGTATATATATATATATATATATCAGGGGTGGAAAACTGAAAACTGAGTTTTGTAGCACCTTTGTAGCAGGAAATATTGCAGTTTCGTAGCAGTGTAGAGCAGTTTTGTAGCAGCTAGAAAATGATGTTGCGCGCACTCGATAGTTATTTTAGGCATATAAAACTTCATTTTACATTAATTAAAGCATGAAGAGTATTAAATCTGAAAAAGTTAAGCTAAAAAAATGAGAAAAAGATTTAATGATACTAACTAATCTTGAAGAAGTTGGCTGCTAGTTAAATACATACTAAATTTTTTTTTATCCAAAATACAAATAGTTTATGTCCGAGATGCTTGTTTTTTAACAGTTTGGACACACTGAATTAATTCGAGTTTCTGTGCTCTTCTAATTTTGTGAGATTTTTTTCAATATTTGATTTTGCCTCTTTTAAGAGAACTTGGCCATTTTCAATCTCTGATAAATCTTTCTTTTTTATACTACCTTCAATCATCTTCTCTGCTGTAGAAAGCACTTTTTGTGATGAATGTAACTTTTTTTTTTAACTCATCACTGTCTATTTTCAAACTCTTTAATACATCTTTTTCGTGTTCAGCTTTTGGCTTAACTCCTTTTTTGCTGTTTTCTCCATTCTTTGTCTATATTTTTCCCCTGTATCTTTTACAGATTTTAAAAGTTCTTTAGTTATTGACAAATTGCTCACATCTCCATTTAGTAGATTTTCAAAATCTTAGGAGGAAAACTTCAAAAAGTCAGGAGTTTTATTATTAAAACATAATTTTTTTTTTTAGCATCACTTTATATTACAACCAGTTTTCCCTAGGACTAAAAAAGGCCAGAAAAACGGGACTACATAAAGACACTAAGTTACAGAATACTAATAAATGGGAAATTTAATAAAAGGTAAAATATCACTGTCAAACTATTATCAAGAATATCTGAATTTAATTGCTTTTTTAGTTTTGTTAAATTCCTTCTCATTTAAATATTGAAGTTAGTTTATAAATTTCACTTTCTGAATATCCATTTTAGAAAAGTTCATATGTACTTTTTAGGTTCTAGCGTAACCACAATTTGAAATAATAATTCATAGCTTCAGTTTCCAAAAAAGTAAAATAAAAAATATTTAATAAATTTATGAATGATCAAAATTTATTTTCGATCTATACTTGCTAACCTTATAAGAAAAAACAGATTTTAATGTTATTTTATAAGGTGGGGAAAGTTTTAAGTTCGAATAAATACTAAATTTTCCCTATAATTATTATATAATTTACTTTTCTATGCAAATATAAGTAATGCTTAACTTAAGACATATAAAAGTATTTATTAATACTATTTTATTTATTGTGCAAAGAATTGTCAGTTGTGAGTCCGAGTAAATCTTTATTGAACTGAGTTTGGTTATTGATGCACCCGCGTAGCGCGTTAAAGGCGAATACGCGAATAAAATGCAATTTATATTGTGAATTCGCTACATGGCTGCCACGCTCCCGCACAAATGGTGCACGAAACACGCGCGGCCTTGAACGCGTGCACGATCGAGAGCTATTTCAATGCTACGCAGATTGTATGTGCCCGCTCAGCGTGGATAGCGCTATTGCATGCCAGCATCCGCTAATAAAAGAAGTTTCATTTTGTAATGCGATGAGAATTGCATATGCTCGCGCATCGTTATTGCATGAAGCGGAGTCTTCGTTATTGTATATAGCTTACGCGGATTACATGCGCCTCTGAAGTATTCTTAACATTAGCCGAGAGCCCGCGGTGACTTGCATGCGTAGCAGAGATACGCGATCTAAAACTGCTTTCTAAACTGCACCGCGATCATCGACAGCTACTTCCTAAATTGCACCGTTAGCCGTGACTTAGATGCGTAGCGGTGGTGAGCGATCGACATCTATCGCAAAGAACTATAGGGCTGGTCACCGAACGCCGCAATTAAATAATATAAGGGAAATAAATTTTCCAGTATTTCATCAAAGCCAGTGAAGATCCATGCAATGCTAGTGTAACGCATAATTCTAAACACAACTTTTCGTTCCCTTCTTATCCTGTATTTTGACTTGTTCAACATAAATAGATGCATGTTCCGGCAAATTGCTGCGCAAATTTTTGTGAAAATTATTTATTTTAATAAAATATTTATTTATTTTTTAACCCGCACTATTAAAATAAAAGTTTTGTTGCTCTATATGGAATAATTAAAAGATGAAAATTTAAATAGATGCAAAAGGGTACTTTACGACTATCTCTAATGATCTATCTATCTGAAGTAAAAATCGGTACAACTACAGAAAATTCGTAAAAGTCGGAATTTCTATACTTTTAAACAACAAACATAAAATAACTTGAAAAAGAAGCTATAAAAAAATAGTACAGTACAACTTCGAAAATCCGAACGTTTTCCAAATTTTCGTTTTTTTTTTCTCCCGGACTGACGAAGTCGCGGATTTAAAACACCAGGATTATTTATATGGAATTATATTGTATAAACAAATACCGTATTTTCCGGTCGACTTTCTGAACCCCAAAATGAAACGAAAGTTTAGATGGATGGCCGTAGATCAGCTCGTGGTTGAAGCGTGAATTACGTTGTTGGCGTTAATTCCCCCCCCCCCCCTTATTTAAGTCACAACTCCCGATGAATTATTTCGCGTAAAATATACATCGTTATTTAAATACTGAATTTTTATTATTAAAATTTCCTTTTCTCATTATTGAAAATGGCATTTTTCTGAAACAATGTAATTTTTAATATTAAGCAGTTTAAAACGTTATCGTAACATTTTATCACAGATTGATCCCGAGGATTCATATTAACGCTCACGGAAATTTGTTTTGTTCACTTCGTAGTACGAATCCCATTCTTCAATGAATTCTGTTTTGTCTTCAGAATCTCCTCTCCCTCCCAATATCTGACGATGTTTTCGTTTTAGTCGAACGTGTCAGCTTAAAATCGACAGTATATTTTGCCTTTTTTATTTAGAAAGCTATATTTACATACTATAAATAGCAAATAAATAAATAACTAAATAATATCGTATCGCACAGAACCTAGCACCAAGGTCATTAACATACAGACCTCTCAAAGGGGTCAGCTGTGTTTACGATTAGGAACTAAGCAAATTCCTTTCTTCCCTTTCCCTGCCCCACCACGACCCGGTCGGTGTTGCTGCAGCCTAGTAATGACTCATCGTAATTTAGAAAAATCATTGAGAGGTGAGATATTTTTCTTTTTTAGGTAAGCCATTTATTTTATCTACTGCGATATTTTTTACATATATGACTATTACTAATAAAGTTTTTACTTTTTTCAGAGTCATCAGCCTTTTATATTAAACATAACATTATATAGATGCTAGAAAATAAATAAAACTTTTAAATTCTTATTTTTCGCTTTTCGTTCGTTAACAGCGAAAACGGTTTAAACGCATTTACACCTTTAAATATATCAGCAAAAGTGCTAATCCTCGTGCTTTATTAAATCTCGGTGCAACATTTAATTCTTCTGGCGCTTCATTAAATCTCGACAAAGCCGATAAAACGGAAGTTCTGCACTGTGATGATGATGCACCAATCGTAAATAAATTGAGTGATGGCGAAATTCGCAATATATTAAATAAAAAAATATCAAAGTAGGGATGATAAATGTGGAGAAGAAAAATACCCATTGATTATCTTATGCAAACAATAGATCATGCAATTAAAGGTCTTGAATAAAGAAGCTTTATAACCGAGCAAAAATAATGTCCATCTACAGGATAAAGAAAACTGTTTTCTCATAAACTAAAATTAATGAAATAACAAATGTTAATTCAAATATTTAAACGAAATGATAAAATGTAATTTTATCATTTCGTTTTGTTCACACATTCTAAATTATTAATGTGTATATATTTTTTCTTAGATTTTTTTGCCCTATTTTTTAGATTAAATAATATGTTTTAATTTATTAACTTAACTTTTGTCATTATTTTTACTAGAAATAGTGCTTTATAGTGTATTTAGTTAATATTAAATCTGAATTTTATTAAAATTCTATAATCCAGAATTGGCAAAGTCCGGATTTTCACGGTTGTACTCTAAAGTACTCGTGAAGTGGTCATGTGATACGCAGACTTGTTTTACTGAAAATGCGGTCTGAAATCGGGTCGAATAACTGTAGATAACCTGATTTTTTCTTCTCGTATTTCGGACAGATCAGTGCGGAACTTTCGCTTTTGCACGTGTAAAAGAATTGCGTTTTTGGCGCAGATATTGAGATTTTGGGTGCTTTTGTAGCAGGATGTAGCAGTGAATGGAAATTGTAGCAGTTTGGCGCAATTGGCGCAGATTTTTCACCCCTGATATATATATATACAGTCAAACCTGTCGATTTCAAACCCTGTTTATCTCGAAAACCTCCATCTCGAAATTTACTTATTTCCCTGCCTTTTCAGCCAAAATTCAATGTATTTTCCATGTTTATCTCAAAAAATGTTCTACCAAAACCTCCATATCTCGAATTACGGCATGAGGAGTTAATTATACAAATTCGAAGTTCAGCGGCCATATTTCGGCAGCAGAAGTTGCCGTTAAGAAATATTCCTTGCATAGCAACAGTCACGATGTCATGTGTAGATGGTAGGAAGGTAGATTAAAGACAGGTGCAAGTCACAAATTTCTCGGGAATCCACAAAGGGACCGGAACTCCCGTTGGCCCTTTCAGTAGGGATTGGGAACTTTGAACAATGGGGGTTGGGGGGGAACTAATAAACTGATAAGCAACTGGTCAATTTTGCTCTTCTGTTTGTGGAGTTAGTAACACAGTTTATGATTGCAACGTTAAGTGAAGCAAATAGTGGGAGTGAAAAGAAAGTTACATCTTCTTTCGATGGAAAAAAAAATAAAAATTTTTTAATTTTTGGACGGAAATCCTCCACTTAAAAAGAATGAAGATGCACTGAAGTTTGGTATGCCACCGAGTACTCTTTCGACGATAATAAAGAACAAAAATTTGGTAGAGAGAAACTTTGAAAACAATAAGAAAGTGAAAAAAAATCGAAAATTTACTTTCCCGGATGTTGACGAGTGTTTGAGAAAATGGTTTATACAATGTCATGACCAAGGGGTTCCTATCAACGGAATGATGCTGCAGAGGAAAGCTGAAGATTTTGCAAAAGAACTTGGCCATAGCAGCAAATTTAAAGCCAGCGACGGGTGGCTTGAGAGCTTCAAAAGAAGACACGACATCGTTTTCAGAAAACTATGCGGTGAAAGTGCATCTGTATCTCAAAGTGTTTGCGAAGAGTGGATCAAGGAGCTCCCTACTCTGCTAGAAGGCTATGAACCAATGGATGTCTTCAACGCCGATGAAACAGGGCTATTTTTTCAATGTTTACCCAACAAAATAACGACATTCAAGAGAGAAGAGTGCCAAAGTAGTAAACAGAGTAAAGTACGTGTAACTGTAGTTTTAGCAGCTAATCAAGATGGAAGTGAAAAACTTCCACCACTGATGATCAGTCGTTCTGCAAAGCCCAGATGTTTCTCGACAGTGAAATCATTTCCTTTTTCATACAAAGTAAGACCAGTGAAATCTTTAGTGACTGGTTGAATGAAATCGACAAATCTATAGGTTTAAAAAAAAGAAAAATTCTTCTGTTCATTGATAACTGCAATGCTCATTCCAACTTCCTTACTCTAAGAAACGTTACTATAAAGTTTTTGCCTCCTAACATTACATCCAAGCTGCAACCCCTCGATCAAGGAATCATTCGAAGTTTCAAAGTGGGATACAGATGAGAACTGGTTCAAAAACTTCTAGACGCCATTGACGAAGGCAATACCCCTCCCAACATCAATGTTTTGGATGCAATGAGGATGACAGACTATGCTTGGAGAAATGTTATGGAGAAGACGATCAGGAATTGTTTCTTAAAAGTTGGATTTAAACAAAGGAACAACAAGGAAGAGCAAGAACAACAAATGAGCGTTGACACGTTGTATGAGTAGAAGTCAATGAAGTGAATTCAGAAGAATGGATGATCATCAAGAATAGACTTAATCTAGACATCTCATTCGAAACCTTTTTAGATGTGGATGATTCCCTGATAACATGCGGAATGTTGACAGATACGGAGATCATAGACGACGTGAGAAGAGTTTCTAATGACAATGATCATAAAATAGTGGATACAGATTCACCTAAAGTTACCATAAAGGAAGCGGAGAAGGCTATTGAAAAGTTGAGAACTTTCCTTGAAGCCCAGGAGGATACTAGTTAGAATGGATTCGCAGCTATTGCTAACCTTAAAAAAATTGTCGAGTCAAAGAAAATTAGGCATCAGAAATTATTGCGTGATTATTTTTATTAAGGTATGTAATAAATGCGTTATTTTTACTCTTTATTTTTCAAAACCTCTCTATCTCAAAACCTCTTTATCTCGAATTTTTTTTTCCATTCCCTCTAGATTCGAGATAGACAAGTTTGACTGTATATATATATATTACTTACCATTCTGCTTGTATAAAATGTTTATCACTCACTTTTCAGTTTAAAAATAAGTTTTGTCATTGAGTTAAATGAATAATTGTAAACAACATTTGATATAATTTATAATTTTTTATTTCCAGGTCAATACCACAGAGATTGAAGGATAAATTAACAGCATACACTATAGTGCTGGGACTAGAATTAAATAATTATACATTTAATTGTACAGTTTTAGCAGCTTCAACAAAGATTGCCTTAAAAAAGTATTTTATTTATATTTTTCTTAAAATACATCCACATACATACATAATTGAGATCTTAGGCTACAATATTATTTTTGCTGATAAAACTCAATCTGGAAGTTGAAACAAAATATTTTTCTGTAAAGTTTTTTAAATTGAGTGGCAGTTTCAATTGTATATTTAAGAATTTTCAGTTAGAGAGACCAAAGAAATGGAGCCATTAGTAATATGATATATATTGTATTGTTAATTATTCTGTTAAGTATCATATCCATGTTAATTTGCTAATCCTGTTAACATTAAATAAGCTTATAATAATTAAATTTTGGATTCATAGGCATAGTTATATAGGCCAATGCAGGGGCGGCATTTCAGCAATTCATTTGGGGGTGCGAGATTTGTCTGTATAAAAATCCACAATATGGAATAAATAAAATGTTTGTTAACAGGGGCGGGATCACAAAATTGAATTGATGTTGAGAAAAATAATTGTTGTTAACATAATTTTTGTATATAATTGTGTTAACATAATTGTTGTTAACATAATTTTTCTAAATACAAATATCTATATTTATTTACTTTTTATTGAAGTTTTAAATGCCGGTTCTTAGAGTCTGGAAGAAGAGAAAAATTTGTTTCAATATCATCATAATGCAGTGGTATATCTTGTTCTATAGCCAAAACAACTAAAGATGAAAGTATTTCTTGTCCCATTGTACTGCAAAAATAATTTTTCAGCCTCCTGAGATACGAAAAAAACCTTTCACAACTGTCTGAGCTGATTGGCATAGTCAAAAACAATTTAACTAATAATGTTATGACAGCAAACACATTTTTTAAATTCCGCTCTTTAAAATAATCCAGCCGACTTTTAAAATTGGGATGGTCTATGTTTTCATTTTTCACCATTGAGTAAAACAGTCGCAATTCACATAACAATTCCTCTTTCTGGAAGTTATATACTTTGCATATGGTTGACACATTTTCTTTTTCTTTTTCGACATTGATCCGGATAATACTGAACTAAGGGCAATAAAACAGATATATTGTTCTCATTAAATCTTGTCTCAAATTCATTAGATACTCAATCTATAATTTCATATTGAATATTGATTCTGTGATATGATTTAACATCATCATGGGGATTTTTTTCACCGCCTCCGAATTCGCTTGGAATTTTTTTACGCCTTTTCAGTTTTGGTGCAGAATAAGAATTTTTTTCGCAAAGTTCTGTCACAAAACTCCACACTTAATTGAAATATGCATCAGTGCGAAAAGAACTTATAGTTTCAATAGTAGCTTTAGCCAAAGCTTGCACAGTCTGAAAATTAAGATCAGATGACTGAAGATGCTTTGAGAGAGTATTGCATTGATCAAAAACACTGGGCAATACAAACAAAGTGAACAAAAATTTGAATGATGTCATGCATGTTAAAAGTGCTTCGGCTCTTCCACCATTGAGAGAATCATTTTAAGATAATTCTTCCAATGTTAAAATCACCATTTCAAAATTATCAAGTAGAGCTTTTATGGCTTTAATTCTGGAAGACCACCTCATATCACTTAGTGATTGCAGAGTTGAAGAGCCTCCAGAAAAAGTATTTGTTGATGAGCGAATCTTTTCGAAAATAGCATGTCTTTTATAGGATGTTTCTATGAATGAATATAATGCATTGAGCTGCTGAAATGCATTTCTAGCAGAAGGAACGGATGAGCATGCACTAACTATACATAAATTTAATCGGGCACTTGAAATTTTCAAGTGTAAAGGACAACATCACCCCAATCTTTTCAAGTTGAAAAGGATTCATTCCAGCCTGAAGAGAGAAGCTTCACTGTGAAGATCGGCTCTTTTGAAGCTCCATAGCATGAGAAAACTGACCAGTGGACAGTCGATAAAAAAGGGAGAAACCGATAGACAACGAGGGAAAATTTGGGGGCACGACCGCCTTGCGGTCGTGCCCCCAAATGTTATAATTAATATAATTATTTGCCGCCCCTGGGCCAATGAGTTTAAGTCCTCAATAATTTTCTAAAGCAAGCTGAGCCCTTCCTCCCCCAATATTCTAATTGCCATACTTTTTTATCTCAATATCTGTAGCAGTTAGAGTTTTTTATTGTGCAGTACACAAATTGTTTCCTGGAAAAATCTTTCAGATGAAAACAGCTTAAACTGCAGGGACACAGATATCCTGAGGGTGAACAGCCTTTCTATTTTCTTTTTATGAGCAGAAGTGCATGCCATTATGCTCTTTTCAGGTAAGGCGAATGCTGACCAGATGAATATAATTGATTACACACAAAAACAGTCCCTGATTTATCTTTTATTGGATCTCTGCTCTACAGGAGTGTAGTTAAATCTGAATATTCTAATTGGAGAAAGTTCTGGAAAAGACTAAAAAAAATACTCATTCATTACGAACTATTATTTTAAATGATGTATAGATTTTAAAACTTTTAATTCAAGAATCTTAGAAATTATTTACATTCTGTTGCAAAAAAAAAAAAAACCTATAATAAGTGGAGCAACTGCCGCAAAACTGTTGTTTGAGGAGATATGCAAATAATTAGAATTTGGGAGCAAAAAAACATTTTATTTAGAAATGGTGGCAACAAGATGACATTTTAGTAGATGGTAAATTCTCCCCTGGCAGCTATACAAGCCAATATTCAGTGCGGCATAGTGCAATTAAATTGCTTATATCCCTCTGCGGACGATTTTGCCACAAATGTTGCAACTGGTTGGCTAATTAAGTGGTATTCTGAGAAAGCTGCAATTGCCATCCCAGCATGTTCTAATGGTGATAGGTCTGGGAACCTTGCTGACTGTGGGAGGATATTAAATCCTAGAAGACATTGTTGATAAAGTTGTGCAGTATGTAGTCAAGCATTGACTTTTTGGAACCTGGGAGACTTGACAACATAAGTAAAACAATCTGCTGCAGAATATTGTCGACATACCTATTCAGGTCCTGATGTACCTGTGTACCAAATTTCATAGTCGTACGACGCTTAGATTTCCTGCTACAGATTGCACAAACATCTTCCTTTATTATGTAAGATGACACTAATAATATCAATGATTTTCATTTAACTAACCTAGAATTAATCCCTAATGAGCCTAGTGTTAGCCATAGTGTTAATTATTTATATTTAAATATGAGCTTGGATTCTCACTATACAAATATTATAACTCATTTATATGACAACAAATATACTTATAACTTTAATATCAATAAGCTGCTTTCCTTTCTCTATGTGATTTCATGATTGTTATCACATGCTTATAGTTATAACATTTTTCATTTTTATATCTATATATTGTAGTTATCCCAGTTGGGCTTAAGTGGTGCTAGGCTTTACTCATATATCAAATTGTAAGTTAATTTTCTCATGATATAAACCAAAATAAAGCCCAAATGTAATAGTTTTACTAAAACAAAATTATATATATATATATATATATATATATATATATATTTTATTTTTTTTACTTTTTTACAGGGTGGTATCTGTATGCTATGCCCTTGGATGTCATGTCTCAGGGAGCAAATGTGATGATGTTAAAATGGTTGAATTGAAGTTACCTTTATATAAATTTCAAACTGCTCCTAAACGAAAAAGAAATAAGTAATTTGTAAAGAAAAAATTATTTAAAAAATAAAAACTGTTACATGTTTTGTTTTTGTTTTTTAATGTTACATTTAGTTTTATTTCATACTCAAAAGGACAGAAGGCTTTTTTATAATTGATGTTTAGAAAATGGCATTTATGTCAATGATACCTGGTTAGTATATTTAAGTCTATCATGTATTCTTATTTTTAAATGTTATATAATAAAAGAAGATGTCTGTAGCTGAAAATCAGAGCATCATATGGCCATGAAATTTGGTACACAGGTACTTCAGGACCCGAGAAGGTGCACCATTGCGATATTTTTTTACTCAAATTTTTAATTATTTTATGTTTCAGCATGATTTTAAGCAATTTTCACATAATGATTCCTTAGCGACTGAAAATATAATCACAGTTTCCATATTTGCACCATCAGATAGATCGAAGAACATTGTTTCCAACGATATTTGAATCAAATTCATAGTATAATTCCTTCATATTTGTTTATTTACATTGAAATTATGTTTTGGGTTGTTATCAAATACTTATTTCGCCTCATCCAAAAACCTAAGATAAGCACAATTGTATAGCTTCGAAAAAAGTTGCATGTATATCTTTGCATTATAACAAAAAATAATTTCTTTTATTTAATACTTAATTTCAATTTTTTGTGATTTTTTTAAGCAAATGCATAAAAATTCAGATTACCGTTTCCAGAAATGAAGTTCAGTAAATCTTTTGGCCTATTAACTGTGCATGCCAAACTGATGTAGGATTTAAGCCATGTGTACAGAAGTTGGAATCCTTTCCTACAGCAGAGCTCGACAAATACCGGGTGCCAGGTCACCATGGTGTTAGATACAATAACGTAAACAGACAACGAATCGCTATAAAGATACGGTCAAAAGTTAAAGTATTGAATTTTCTCGGTTAATTGTTTGGATTACGAATTGTTTGTTTTATGCCAGAGTTCATTTACATTTTAATTCCTGCAGATTGTATTTATATGTGGTGCAAAGAAATGTGCGTACCTGATCTGTTTCGTCATTGCACCGTACTTTAAGTCTCAATTGATTAAATCTGTGAAAAGCCAAGATAACTTCATTTTGTTATTTGATGAAGCTTTAAATCATAAATTGCAAAAAAAACAGTTGGACTTTCATGTAAAGATATGGGAAAATAATCACATTGTGACAAAATATTTCCATTTTGAATTTTTAGGCCATGCAGAAGCTGATGTGTTTTTTGAAAAATGTGAAGAACTTATTCGTAACAACAGCTTTTAACTTCTACAACTTTCTATAGATGGGCCAAACGTGAATTGGAAGTTCCATTCACTTACTGAAACAGAATTAAACAAGAAAGATCAATGCATAAAGCATTGATTATGAAACACTTTCTAACTGCAATGCAATTTTATTTAAACATCTCTAAAATGTGATACATTCAGCGGTAATATTTTTAAAATTATCACAATACTACATAAATTTATTATATTTGAAAATTTGCAACTTCATTGAAAAAATTTAACCAAATGACGTCATTGAAATATAAATTGCCTGGTTTAAACATCTCTAAAATGCAATACATTCAGTGGTAATATTTTTAAAATTATCACAATACTACAATAATTTATTATATGTGAAAACTTAAAACTTCATCGGAAAAAAATAAACATTATTCAAATGACGTCATTGAAATATAAATCACTTGGCTCTCTGTAAGAACTGTAAATATTTCATTCATACACTTTTATTCCATTCCTTTCATTTATCACCATACTACAATAATTTATTTTATTTAAAAACTTAACCATGGAGGTGCAAGTAATTTAACTCTATGCTTAAAACTTCATCGAAAAAATAATCTTCTCTATGTAAAATCAATGAATATTTCATTCATATCAGCTATATTGCAGACTCCACAGCTAAATAATTTTGCGTTAAAGAAATGCAGCAATTCTTATACAACTCATCCTACATCTTTATGTGTTTACATTCTCCATTAGTAAAAATTAGGCTTCATTGTAGAAATAATCAAAGTTTGATGATCATTTAAACTCAAATATATTGTAATTGTGCTGTTTCAAAATATAGATGCAAAAAAATTTAAGCAAAAATAAAGTGGTTTTAGGATTGATACAATACTAAATATAAATTAAAAAGAACTTTAAAAATCATGATTTTGACACAAGATGGATGCCATATTTTATTTTGAAGTGAGTCACGTGATCTCTTCATATGATATGGGTGTAATAATTATTTTAATTTTTATTTAAAAACTACCAAATATGTTTTGCTGAAATTTTTTTCATATTTTTTATGGGATATTTCCTAAAACTTTCGAAGCAATTTGTGAATTTTAAATTTGCTTAAAAAATGTTTGAAAAATTAGGTTCCATAGGGTTCAATGTATTTCATTTTTTCAACTCGGGTTCATTCCGAAACTAATTGGGTGATATTATTCATTTACATTCCCATAGGTCCCATAGACCGTCAAGTCATTTTTACGGCAGTTATGTGAACTGACAGACAGACAGAATAAACAAAGTCATACACACTTTTCAACTATGTTGTAAAGTGTTAAAAACGAGCATAATTGTGGCTTAATTAATACAGGAAGCTGCAATTTACATACAGTAAATGGTGCTTTTAAAGCTAGAGCTGATGCATTAGGTTGGTCCATTTAGAGTCTTTTGTCTAATGTTTACTACCACTTTAAAGTTTCCCCAACCAGAAGAGACGATTTTGCGAAATTAACTGGCAAAAATGCTTTTTCCATTGAAATATTGTGCTCGATGGTTGGAAAATATATCTGTAGCTGGTAGAACAATAGAACTGAGGCCTGATATAGTAAATTATGTAAAAGCTGCTAAAAGTGAAGAAATTAGTATCCATCAAAATAAATCTTTGGAAAATATTAAGCAATTTTCTGAAGACATTTTGATTCTTGTAAAGTTGGCTTCTTTTCAATCAATTGCAAATGTAATTTTGCCTTTTTTACAGAAATATCAAACTGATTCTCCTGTACTACCATTTATTGCAAATGATTGCCTTAGCTTCACTAAAAATTTAATGGTAAGATTTCTGAAAAGAGATATTGTCATGAAATGTTCTACTGCAAGTAAATTACTCCTTTTAAAAATTAATGACACGATTAACCATTGTGACCTGAGTAAGGTAGATTTAGGTTTCTCAGCCCAAAAAAAAACTTGGCATCTTTAAAACTTTCTAAAAAGGTAACTGACAAACAGTTTTTCGATATAAAAAAGAGAAGGTAAAGCTTTCACAATGAAAACTGTACAGAAGTTGCTGGATAAATCACCAATGAGGTATGCCTTCGTAAGAGATCTCTCTTGTTTAGACCCAAAGCAGATGGAAAACAAACAAAAGTGTGTTGGCAATATAAAAAGCATATTGAAATTTTTAGTTAATTCTAATAGAATTGTTGACAATAAATAAATGTGATCTAATATGCTCACAGTATGCCTGAGTATGCTATGTTATTGGATGAAATGCATAAACAATCATCTTTTAAGGACTTTGATAGTGCTAGCACTCGACTCGATGAGTTCTTTTTTTTAACTTTTGGCCAAAAGAAAATATTTAACTGACATATGGAAAGTAATTCAGATGTTGTTTATTTTGTCACTTGGGCATGCATCAGTTGAGTGGGGGGTTTTCTGTTAACAAGCGAATGGAAACTGAAAATCTATGGCAGGAATCCCTCATTGCACAAAGACTTATTGCTGATCATGTCTCCTCAGTTAGTGGTATCTTGAATGTACATATATCAAAGAAATTATTAATATCTGTTGCTAATGCAAGGGAAGCATATATATGCATTTTCTGAAAGAGCAGAAGAGAAATAACATATCAGCTGGCCAGTTAAAATCAAAAACAGGCATTTTAGAAGATATAGGGGGTTTTAAAGAAAGAATAACAAAATAATCTAATAAAATCTGCAGATCAGTTAGCAGAAGAAGCTGAAAAAAAAACCAGAAAATGATTTTGTTAACAAAACCAAAGTCCACGAAAATCTTCTAATGAAAAGATAGCACAAATAACAAAAACATTCATTAGAAATGGAACTGACATATGGAAAGTAATTCAGATGTTGTTTATTTTGTCACTTGGGCATGCATCAGTTGAGTCGGGGGTTTTCTGTTAACAAGCGAATAGAAACTGAAAAGACTGATTTCCTCCAAAAATTTATTGGAGGAAAAACTTAAAGAACTAAAAAAAATGTTAATAGACATGTTAAACATTTTTCCCATTATTTTTTTTTATTGTACAAATTGTGATAATATGGTAAATATATAAGGAGGTACAAATTTTTATTAGCTTTTTTTTTTATTGTTACTCTAAAGCAGTTTGTCTTAACTTAACTTATACAGTCTCAACTTATTTTTTTTTCGGGCCACATACACATGACAGCTATTTCACACGGGCCACAACATAAGGATTAATGAAAAAATGTAAATAAGTCCAAGTATTTATTTATCAAGGAATAAAACTAATACGACAGTTCTAATTGTGAACTCTTTTTAACAATCATTTGTCAAGGAATAAAACTAATAAGACAGTTGATATTGTGAACTCTTTTTAATAATCTTATTTAGATCAGGCTTGTAACTGCTAGATGAGAATCAGTAAGCCGGTTTCTATATATATTCCTTGCATATTTCATTTTCGAGTAGAACGATTCACAAAGATACGTTGATGTGAACAAAATTTGGGCACATTTTTGTACAGTCTTATATTGTTCGGGCACTATTTTCCAAAATTCGATGTACTCCTTTTCCTCCCTTTTTTCTTTAAAAATAACTTCCAGGTGTGTATTGTTTTTCATGTCAATAAATTCGTCAAATAGCATCCCAATACACAAGCCAGTTCTTATATTATTGCCGGTTCCAAGTGCCAATGATTTTCTACGAACAACAGCATATTCTTGATTTTTCTTAAATCCTAAAATCTACTTTTAAATTCCTCAAATAATGCAGTTACATAATTTGAAATGATTGTATAGTTTTCTATAGAAATATCAATACCATCCTGTTTAGCTTTTGTCATGGTTGGAAAATTTTGCGGTATTTGGTTTTGTATTTCTTCGTAATAAATGTTTAATTTTTCTTCGAAAGCAAATACAGTGACCACTTTGATATATTGACCACATCTGGCTAAAGTGACCATACCATTTTCATGTAGTAACCACTGCCATTTTCATAAAGTGACCAGTTTTTACTGTCCCAAGGGTGGTCACTTTAACCAGGTTTCACTGTATTTTATTCGTCATCTGTGAAATTTTCTTATTTTCACCCTGTAAATCACTATTGAGACTGTAATGTTTCTTTGTAATGTCGCACAGAAAAGCTAGAATACACCACCATCCATCATTTTGCAATTTACTGTAAATTTTATTGTTTTGCTGTAAAAACATTATTTCTTATCACAAAGAAAAAAAAAACTTTTCCTTTGCTAAGCCAACACACCGAGGTATGTAAAAGAACATCATTATATTGACTACCCACTTCGTCCAAAAGACTTTTAAATTTTCTATGGTTCACTTCTCGTGCTCGGATATAATTCATTATACTTATGACAGTTTTCATCACAGTTTCTATTTCGGGATTACCAATACATGCAACCAAGTTTTTCTGGTGATGAATGCAATGAAATATTATTAGATTTGTCAAATTATATTTCTGTTTCAATAGGGAAATAAATCCATTTTCTGATCCAGTCACTGAAGGACAGCCATCGGTATACACACAAACTAATTTTTTTTATCTATCTTGTTGTGCTCAAAAAAAGTGCAAATAATATCGAGATAATCTATGCCTCTGATTCGGCCCTTCATTGGAAGAAATTTCAAAAAATCTTCGCGAATTGAGTTCTGTTCAGTACAATATCTTACAAAAACTGAGTATTGTGATGTTGCTGAAATATCCGTGCTGGAATCAAAAGCCAAACTAAAAAACTTGTAGTAATGTCAAGTCTTCAATTACATTATTACAAATATGTTTTGCGATATCTTCAATACATCTAATACAGGTAGAATCTGAGAGCTGGATTTTTCTTTATTTCCAAAATTATTTGATTTTTGTTACTAAATTTGTTAAACAGTACATTGGAAGCATTTATGAAATACTCCTTCACAATTTCTGCATCAGTAAACGGTGTCATACGTTTACAAAGTATATAACAAATTTCATACGATGCCTGTGTTACCACTGCATCTTGTGACCATAGGCGCCGAGTTTTCAAAATCTCAGGGGGGGCACGATCCGATAAAGTTATATAAAAGATTCACAAAGACGATAAAGATATAACAACTTACAATGCCGCCTTGGAGAAAGCAAGCATATGTCAGTCAGGTGACTACAATTAGTTCGAGGTCATTTTAAGCCCCTTCTTCAGACCAAAAAAACAAAAGAATAGTATGCGCCCTTAACAACCGCCAAGAATGAACTGCCCAAAGAACGGCAGTAGTGATTGCTAAGAGCGCATTTTGGTCCAAAAAAGGGGGATTATAATGCCATCGAAGCAACTGTAGTTACCTAACTGACATATATATGTTTTCCTCAAGGAAGTTTTGTAAGTTATTGTTTTACAAGCAGCAGTTTTGGAATGAGATAACCGAGTGGTTAAGTCACGGGGATTGTACTCGGAGGACCCGAGTTCAATTTCTGACTTTGCCTGAACTGTTCCCGTGTACGAGCACGTTAAATTTGTGGGTTTGAAAGCCCTTCCGAGCGGTTGATAGCAAAGGAAGAAGGGTCGGTCCCTGTGGATGTCGCCCCCACTGGGTTCCAGTCTAAATTAGATGGCACTGTCTCGGCGGTCTAAACAGATATCTTACACCTTTGGGTAGGTCGGACGGGCTGGATCGAAAAAAAGATATCAGCAATTTTATTTATTGTACGATAAATATTTTTAATCTTTTTAGGTCTATTTATATTTGTAAGCTAAGAGTTGATTAGGAAAATCCATATAGTTACTATGCATCAATATTATAATATATAATAATTATAATGTATTTTAATATAAGAATTAACTAGTAGCAAACTTGTTAATTAATTTTAAAAAATCTGAAATTTTATACACGCTAACGCTTAATATCAACTCTTAACTACCTATCAGTTGATTTTGACACAATAAATTAAAAAAATGAACCAAGCAATAATACAAAAGTATCCAAATACTATTGTCTATATTTAAATAGTTTTAAATTAAATATGTAAATAAATTGATCATCACTATAACCACACATACAGCTAAATTAAAAAAATCTTTAAAGCAAAGCAATTTATAAAAAAAAATCTCATAAATAATATTTTTATGCAAAATTTGGATGACAAGTTGGTTGAAATTTCTTATCACAACTATAACTTTGAAATTTTTAACAGGGGGGTGGGCTGAGTATACCTAGTGTGTGTTTAGGGGGGGGACTTAGCTCCCTGTGGCTCTTGCCTGCCTACGGTGCTGTGCCAAACGTCCGGTGCTCGCCAGGAATGAAGTTACCCGCGGGGTTTGCAACTTCAAACGGAATGGATACCACCCGCGGGGTTTGCAGCTTCAAACGGAATGGATGTCACCTGTAAAGACAGCACTGGTATATAGAATCCAGGAGTAATTACAGATAAGATCTCTTTAGGTAGACAAAATAAGTCATCTCTACTTCGTGGTAATCATTTATAGTTATTACTGGAGCGAAACAGCTGTTTTTCTTGGAAATGCCAATAACATGGCTGTAAATATTCCATTTCACTTTGCATTAGGTGGTCAGTTGAAAAAATTCTGGTAACCAGGTGTTTTTATCATTAGCGTAAACATGTTTCCTGGGAATAAAGATGAGCTTGGTTTTTGTGTGAGATAGTTTAGGGAGTTATGGTATGGAAGATGGGGACAAGACTGAACTGAAATGTGACATTTACGTTGATAGAATTTTCTTTCAATTATTTTTATGTTAAAAAAAATTCATTTTTTGGTGTTTAGTAAAATATGCAGTTAGAAAAAAATCTTGAAACTTCCCAGGGGGGGCAAAGCCCCCTCTGAAAAAGTTCAGCGGGGGCTCGTGCCCCTCTGCCCCCCCGTAGTCGGCGCCTATGCTTGTGACATTGCCACCGACATAACATTTTGTTGCTGTTGCAATGACTTTTTAAAAAAAAAAACAATTTCTCACATCTTATGAGAGATCCCTGAGGAAAAGTGTCATTGAACGATTTGTGTTTAATTTTAAAGTGACTAGCAATACAGTACAGGATCTATTATCTGGACTGCTTGGGACTTCAAGCAGTCTGGCTAAGGATTTTTTACGTAATTCGGAACACTTTTTCTAAAACTTACTGTAATGGTCTAAAATGTTATGGAAAATTATAATTCATTTTAAAAACATGTATTAAATAAAGATTTCTTACAATCCATATGAAAAGATATACTTGGTTAACTAAAATGCATTATTGTATCAAATTTAGTGATTAAGAAAATTTTTGAAAGAAAAAAATGTCTGAAAAAAAGTTGATTATTCAGGGTAGTTATTAGAAGTCTTTTTTTGGAACATTTCAACTAAAGTGGGCCCTCACCATATTCATCCAATATTTCAGCAGACGCACCTTTGTTCATATGTTTCAAAATATTTTAAAGTACTTTTAATAAAATTAAGATGAGAAGGATGTTCATTTTTAATTGAAATGAGAGATTCAACTATGGGTACAAATATATCAAATTCTAATTTATGCTCTTCAAATGTATTTCTAATAAGCCCTATAATTACCTGAATAAATAAAAAAAATTAATTTCTTTATCATAAACATATATCTCAATTTCATCAACAATGTGTTTAAAAGATAATATCCCAGCATAAAAAATATAAAAATATTAGTGGATGGAAACAGATTGAAAAAATGGAAAATATTTAAAAATAAAACGAAATATACCGACGATCGTGTTTAAATAAAAAAATTCCGCGATATTGCTAAACTGTCTTTTATAATAAATTACTAATTAATAAATATAACACGTTAAAACCCCATAAATATGCTTGAATGGAACTTTTTGCTAGGGTCAATTTTCGGTCCAAAATAGCCATTTTCATCCAAATAATAGGATTTAATTGAAAATGATTTTGATGTTGGAATTCCAATGTTTTTTAAAATATTGAAGATGTGCATATTTCCACGGAGATGAAAAAAAAAATTGGGTTTTCCCGAGAAAATCCTTACTTAAACGTACTTTCTATCATCGCTCAAATGCACTGATGACTTTTTTTTTCATCTTTTCCAATAAATGTTTATTAAATTTTGCAAAATAGTGTGAATTCTGTGCGGCACATTGCGTTTGAAGGGCGTAGACAAAGCAATAGTTATGGACAAGTCGCGGCAAGGAGCTTTTTTAATTGCGTGTCATTTTTTTTCTGGATGTATAGGGCAGAGCACACTAGGCACAAAGGTTTTGATTTTTCCGAATTCGTTACATTTTCTTTTCTGCGCTTTGTTCGGGGACTTTGATTTTCGGTAAAAGTATTCCAACTTTTTCGCTAGAAATATTCCGATATCGCTAAAGAAATCCTTCATAGAGTTTCGTCCAGAACAGAGCACCAGGCGCGAAGCGCCTTTAATCTCCAATCTCTAGGTGTGGTTCTTATCTTCATACTGTGACATTATTTCATTGGTCCATAGTTGGAGGTTCGAGGTTTTTGATTTACTGTTTTTATTATTTGTCCTAGCTCCTAGTGTGGCAGTTTGTTGCACATTAAGAGTTTAAGCAGTTTGGGGGGGTTGATGCAGATCTGGGGGTAACCTAGCATTTTAGCAGTTTAGGATTTTAAACATTTTGTAGAAAACCAAAGATCGCGAGTTTTCTTTAATATCAACTGATTAAGGTGGGACGTTCCTAGTACCGAATATCAAAGTTAAGTACCGAGCGGGGTCTCTTACGAGATTTAGCCTTGCGGTGATCATAGTCATGCAGATTAAATAATAGTTCATTTGGGATAGATGGCAGATTTTTGTAGAATTTAAGCGCTAGCTTTTTGATTTGGGCTCTAACAGTTTTTATTTTGAAGTCTTTCCTAATTACCGAGTTTCTTAAGTATCTAGGGGCTTTCCTTATAATCCTTAGGGTTTTGTTTTGTCTTGTCTCTAATAAGTCTATGGTAGTTTTACAGGCATATCCCCATACGGGTGCTGCATACAGCATTCCCGGGCAGATGACCGATTTATAAATTAGGAGTTTATTTTGATAACTTAGATTTCCGTTTCCTATCATTGGGTATAAGGCTCCTATGGTTATATACGCTTTTTTGATTATGTTCGTTACGTGCAGTTTCCAAGTTAGGTGGGAGTCTATCGTTACACCTAGGTATTTAGTAGATTTTTCCGCTTTTAGGGCATGGTTGTTTATGTACAGAGGAGGCGGAGGTTTACGTTTTCTTGAGAAATAAATCCAATGACATTTATTGGGATTTAATTTTATTCGCCATTTTTCCAGCCATGTTTGGAGTATGTCTAAGTTGTTGTTGTTGAGACCCAGACCGTCCGACCTACCAGAAAGGTGTAAGGTAACTGTATGGACGGCCGGGAAGTGCCACCCAATTTAGACCGGAACCCAGTGGGGGAGGCATCCACAAGGACCGTACCCTCCTTCCCCTACCACCAACCTCTCGGAAGGACTTACGGACCCACATGTTTAACGTGATCGTACTCCGCATGAACACGGCGGCATTTGTGGCAGCGTGCAAATTTAGCGCGCAAACCACGGGGATACCGCACCCGAGATGGCCAACAGCACGCGGTGTTCCGAGGTGGTCACCCACCAAGTACTAACCGCGCCCGATGCTGCTTGACTTCGGTGATCTAACGAGAACCGGTGTTTTCAGCACGGTACGGCCGTTGGCCCGGAGTATGTCTAAGTGTTGTTGTAGCTGTCTGTGCATTACTGAGACGTAAAGGTGTTTTGCAAGTATCGCGCTGTCGTCTGCATAGAGTGCCAGCTCCGTGTCTGGGGTCCTGGGAATGTCATTTAGATATATGTTAAAGAGTGTCGGGCCCAGGATGGATCCTTGCGGTACACTACTTTTAATGAGCTTGGGTGTAGATAAGTTATTTTTTATTCTGACTTGAAAGTGTCTGTTATTTAGGTATGAAATTAAAAGTTTGACAAGTGCGTCAGGGACTTTTAGAGTGATCAATTTGTAAGCTAATCCACAGTGCCACACTTTATCAAAGGCTTTTTGGATGTCAAGAAAAATCGCAGCTGTGGGTGTCTTATTATTAAAACCAGAAGAAATGTACTCTACCACTCTCAGCAATTGATGAGTGGTGGAGTGTTTTGGCCGAAATCCAAACTGCTCCGGAATGATAATGTCATTCTCACTAAGGTGCGTGTTCAGTCTCTTAAGAATTATTTTCTCAGTAATTTTACTAAGTGTCGGCAACAAACTGATTGGTCTGTAGTTGGCTGGAATTGAGGCATCCTCACCAGGTTTATGGATCGCTATAATTATCGCTTCCTTCCATTCTTTGGGGAAATAATTTAGTTCTAGTATTTTATTTATTAAGATGGTCAAGTAAAATATTATATTTAAGGGTAGGTTTTTTACCGCGATAATCCTGATTTTGTCGTGCCCTGGGCTTTTACGGTTTTTGATAATCTCTACTATTTCTCGCGGGGTGGCTGGGTTAATCTCAGCCGTGACCGGGGAGTTCCTGAAATTGTTTAGAGTTTGCCTAACCATTCTTAGGGTGTCCTGACACATTAGATCGTGGTTTGGTTCAAATTGCTTTTCGTAATGCCTAGCAAGCGCCTCTGCCTTTTCTTCGTCTGAGTACGCAATATTAGCGCCATCTATTAGTGGCGGGAGTTTAATTTGAGGTTTTCTGAGTCTTTTAGCGAATTGCCAGAGCGATACGTCTTCCGAGCTAAGGGATTCAATTAACTCTTTATACTGTTGCTGCTTTTCTGCGACAATTTTATCCCTGACTTTCCACGTGAGTCTGTTAAGCTCCCTTTTGAGGGTAGGGTCTCTATTAGCCTGCCATGTCTTACGCATTCTGTTCCTTTGCCTAACTAATTGTTTGACATGGTGGGAAAGTGTGGGCATTTTTGGTGACTCACGATGTGTTGTGGCAGATGCAATAGCTCTCCTGATTTCTGTTGTGAGTGTGTGCGTGGCAGAGTCAATATCCGCCGTGCTCATAATGTTGGGCACTGCTAAATGCGGCTCGAAAAGTGCTCTTTTGAATACGTTCCAGTTCACCCTCTCTTGTCCCAGAGAGGCTGGAAGGGGAGTGTTCAAATCGAATGTCACCAGTACCGGTAGATGATCCGAGTCGAATTCATCCAGGGTATCAATTGTGTGAGCGTATTCTATGTTTCTCGTTAGGACAAAGTCTATGAATGAGCCATTGGCACCTGAGAAGCAGGTTGGTCTCGACGGTGCAATGATGTCAGTGTTTGTTGTGTTTAGCAATCTATGTATCTGTGTACCGCGTGTGTTGGCTCTCCTGCTGCCCCACGCTCGGTGGTGTGCATTGAAGTCGCCCGTGAGTATTGTGTTTGGATATCGCGAGAAAAGCAGTTCCAGCTGCGCAGCTACATTTATACCAGATCTTTAGTTCACAAAGGTGACGATAGAAATGACTACTTTCTACGACTCCTCCTCCGTCCCACTCATATTGGGGGAGGGATATTGTGACGTAGCCCCAAACGTCACTTCGCTTCCAGTATCCGTATATCCTATTTTCTTTCTTTACGCTATAATGCTATTATGATGTTGGATATATTTTAATGAAGTATCAAGTAAGTGTTATATTTTAATATGTATAACAACGCAGATTTCCTTTTCACAATAATCTAACATCATTTCAAGATTGTTTTATATCAAAGAGAGCTGTTTCAACCACGTGCCATTTCCCTTAGTAACGAGCCTTAGCAACGGGCTGATAGACATACAACCCATAGATCGCCCATTGCTATACACGTTGTACGTTTCTTCAAATATATTAATTTAAACATTAAGTAATAATTATGCCATCTAAATATTTTCAGGATATGGATGGTCGAACTAAAGCTCGATATTTACTAAAAATTGCATCAATAGGAAACAAAGATCCTTATTCAATGTGTGAAAGTGAATTTACAAGATGTGCATCAGATTTTCCAAAACTTAGTTAATTCGATATGGTGAACTACTTAGTTTTCGGGAAAAGTGAATATACGTCCGACGAATTTAAGTCTAGAAGCTTTTAATCAGTTTGCTTGTGGCTGGGTGAAAGATGTATACACAGTCAAGATCTCAGGATTATGCCTCGTAATTGGAAATGTAAGAGTACATGCTAGCTTTTATTTATTTTGATGATGTATTGTATTGATATTGTATTTTTTCATATTTTATGCATTTATTTTAAACCATAATGTAAGAATTTATGACACATTTATGCATATTATTTAAATCTAAAATTTATATATATATATATATATGTAAACACAAATGTTACAAAATATGAAAACTGTTTTTATGAAATTTGTCTCGTACACTTTATTGGGGAGGGGAATAAGTTTTGTGAAACTTTTGTACTTATTAATTTTTTTATGATTATGTAGAATTTATGTGATATTTCACAGAGTTGACAATTGATAATTTCTGTAAATAATAAAAGTCATAAGCAATTTTACGTTAGTATTTTCCCAGCTCCTGAGACTATTGCACGTGGTGACCTGGGTATAATTGAACCAAGTTTTGGTAGAATATATCGAGCTAAACTAATCAAGATGTTTTCGCCGGAGGAAAAAGAGAAATTAGAAAAAGAGTCTTTTAGCGAATTGCCAGAGCGATAAGTCTTCCTGGCTAAGGGATTCGATTAATTCTTTATACTGTTGCTGCTTTTCTGCGACAATTTTTTCACTGACTTTACACGTGAGTCTATTAAGCTCCCTTTTAAGGGTAGGGTCTCTGTTAGCCTGCCATGTCTTACGCATTCTATTTCTCTGTTTAACTAACTGTTTGACATGGTGGGAAAGTGTTGGCATTTTTGATGACTCACGATGTGTTGTGGCAGATGCAATAGCTCTCCTGATTTCTGTTGTGAGTGTGTGCGTGGCAGAGTCAATATCCGCCGTGCTCATAATGTTGGGTACTGCTAAATGCGGCTCGAAAAGTGCTCTTTTGAAAACGTTCCAGTTCACCCTCTCTTGTCCCAGAGAGGCTGGAAGGGGAGTGTTCAAATCGAATGTCACCAGTACCGGTAGATGATCCGAGTCGAATTCATCCAGGGTATCAATTGTGTGAGCGTATTCTATGTTTCTCGTTAGGACAAAGTCTATGAATGAGCCATTGGCACCTGAGAAGCAGGTTGGTCTCGACGGTGCAATGATGTCAGTGTTTGTTGTGTTTAGCAATCTATGTATCTGTGTACCGCGTGTGTTGGCTCTCCTGCTGCCCCACGCTCGGTGGTGTGCATTGAAGTCGCCCGCGAGTATTGTGTTTGGATATCGCGAGAAAAGCAGTTCCAGCTGCGCAGCTACATTTATACCACTCATGTTTTTGACATATATTGAAGTTAGGATAAATGGGTTTACATTATTTATTTTAATTTTTATACTAGTATTTTCTATACCTTGAAGATTTATGTTGTTTATTTCCTCGTGGGGAATATTACTTTTAATATATATTGCTGTTCCTCCATGGGGATTTCTAGCAGTTATATTTGAGCTAAGGGTATGATAGCTATTATAGTTTGCTATATTTAGTTTTTTGTTTTCTCTAACTTTAGTTTCCTGGATTAGCAGGGCATCTACATCATTTTCATTTACGTAGCTCCTAAGTTCATTTATTCTTGGAGATATGCCGTTCGCATTCCAAAATATTATTTTAAAACTTTCTTTTTGGGACCTATTCATGGCGGGTTTGTTTCTCACTGTTTTTATTAAATTCCGCGATTAATTTAAAAGCCTCAAAGACCATTTGCATTGGATCGCTCTTTTTTTTAATTAACTCAGCGAGCTGCATCAACAGATGTTTTATATCGTCTAGGTTCAACATACTGATAAATCCTCTGACGAGGTTGAGGATTTCATCCATCTTTTCATCATTGGATTTATCAGCAAGTTCAGTCTCAGCTTCCATTTCCTCAGTCTCAGCTACAATTTCCTCAGCCTCAACCGCGGTTTGATCTGTTTTGTGAGTATCCTTTTGGATCTCGGTAGTCTTTTGTTTTTTTTCAGCCGATTTGTCTAACTGCTGTGTTTGCGCGAGCTCTTCTCGGGCGCGTTTAGTTTTCTGCCATTCCTGAACCTTTTTTTCTAATCTTTGTTTTGCTTCTCTTGCCTCTTTGGCGGCTTTATCAATTGCTATTCTCTGATTTATGTCTTCATGAGCTATTCTCACTTCCTCCACAGTCATTTCTCTGGAGGTCGACGGTTTAGGGGCCTGCTCTTGCACCGATCTGGTAGGTGCTGAAGTTTGAGTTCTTTTAACCTGTGGCACAGAGTGCGAGGAGTCCTGATGGGGTGTCTGAGGGTGTAGACCGAGGGCCTTTTGCCTCCAAGGGGGTATCTGATTTTTGGGGGGAGGGGGGGGCATACCCCGGTGCCTTTCCTCTGTTCCAGGGGTTCTTCGGGCATTGCCTGAAGTTCGCCGGGTGATCTCCATTGCAGTTAGCACACGTTGCCTTCTCTGTCCTTGGTCTTTGGCAGTCACGTGTGAAGTGTTCTTCAGCACACTTAAGGCACTTTGGTGGCATGCTGCAATTCTCAGAGGAATGATTGAATTGCTGGCACCGGTAGCAGGTTTTGAAGCCCCGTGCTCTGAAGGCCTCTACCTTCACAGCCAAGTATCCTAATCTTGTCAGTCGGTATACCCTCTGCCAGTCTTCCGTAGGCCTAATGCTGACTAAGAAGATCGGCAGGGGCAATCTCGTTTTTGTGTTTCTCAGTTGAGAAACCCGGACTACATCTAATCCTTCGGATGTTAGAGTGATTTTTATTTCCTCAATGTTATAGTTTGTTGGTAGCCCCTTCAAAACTACCTTTTTTGGCCTTTCCGTCTTTAAGTTTAAACTGTGGAAGGGGATTTTCTCACTAGATAAATGGCGTTGTACAACCCTATAGGCGTCAGCGTCATTTGGAATCAATTTTAGCATGTCTCCTGTGAGCTTGCCAGATACTTTATTACCTGAGATTTCATTTAATTTCTTAAGGAGAGCCTGGTAATTGTCATTAAACTTGATGAAAAAACATTCCGCTTTTGGGTCTTTTTTCTCAACCACTACACTATTTTGCCTGTCACTATTTTGAACCGTTTTTGGTTTTGGTGCACTTTTGAACACTATAGGTTGCGCGACAATTTCAGCATAGCTAAAGAAATCCTATATATACAGGAGACTAAAGACTCCTATATATATACAAGAGACTTATGCGTAGCGCATGTTCCGAAAACGTACCCGCTATACCCCCTGCTGTGAGGCCGATTTTTCGCTATTGGCTAAGTTAAATGACGTCATGGGCGGAGCCTAGTATACACTTTGAAGCTGTCGTCTTCGAGATTATACATGGAAAAAAATGCAGGGGGGACCGTAAAAGCCATGCGCAACGCGACACCTGTTTTCGGAATCTGCGCATGACGTCATCATCGAGTCAAAATTTCTCGATTGCTTGCTGTTCTTCCCGCAGTTGATGTTGATTACGTTATTTATATTGAACTTGGATTTACATCTTGTTTTGCATCGTTTGATTTCTTTTACACATTCAAGTGTGGCTATTTTACTTTTATTTAGTACTTAATAATTTCATCAACATCATGCCGAATTGTGCAGTTACTATCTGTAAGAACACAAATCGTAACACAAAAGGTATGGGAATTATTTTTCATAGTTTCCCTAAAGACGAATCTATGTGAAAAAAAATGGTACATTAAGTGCCGAAGATTGGATAAAGTGAATTTTTCAAATCCATGTGTATGTTCTGTGCATTTTGTGGAGGAGGACTATGCTAGAGATTTAAGACCTGAAATTTTACAATTAGCCCCGTCAAGAAGATTGAACCTCACTGCTGTTCCATCTCAGAAATTGAATACTTCTAGTCCAAGGCCAAGCACTCCAACAAATAATAGCTATGATTTTTTAAGTAAAAATTTCTAAGAAAATTGTATTGTAAACACGACATCGGAAAGAAGAACGAGATGTGTATCCAGAGAAGTGAAGAAACGTTCTCTTTCTACAATTACTAGCATATCACCCCCCCCCCCCCCCAAAAAAAAAATCTGATGTAGGCAACACATGACTTTCTTTATATGATGTAATGAATTTAATACTTGCACAGTAAAAAAGGTTTTTCTTATAGTAGATACTAATATTCTTTCCAAGATATTGAATTTTCGACAATTAGTCGTCATTTTCATTGATTTAGTGTCATTTTTATCCATTTGGCGAGATTTTCGTTAATTTGGCAACATTTCAAAAAGTCGCCAAGTTGGCGACATTCCGCCAGATTCGTCGCCAAAATCTCGCCAAGCGTTATGGACGAAGAAATAAGTTATTCTTACAGCAGATAAATGACTATTGGCGTTCAAATACAAAAGTATTACTTAAAGTATCTTTTTTCACGAATGGAACGAGCTAGATCCACGAGAATGATGTCACCCAATTTATCGCATGGTATCACATATGAAAAGAGAACATGTTTCTCAATAGGAAATAATTTTTTTTTATTTTATATGACTTTTTGATTATTCTTTTGAAAAATGTGCAATATCTCGAGAACGGTTTATGTTAGTGTTCTAAAATTTATGTCAATCGTTTTCTAATGAAACATTACATAAGAAATGTCTCTTTGCGTAACTTTATTAGTGGTTTTGATTTTTTGACAATATTTTCAAAATTTCATTTGAAAATTTAGAGGGGTGTTGAACATTCGATTGCGTATAAAAACAATAGGCTTCCAGCGTTTACGGATTGTGATTTTTGTACCAAATTTGGTTCGAATCGGTCCATTCGTTCCTCAGTTATCGTCTCCACAGACTCACTGACACACCCACCCACACACACACACAGACATCACTTCAAAAATGTTTGATTCGTGATCAGGGATGCTTGAAACGTGCTTTTTCGCCGAAAACTCGAATTCGAATTTTCGACCCCGTCACAATATATTCCTTATACATTATGTATATAAGGAAAGTAAAAAGAAATACGACAAAGAAACATGGACTGAATGTGAAGGGAAAAGCGTCTACATGTAAATAGAGAAATTTGGTGGTGAATTTCAGAGCCTGAAATTAATAACATATTTAGTATTGAAATTCTCATGTTTGATTTTTTTCTTAATTGAAGGAAAAGAACAACACTGAAACAATGTAGTAGACCAATTAACTTTGAGGTTTGGAAGCAATTTTGTTATGTTTTGAGAAATATTGAAAACTGATTGTTTTTTGAAAAAATCATATTTTTGGGGGGAGGGGGATTTTTCCAATTGTTTGTTAGTTTTGTTAGTTTATTTTTCCAAGTTTTAAGGCAATCGTATTTGCCTTTGGCGAATTTATTGGCTCAACCGATGATTAATAATATCGCCACTGATTCGTAGTCTATATTCAATTGATAATTTTTGCGGCAATATTGGACTACAAGCAATTTATTACTTTCCTTATATACATAATGTATAAGGAAAGTATTGTGACGGGGTCGAAAATTCGAATTCGAGTTTCGACGGGAGAGCACGTTTCAAGCATCCCTGATCACGAATCGAACATTTCTGAAGTGATGTCTGTGTGTGTGTGTGTGTGTGTCAGTGAGACTGTGGAGACGATAACTGACGAACGAATGGACCGATTCGAATCAAATTTGGTACAAAAATCACAATCCGTAAACACTGAAAACCTATTGTTTTTATACGCAATCGAATGTTCAGAAACCCCCTAAATTTTCGAATGAAATTTTGAAAAAATCGTCAAAAAATCAAAACCACTAATAAAGTTACGCAAATAGACATTTCTTATGTAATGTTTCATTAAAAAACGATTGGCATACATTTTAGAACGCTAACATGAACCGTTTTCGAGATATTGCACATTTTTCAAAAAAATTATCAAAAAGTCATATAAAATAAAATAAAAGTATTTTCTATTGGGAAACATGTTCACTTTTCATATGTAATACCATATGATAAATTGGGTGACATCATTCTCGTGGATCTAGCTCGTTCCATTCATGAAAAAAGATACTTTGAGTAATACGTTTGTATTTGAACGCCAATAGTCTTTTGTCTGCTGTAAGAATAACTTATTTCTTCGTCTACAACGCTTGGCGAGATTTTGGCGACGAATTTGGCGGAATGTCACAAACTTGGCGATTTTTTGAAATGTTGCCAAACTAATGAAAATCTCGCCAAATGGATAAAAATGACGCTAAATCAATGAAAATGACGACTAATTGTCGAAAATTCAATATCTTGGAAAGAATATTAGTATGTACTATAAGGAAAACCTAAACCTATTTTTTTTTACTGTAAAAGTAGTAAATTAATTGCATTATATAAGGAAAGTCATGTTTTGCCCACATCAGATTTTTTTAAATAAAAGAAGCGATAGGGGCTCAAATAACGGGATCAATTTTGATGGTGGTGATGAAATTTCTAATAGAGATTTTAATTTTATCAAAATATTTTGGAAGAGACGTGTGACAAGAAGTTGGGATATTTAAAATGCGCGATTCTTGGGCTTCGCCGTTGCGGCTTGGCTCTGACTTACTCGATGGTGACGTCACAATCAGTAGCCAATGACAGCGAGCGCGTCGCTAAAATCAACCTATTTTAGGATATAGTAACCTTGAAAAAAATGTTTGTTATTAAATCGGGAAGAAAATTATGATAGAAATAGTGCAAAGATATAACGTTGTGTGATAATACACGTTCGTAAAACAACAAAAATGTCTTAAATTTAGGTAAGTAGTATATAGTAAGTAGTAAGTTTGTTAAAACGGTCTTATATTTGTATTTTTCGAATCTTAACGGAAATCATTAAATTAACACGTAGTTTTAAATATTGGCAAAAAAATAAACCCCATCCCATCACTCCGCCATTTAATATTTCCATATTCAAATCAAGCATTCTTTATAAACCGACAGAGAAAGAGAAATTGTAAAAAGCACGTTTGACCATCGCGAGCCGAACAAAATCCCCATCATCTTGAACACAACATAAATGTAACCCCAAAATAATGCCTTGGAAAACGCCAAACGTGACGATATCCTCCTCAAATAAATGTAACCCCAGAATAATGCCAAGCGTTGACTATTGGCGATGAAATGACGTCACGGTCGGTCTTAGGGGAGCTCTAGACCACAGACTACTATAGTATTCTGTGCTCTAGACAGTGCTAATATAGTATTCTGTGCTATAGTATTCTGTGCTAATATAGTATTCTGTGCTCTAGACAGCAACGGCGCATTTGCGGAAGCTCAACCAAAACTTGTACTGCAATATTTCACCTGGCCTGTTTGGCGCTTCGCGCCTGGTGCTCTGTTCTGGACGAAACTCTATGATGGTATAACGGGTACGTTTTCGGAACATGCCCGCAGCACTATGAGAGAAAAAGAGATGTCGATTACTACGAATTCTCCATTGTTTCTACAGAAAGCATACTACAGATTACGGAATTTGCATAATTTCCTGCGGAAAATTGTCTTGAATTTAAGCCAATGTAAATTTATGGCCGTATGCACAGTAATGCCAATCGAATCAACATGGTAATGGGGATTTACTGCTGTGTGTGATATAAATTAAGATCGTGATTACTTAATTATTTTTGCATAAACAGTGTGATTACGCAATTCGTGTATATTCTCATGAATCGCCAAAAGTCCTTTAGTATCTTTTTCCCAACCATCTCCATCTTCTAAATATTGTATATTATGACTAAACTAGTTTTTTTTCATATTCTGATTTTACACTCGTAAAATTATTAAGGTTAATTTTTGAATTATTTTTGCTTAAACTACAATTGCACAATTCAATTGGTTTATGTGAGTTTCCAAGAAGACATTGGTATTTTTTTCCATCCATTCTCCATCTTCTAAATATCACATATTAGATCCAGCATGACGTCATATATTTTAATTCTATCATCAAATTGCCATTAAATTAAGTAGATTGTATTTTTTACTTAAAGATCTTTTACGTTTTTACTATGTTACTGCTTTCTTTCTTAATGTTAAAGATCTATTTAAATATAGCCACAACATTTGATTAAAAATTAGTTCAGCTCAAATTTGTATATATTTTTAATTTCTTAAAATTTTATATAAAAATTGGAAAACAAGGGGGGGGGGGGGCACGTCTCTTTAACCGGCATCTAAAACTTCATTCTTCACAGTAAATTTGCCACTGAATTAAACGTCTGAGTGATATAGTAAGGATGTCAAATTGATGGCCTTCTAAGTCTGATCAATCTGAAAATAAACTGTGACGTCTTTCAATTGTTTTTAATTTGTTCAAGAGATATCAGATCACATTTACAGACAGACAATATAGATGGACATCATTGAAAAAGTGATTGATTTGCATTCTGGATACTCAAAATGTGCAGATCCATCAATGTTGGATGGTCGGTTTCTATTTACTCCAATACATTCCCTTTACATATATGTGTTGTATGGAAAATATGTGAAAGGAACATCTATATTTATATAATATTTAATTCCAAATAGAATGATTCTATTTATATGTTGAAAACTAGGAATCCTTGATTTAAAATGTTTATCCCATAAACTAGAGTATAATTTATAAAATGATTTTATCTCAGTTCTGAAATCATGTCAAAACCGTTGTAGCGAGCGATGTCATCAATGTAATCATCAATGTACAAATTCCAAAAGGATTTGCATAGCTGTTCTTTTGCGGTTATGATAATAGGAATGGCCTATACTTTAACATGGGTGGAAAACGACCGAAATCCACCTTAAGACTCCACCAAAGAAGTAGTAGATAAGTTTTGAAAAAATTGCTAATATCATATAGTGTACAATTAAAATAAAATTAGTTCTAATTCTAATCCCTTATGAAAAATTTTCATAAAAATATATTTTAAAATTTTATTTAATATTTTACTAACTATTTACTATTTAGTCTGACTTATTTAAATTAAATAATCAAAAAAAATTTAATGCTGAATATTATTTTATTTTATGTTGTAATTCAGAGGCTGGCTGCTAAAACTGATGAAATAGCACTATAGTATATAATACTATAAAAACACATAATATAAAATCTTTGTTAAACAAGCTATCTTAAATAATCCTGAAATTAAAAAAACTTTGTTTTTAGTTAACATAAACATTTAGCTGAATATATCAACTGGTTTCTGAAGCTCCCTTCATCAAAACAAAAAACAGAGATCCATATTCTTGCCTTTGCTAGTTTGATTGAGCTTTTTTTTTAATATTTTACAGAAGGAAAATGTTTTTCCTTTATATATTTTATCAACTATTTATTCTGAAACTATAGATGCAATTTTAATTTCAGGCTATAGAAATGTTTCTAATTGGAAAAAATATTTTGAATTATTTACACAATTATAAAAACTCTTGTAATTGTGTTTATAATATATATTTTTTCCCGTGTTCATTCTTTCTACAGTTCTTTTGGGGGATCTGCTTCTGCATACTTTTTCTAATAAAACTTACAGTATATTTACTTTATTACGGTTTTTATATTGAGTTAATGTCAGAGTTAAGAGTTATGTCATCTAGTTAGCAACATATAAAGAGTCATTCACTTTAGAATAAAATATTATATAAAGAAAATATGTTCATTTCACATATTTTCTCCTACAATACATAGTATTATATAAAAGGAAAGTACTGGATTAATAAAACCCCCGACTATTGGATATTGATGGATCTACGAGTCTTGAACATCCTGAATACAAACCAACCACTTTTACAATTATGTCCTTGTATATTGTCTGTCTGTCAGTCTGTAGATATGATATCTCTCGAACAAATTGAGAAAATTGAATAAAACTTTGTACGATTATTTCCATTGAAAGACGTCAGAAGCCTATTTATTTCCAGAATGATCAGACTAGTGGAAGGCCATCAATTTTACATCATTACTATATCACTCAGACGTTTTACTCAGTGATGAATTTACTGTGAAGATTAAGTTTCAGATCCCCAGTCAAATACACAGCCCCATCCCCACAATTTCTCGTTTTCAAATTTTTATGTAAAAAAAATTATATAAAATTTTGAGAAGTTAGAAAAATTATAAATTTGATCTGAACTAATTTTTAATCAAATACTGTGGCCATATTTAAATATATCTTTGACATTAGGAAAGCAGTAGCAGAAAAACAAGAACGTAAAGAATCTTCTGAAATCATGTCAAAACCGTTGTAGCGAGCGATGTCATCAATGTAATAGAAAATAAAAGCTACTTTATTTAAAATTTCAATTTGATGACAGAATTCAATTATATGACATCATGCATGTGCCCCCCCCCCCCAAATGAAGATTAATCTAATTAAGACCTATATACTACTGGTCCACCGGTGATTCCATTTTAATTTTTAAGGGCTAAGATATCTATGGCAATTTTAAAATTGTTGAAATCTCCCTCTATAAGTTTAAAATATATGAATTACTTATATAAAAAACAATTATTAATTATATAAGTAATATACATATA
This sequence comes from Amaurobius ferox, assembly GCA_951213105.1. Classification (NCBI taxonomy): domain Eukaryota; kingdom Metazoa; phylum Arthropoda; class Arachnida; order Araneae; family Amaurobiidae; genus Amaurobius; species Amaurobius ferox. Next base: position 201,853,880 of record OX578133.1, on the reverse strand, counting down.
ATTGAATAATTTATTATATCTATTACAAAACAATTAAAATTTTCAATTAAAATACTAGGAATTCCAGGAAACTATTCTAAAAATTTAATACTTAAACAATAAATTGTATTTCTTAATTAATTTATTGAATTTCCTCTTAATTGTATTTCCTCATAAATTCCATTTTGGCTTAGAAAACTAGGACTAAAATCCGCTCATACTCAATGCACTAAAGTATAAAATTATTATAATTAAAAAAAAATCTTAAATTTTAAAATTTCTTTAATTTTAATATTTAAATATTAATATTTGTAAATTAAAAATGGATACTGGCCCTGAAAAGCTCCTTTATTTTTCATTTTACTCTTTTGATATTGTAGTCATAACAATAAGATATTCAAGAAACTCGCATTAAATTCTCAATAACGTGTGCCAAAATCTCTTTACACAGGCTTTAAGCCCCGCCTTCCTTATGACGTCTCTCATGAAGGAAACCGTGCTGCATAGAATGTAATGCTGGAAGAATGTAAACAAACATAATGATTCACTATTCCCCTGAACAATGATCAGAAACATAATTTTATTTTTGAATCACTTACTTCGTTCTCGGGAGTGACTCATGGCATTCTTTCAGCAGAAGTCTTCATGCAGATTGAATATCCAATACATACACAAACTCATTTGCATATTTAGGGGCAGACCCCGGACATTGTAGTATTTTGGTAGGTGCCCGTCCCCATATATATAAGGAGTTCACTTTGGAAACATCTTTAGATCTTGGGAGATCTTGAGTAGATCATTAGGTCTGGTAATCAGTAGATTGATCTTGTGTTGAGATCTGGTTATAGTTTGATGGTTTTCAAATGGAATGTCTTAGTAATTAGACGATTTTGATGTTGAAGGATATTCAGATGTGTTAATCTGTGTGTGACAGTTTTTGTCACAAAGTTTTACACCGGTGATTTATGCTTTTAATCTTAAGCAGGTGTATGACCATTCATAAGTTCGAAGTATCCAGCAATAATGTGTCAGAAAGTGAGTTGTCTGTGTTCCAGTATGTGACCTACATAAGGTGGAAGCCGAATGACATATAATGGTAAATTTCTTGCTATTTGATGTTTCTAATGAGAACTTCTTATGTTCATCAACTCTAAAGCAGTTCTGTATATATGTTACTCTGCATATATTTAAAGCAGCTAGCCTTTGTAATTTTGCAAGATTATGCGTTTTAAATAAACGAAGACTTTGTTAATAAATTTAACTCTTGAACTTCCTTCCTTTGACACTACACAACTCTGCTCATGACATGAAATAGATCTTGGATTCTTCAACTTAAGTCATACACTTATGATGTCTCTCATGAGAGAAACAGTTTTACATGGAGAAATGTGCATGAGCAGGGATTGAAACAACTTTCGTCGGCTGTAGACGCTTGTGACACAAACGGTTTTCCCTTGCTCGCAGTCGCAAGCCACATGAAATGCCATTTTTTGAAATACACCACGTTGCCTACATGGTGGAGATGGGCTGTGGAGCCTTCTCTTGCTCAGGGATTTCTAGTTTTTCACACTGAATTTCTGGCAAGAGCGGGGCCCTTTAAGCTTGTAGGCCATCCTTTTTAACTTTAAAAGTCTGGTGTCATCCCATTAGTCACAGAGCTTCTTGGGCCTGCACGGTCAAGGCTACATGGATAAAGAGAAATAGGCGTCGGAGCTCTCTCTTGCCTGGGGTTTTTGCCAATGTGCTCTGCAGTGTTGGTCCCATGTAATTTCAGTACCATTTCATCGTAGACCACTTGTCACCAAAGTTTGTCTACAAGAGATTTCTACTCATACCACCCCTGGTACCAGATCATATTTTTTAGAAGAGCTCATTTCCTTTTTGTTGGGTCAATGGGCCCCTAGGACTTTTTATTTTAAGTAAAAAGTAAAACACGAAAGTCTTAACAGAAGTCAGAATGTTAAATTTTCCGGGAATCCCCTTTGAATTTCCCTGCAACTGTTGGGCATATTATAGGATTGGGATTTTTATCAAAAATAAACATTATTTTTTCATCTTCAACTCTTGTGTTTATTCCAGTATCAATGTCCACTTTCTTCCTAGGGTATTGTTTGAATCACAACGCAAACGTTTTTATGTTCTCAATCAATTCGCTTCACTTGAAAGTAAAATTTAAATTTAGCTGTTGATATTAAGTAACTTGTGTTCATATTTAAAGTGTGTTAGATAATTCTTAGAGTAAAGTAAATTAAGGGTAAGAACAATTTAATCTTTTAAGTAAAATGTATTGTAATGTTTAAAGTAAAAGCAATGAAGTAATTCTATGTTAATAATGTTAAGAGTGAAGTATAATATTTTAAAGTTTAATTTTCTTTGTCGTATCGAAAACTTCATGATACCTACTCCACTACAGGTTAGGTGTTTGTCAAGTATAATATCTTGTTTCATTAAACTATGTTGTTATTATTGTGATTTATTGCTTACAACCTTAAGACAAAGTAAAATTACACCTCATATGAAATGACTAAATTCAATTTTTGCAATTTTATAACAAAGCAAGCTATAATTGTTAAAACAAAATATATTAAGGTTACCAGTGTCCCAATGGTATTGGGTGGGGGCTATTATAAAAAATCAAAATTATACAGTTGTAATATTTATTCATTAGAAAACATAGTAGGGATGTACAATTGAAAGAAATTGACAGTTAGGGGGTACTCAGGTGAATAAAGGTTGGAAAACACTGGATTAGACAATTACTATTTAATAAGCAAAAGCAGCCACATGGTAAAATTGTGCACTTATTTAGTTAATGTAATGAGGTGATTATATGCCTCAAATTGAAAAATAAGTTATCACTAACTTAATACTTATAGTATTTTGGTATCTTTGAGTGCATTGTTATATTTACTTTTGAAAAAAAGTCTACATGAAGCTAGTAAAATGCTAAATAAAATAATTGAAAATATTTCATGAAAATTAGAAAAAATATATACCAGACTTATTAAAACTATCTTCACAGAAAGTAAACAAGATGTATTTTTAATAATGTATCTGCTGGAATATACAATTTTGTGTTATAAACAAAATAGCTTGTTTCAACTCATTTAAAATTCCATGCAATAGTTTTATGCACATTAATTTTACAAATGTCATAGCATGATTCTCTTAACCCTTTAAGCATGTCATTTATTTCCCTTCGCACGAAATGCAGTGGGGAGTTTTTTCTCCCATACCGTTTTACCCACTGCTTGCGTATTGAATAAGAAAGTATTTTACTGAAATAAGTATTAAGTAAATAAACATGCGTAATAACATAAGTAAGTAAAAAACATACAATTCCAATTTTTAATAGTTCCTCTTGGTATGATAAATTTTAAAACATGGTATAAAAAAGAGCAACTTCACAATCTGGACACCATATCCTGGTTTCTTTCCCAAGCATCTTGCTAGTTTTATTAGAAGTACAGCATACAACACATTGCCTAGTTGGCTCTATTTTGCAGAGTGTGGGAAGTATATATTTATCAAAATGTTTCCATGTAAGAAGAAGCGGATGATTATCATAACTTTGCCTTTCTGATTTTACAGCCATGTTGGTAGAATCATAGGATTTTTGTATTGTTTCCTCAATGATTTCAATTATAAAGTCAATAAGTGTTATATTTCTTGATGTTACCTTTCTCTACAGAATAAAAGCATTGAAGGTAATTTGATCAAGCAAGTGCCTGGATATTTTCTTATAAACCTTCATCCTATTTCGTACTGTATCGTAATACGAAATACAAAGCTAACTAGAACTTGTACGAAATACTGTCTTCGATAAAATCTAATTTGTAGGATTACTACTGCCATCTAGTGGAGAAGATTGTAAACACAATGTCTCATACACAATCATATGATGTGTTATTTCCGTCAAACACACAGGAGTCTCGGCTTTCAAAGTGCATGAAGAGTCTACCTCGTCAACCACATTTATCGGTAATGCAATGCATGACGAGTTGAACTCATCAATAACGCTTATAGGGTTAAAGACTGTATACATATGAAGAATGATCATTTACATAAAGTAATTAAAATTTAAGGTCTAAATCTAGTTCTTTACAAAATAATACTGTGAATAGACAAAGTTGTGAAGAAAAATATTTTTGATTGTACACAAACTGATTGTACGTAAACTATTGGGGACATATACACACTATACAGGGTGTCCCAAAAAGATTGAAATGCACTTTAATTCTTTACCTGTTAGAGATAAGTGGGCAATGTAAATTGCAAAAATATTGAAAGTAAGTTTTGTTAAATAAGACTATGTTAATGAAATAGTCCTCCCATTAAATTTCGAAAAGTTACACTTTCTAAATTTTCATACGACTCCCTTAGACAAATTTGCTTAATCAGAAAAATTTTATTTTTAATGCAACAAGATCATTAAAAAAACCTGCATATCTGTATCTTTAAAATCAACTGAATTATGATAAAGGAAAAAATCTGACTTATGCCACTTTTCTATACCATGTGAAAGGCTGTTTCATCAGTGATTTAATAATGTAATCCAATATTATGAATACAGTAAAATTGATTTAAAATATCACCCATATTAAAAATCAGTTATTTTGGACAAGAAAATAATTTCCATTATGCTATGCACAGTGTTAATTATTCTTGTTTAAAGTGACTATCAGTCAACGTAAACATTATCATCAAATTTTGAGACTGCTGTTCACCGACCAGCCATTGAAAATACCCATGAATATTTGAATAATTTAAAAGTTTTTTATAGTGTGATATGAATAACTGTACAAGCAGATCAGTCAGTTTTGCTAAAATTTGTTGAGTAACTACGACAATTCTATCTCTACTTTTAAGAAAGTATTTGTTTTAATTTTTAAAATTTTGTAACTTCAAATTTTAGTAATCTATGTTCAGAGCAAATATCTTTAATCCTTTTCATTTTAGTTTAGTATAAAAATTGTTTATACAAAAGGTTTTTCATGAACCTCTTGAAAATTATAATTTAAATTTTTATCTTTTCATTATAATGACATGAATTTTATGTCATATGAATGAAATTTAAACCTTTTAATTTTCAAATTTACTTTCAATCAAGTGAAAAATTGGACTGCATGGAAAATGTTATGGATTTTATCTTTAAATAATGAATGATATACTTTTAATTAAAAAAAAAAATTGTTGCAGTATTTACTTAGAAAAATGTTATTTTTTGTGAAAGAATAACCTTTTGAAGAATTTATTAATTCTCTTAAAGAATAAAATACTTTATATTAAAACTATTAAAAAATAAATGATTTTCATCTACATAATAAGCATCAAATGACTTACTAGGAAGCATCTAGGAATTTACTAGGAAGAAGATTATAAATGTCTGTTTTTAAAAAGTGTCCGATAACAGAAATCATGCTGTAAAAAGTCCATTCTGTAGATTGCCAAATTGAATAAAACATGTCTTATAAATTTCAATTTATAAATTTCTTAATAATTTTTAAATTTATAAATAATTTATGCAGGTATAATGAGGATATGTTTGTTTGTTTTTTCGACATAACTGTCATCAACCACTTGTCAAGATCACTTTTTCGAGGTTCCATTATACAAGGTGTCCCAAAAAGATTGAAACACGCTTTAATTCTTTACCTGTTGCAGATAAGTGGGCAATGTAAATTGCAAAAATGTTGAAAGTAAGGTAGGAAATAAGACTACGTTAATGAAATAGTCCTCCCATTCATTTTCAAAAAATTAACTTTTTAAATTTTTATACGACCCCCTTAGACAAATTTGGTCAATCAGAAAATTTTTATTTTTTATTCAACAAGATCATTAAAAAACCACATATCTGTATCTTTAAAATTGAGTGAGTTATATTTAATTGAACATTGTGAATGGGGACCATATATCGAATTAGAAATGTGAACTTGTGACATATCACAAAAAAGATAAAACTGGATGATAATACATAGGATAACATACATATTTTAATTATGTACCCCAACTGCATAGTGAGTACCACTACTTTATATGATCTCTGTCTGTGTAATGCTTTATTTAGATGCATTTGTGATAAAAAATTTTGACACATATTAACGTATTTTTGATCTAAACAATATCCATCATAAATTTGTTTATGATCCCTATTTTCACTGATGAAACAGCCTTTCACATAGTACGGAAAAGTGGCATAAGTCATATTTTTTCCTTTATCATAATTCAGTTGATTTTAAAGATACAGATATGCGGGTTTTTTAATGATCTTGTTGCATTAGAAATAAAATTTGTCTAAGGGAGTCGTATAAAAATTAAAAAAGTGTAACTTTTTGAAAATTAATGGGAGGACTATTTCATTAACATAGCTTATTTCCTACCTTACTTTCAACATTTTTGCAATTTACATTGTCCACTTATCTCCAACAAGTAAAGAATTAAAGCACATTTCAATCTTTTTGGGACACCCTGTATACAGGTGGTCACTTTAGGAAACATTTTCCTATTTATTCTATACAGGTTAAAGTAAAAGTTTTCAAAAATGTTGAAAGTAAGGTAGAAAATAAGACTACGTTAATGAAATAGTCCTCCCATTAATTTTCAAAAAGTTACTTTTTAAATTTTTATACGACCCCCCCTTAGACAAATTAGGTCAATCAGAAATTTTTTATTTTTAATGCAACAAGATCATTAAAAAAACTCGCATATCTGTATCTTTAAAATCAACTGAATTATGATAAAGGAAAAAATCTGACTTATGCCACTTTTCCATACCATGTGAAAGGCTGTTTCATCAATGAAAATAGGGAACATAAACAAATTGATGATAAAAATTGTTTAGATCAAAAATGCGTTAATATATGTTAAAATGTTCTATCACAAATGCATCTAAATAAAGCATTACACAAACAGAGATCACATAAAGCAGTAGTACTCACTACGCAGTTGGAGCACATAATTAAAATATGCATACATTGATAGAAGACCACTGATATAAAGGGACAAATTTCGTTGCAAATACTAGAAATACAATTCACAAAGCATTCTTAAAATATTTTCCTTCAACTCCAATACATAACTGAGCTCTTCTAATAATGCTTCTGTAAATATTTTGGAGTTCTTCACCACTAATATTGTTGCAAGCATCCATTATCTTTTAAGGTCAATTGCGTTTAGTGGGCGAGTATTATAAACTAGTGTTCGAAGATAATAAGTAAAAATCGAGAGATGTTAAATCAGGGGATCTAGGGGCCATTTTGTGGCTCCTTTCAAACCAATCCACTGTTTATCAAAGTTTCCGTTGAGCCAGTTTGTCACAATTATAGCCTGGTGTGCAGGTGCGCCATCTTGTTGATAATACATGTTTTTTAGAAGCGATAATATTGTCTCCATAAAATCTGTTACAGTACCGTTTAAAATAAGCTGCATGTATTTTTAAGCAGTAAGAATCCCTTTATAAAACACAGGACCAATCAGTTTTCCATTCCAAATTCCGTACCATACAGAAACAGAAAACTTTCTCCGATGATGTATTTCACGGACAAAAAATGGTTTCGTATTATCCCAGTAATGATCGTTGTGAGTATTGATTGCTCCACCTTCCATAAGCAAACATTCATCAGTCCACAGAATGTTCTTAACAAACTTCGAATTGATGTCTTGTTCCAACCAGTAACCTTGTAACAACCAGTTGCAGAATGCTACACGCCAGTCAAAATCTGAGGGATGAAGTGCTTGAAGTCCATGAATACAAAATGGATGCTTTCCAAGTGTTCTAGTAATTGGCATCCTAGGTAGCCCCAAAGTTTCTCTTGCTTTTCGAATGCTGAAAAAAAAATATGCGATGATGTCAGTTTCTTGGTCCTCCGTGTACAAACGATTTCTTCCATGGCCAGGTTTTAGATGAAATGAACTGGTAGTTCTTAATCTCCTCATCATCCGATAAACAAATGTACATGAAATTTCAGGCAAGTTTGGATATCACCGCCCAAAGTCCCAAGCAGTTTCTGTAGTATTTTTATTACACTGAACATAAATCATTATTAATTCGAAAAGCTCGCTATTTGTTAAAAATACCATAATGTACAACCAGTTACATGTTCTTAATTAGTCAATTCAGAACTAAACATGCTGACGATTCACTGAATGTTTTCTAATCTTCTTTATTTTGGTATAATATTAAAAAAAAGTTTAGTTGTATTAAATAGAAATAATACTGGGAATAAATACGTAAATTAAAAAATAAATCGTCTGCATTTCATTCTTCAGTTTTTTAAAATTATTTTACTATAAACATTTGAAACGGCTAAATTAGAGTTAAAGGAAAGAAAAAAATCGTCTGTGAGTTCTATTCTTCATTTTGAAAAATTATGTTAATTTTAAAATCAAATACATACTTGCATTTGTTTACTTATTTATTTTAATTGTTTCGAATAAAAAATAGCATGTCTTAATGTGAAAAGTACTTAAGAATCCGTGATTGCATCATGATCCTACTCAGAATTCGCAAAAATGTATCCTATGTATTATCGTCCAGTTTTATCTTTTTTGTGATATGTCAAGCCCTGTTTTGTGCGATAGCATCATTCAAAAGCACTCTGGATATTACTGTCATATAAGTCTGAAATGGAGAGATATGTGTCCTCCTCCTTGATCCTTGAAAATATTATTTTTTATACCTTATAAATTTCTTACAATTCATATAATTTTCTAAGAGAAAAACTGACTATGCTATGAAAATGGTGGTCATTTTGACTGACCCACCTAAAAATTAAAAGAAATATATCAAGCGAGTAGTTATTTTATGTGAATTTTCACACAAGAAAATGACCTTTCTGGTAGGTCGAACGGTCTGGGTTTCAACAACAACAACACAAGAAAATGAAAATTGCTGCTCTATGTCCATGGATGAGCTGGATGGTCTGGGTTTTCGACACAAGAAAACGATGAAGGTATCTTCCAGAAAATTGCACTTAATAAAGCCGCAGGAAATTTTTTATAGCTACTGTAAGCCTTCGGGTCAGTCGTGTGGTCTGGGTTTTTCACACAAGATAATGAATAAGATGACTTACAATGCTAGTGCTAATAGATTTCAAGAAATTTTCATTTAAATATATTTTTTTTTCAAATTAGTTGGCATTATTAAAAATTCTCTGAATATCATCGTACAAGACTGAAATCGATAGCCCTCAATGCATGTCCTTCTGTCTGATCGTCAGGAACATATTCTTTTGCATACTTTATAAAAAGCTTGTGCTAAGCAATATAGCATCACAATTTGTGATTCAACATTGCCAATTTGCGAATGAATTACAAAAACACATAGTAAAATTGTGATTAAAAAAAATACCCCCCCCCCCCTCCCCTAAAATAAGAAATTGAAATATCAATTCAAATATCTTGTCATTAATATTGAATTGATCTTCCAAAAAATCTTTGGCTACACTTTTAACGGTTCCTTTCAAATCTTTGTTACCATAAAGCACTTCACTCACAACATTTGTGCATTACTCCACCAAGTGTCATATATCCCCTTCCATAGGTGCTATTGTGACTGCCTAGTAGGTATCTCGCCTTATTCATAGAATTGTACTAGGATTGTCAGTTTTGATGCATGTAATGCCAAAATGAATGCTCCTCCAAATAAAGTAAAACTATCAGTTTTTCAAAATTGATAAAATGACATCAATCCAAAATATTTGATTTGTATAAAATGACGGACATTCCTTCAGAGCAGTACAATTTCTTTGATGCTATGGAATATTTAAAAAAAAAAGCCATGAAGAACCACATAAAAAATAATCAAGCTTGAATTAATAAATGGGTCAATTAACAGAGTTTGTCATTTTTTTCTCCTTCTGCTAGACTTCTATTTATATTTACATTTAATTTTTTACTATCTGAAGCAGAGATTTGCATTTTTTTACCATTAACCATACTCTCGTGTAAAAAAGAAATTTTCCAGGAGTACCAGATAAAAAAAATTACAGTAGTAGATATGTAGTTTTACACTTATGAGAGTTCTGGTGCTCACAGGCACTAGGTTACAGATCCTCTATCTACAGGAACATTAGTAATTACTCATGGAATAAAATCATATTAGTTGTACTGATAGTATAGATTTTCTTTTAACTGAAATGAAAGGAAATTTCTGTTTCCGGCAATATGCGGCATCCAGCCGATAAATATTTTAGAATCCTTTTTCAAAATTTTACATTTATACTTTGAATTTTATTGTTGATATGAATTTGGCAGTTTGTATAATGTAGTTTATGTGTAAGAATATAATTTTTTTGTGCTATCATCATCCTTTCAGTGCTAATTATTTTCCTTTTTTCTTTATGCTAACAATTTCTATTCTCTCTTTGCTCTATGTTTTGTTCGTTGCTCTAACTTCATGTGTGTCTGCATGATACATAGGGGTTAATAGATGTATCTGTCAAAGTGCCTTTCCGATAAAAAAATTCTCTCTTTGTACATTTCTCACTGCATATGATATCAAATTATGGAAAACAAGAAAGGCTTTTAATATAAACACTGAACAACTGAACACTAATCTCGGACAAACAAAGCAATGTCCAGAATTATCACTTCGACCTGTTAGACATTCTTGCTCTAACTCAGATGGAAGAAGAAAAAGCTATTAACGAAATCACCCTCATATCAATCAACTTCCCCATCTTTTCAAACTTCCCTTTCTTATCAGGCCTTCAAAAAGCTACAAGTGTCTCACCAATTGGTTATGTAATCCTCCGCGAAAAGAAGGAACTATCGCCATTCAAGTATTTTAAACACAGTCAAGTATTTATGACGCACTCGGCTCAAAATTGCAGCTTCAAAACTATTTTACAATATACACATTCCGGCCATACAATTAGTTGCTCAAGTTCTCAGGATGAGTCAGTTGGTCTGGGTCTTCAACAATATACACATTGGAGCTTATTGAATGATGTTTCTTCCTTGATTGTGAAATTCTTATCCGATCTCTTTGTGGTTATGGTCATCAAAACCCAAAACTTTGTAAACGAAAAAGTTTGAAAAATATTTAAAATTACTTAAAATGAAAGTATAAAAAAATAAACGCAGTGCAAAAAGAGTTTCGTTAACTTATTCTTATTAGGCAAACAGAAAATTCAAAAATTTTTTAGACTCTGAGTAATTTTTATATGAAATTGTCCCATAGCATAGCATTAGAAGGAGAGAGAGTGTATATACATAACAGCCTTAATAATTGCATTGCTGGGTTATTCGAATGTAAAAGATTATTTTCTTTTAAATTTTGGTTTTGAGGGAATATGTGGAATTTTAAGGTTCCATCAGAATAAAGAATGGTTAGGCCTTTGGAAAAATATACTAGTACATTATAGGAACCGGTTAGTAATGAAAAGGTGCACATAGTGACTGCAAGAGGTGAAAGAAAGAGCTTAGAGTTTTTATGGATGCAAACATTGAGATGCTAGTTTGTGCATAAATCCATACTTTGAAATATACCATATGCAAAAGATGTATTAATTAGTGAAAATAACAACACTATTTCCCTATATACAGGGTGTTTTAAAACTAATGCAACAAACTTTCAGGGATGATAGAACACACTGAAACAAATACTTTTCATCATAGAATGCATGGTCACAAGTGAAGCTGTTACGCTCTAGAGGGCACTTTCAGGTGCTAGAGGGGTCTTTCAGGCATGCGCATAAAAGTAGGTTTTTTCGCATGTAAGGTAATTAGTGACTTTGAATGGATTGTATACCAATGTGGAGAAAGCGGGCATGCATTTTGTCTACAGTCTAGCTAAAGGTAATGGCATGGAAGCGCAAAGGCTTTACCGAGGACGCTTCCCCAACAGGTGTGTTCCTAATCATAGAATGTTTTCTTGCTTGCACCGCCAACTGTCTGAAAGGGAATCCTTTAATACTGCCAAGCATTTGTTTTGTCTTAAATAAAGCTTTGTTTTTATATTTTGTACCAGTCCTGTTTTTGCATTTCAAAAGAATGTGTGGAGAAATGAAAAGCGCCCTCTAGTGCTTCATTTGCGACCACGCATTCTATGATGAAAAGTGTTTGTTGCATTAGTTTTGAAACACCCTGTATATTATAATTGCAAATAATCTCTCTTTATATAACTAATACAATCTAAATAGTTTTGAATGAAAACTAATTAGCATGAGTACAATCATTTGGATATTTTTCTTACATAGCTGATAACTAATTTTATTCAGGGTAAGTAATAATTCCTAATCCACTTTAATTTTTCATATTTCGAAAAGAGAAAATTTATATTAAATGTATTGTATTCATCAAATGGGAAAATAAGATTTTCTTTTATTCCTGAAAAAATAATAAAATACTCTGATGAATGAGTGATTTGGGGGAGAGGGAAGTCAGGCTTAGTGTGAAAAGTACACCATCCTTTGGGAACAGTTCACAACTGAATCGCTTTGTCCTTTGGGCTATGACTGTTCTGGAGTGCCGCTGCCTGCAAAGGGTTAAAAAATACACCAATACAACTGTTTCATAATTAGTGTCAATTTTTCTAATTCGAGCACCAGGTTAAAATATACATTGTGTTATATATTTAAACAGATAAATTGTACTTGCACCCTCTTTTTAACTATAAACTAATACAGTAAACATTTTAACATCAATAAAAAATTTAAATTCACAGAAGAAATATACTCGTACAAACAACATAGTTAAGACTAGCCATGTTGAGGAAGCACAAGATAGGCAGGGCAAGAGTATATCATGGATAAAATACAAATTGATTGAAAGAGTGCCTGTTAGGCCTTCACAAGCAACATTTTCCTCTCAAACTTGTAATTGCAGAAGGACGTATCTCAAGATACATCATTTTGCTTTTACAAGGCTGGTCGACTTCCTTTTAATGGGTTAATGCTATATTTTTTGTTGAAGGGATATCTAAATTAATAAAGCAGATATGAAAATATTTCCATAGTATTGGTTCATTTGAAAATACTTTAACACCTTTTTCTCTCAGAATTATGTTTCTCAAAATATGTTGTTTTGCCATCACAGGGCCATCCTCAATATATTATTATATTTCAAGGCCTAACTCCAAAACTAATATTTCACACTGCTGTCCCACATTTTTCTCAGGCTTCCCCAGTATAAGGCTTGCCTAATGCTTCAACAGACTACCTCTGCATGCATATGCATAAACAATTTTATTAGAATATTTTCTAAACACACTGGAATACAGTGTATCTATCATATAGTCACATTGAGAGTAACTGTGCTTCTACAAGAGTCAGATGATAGTTTGCCTTAAAGCACATATAAACACATTTTTGGGTGTCATGTGTGCCTTAATTAAGGAAAAATATTAGCTCACTAATGTATTATATAAACTATTACATTCTCATATGCTACCAAGTGCATAAAGCAGCAAAATTGCACAATATATCTATTACGTATAATATAAAATTTAGAACTTTGATAAAATATGCAATACAGCATTTCTGTATGAATAAGAGAAAGCTATATTACATTGGGCATAAGAGATAAATTCTACATAATTAATATAAATGGCTTTATTGCTGTCTTCTCATGCTCAAAGATAAATCCATATAGAGAAAAATACCTTCTTTATCCAATTATAATTATTTGCTAAAATATACATAATACTCTGAAGTGACTTAAATTCAAAGAAATGAGTTCAGGATGAATTGTATCAACATATTTAATGACAATGATAAACTAAGTAGTTAAAAGCACTCAAAACAAATACATATGAAAATCTAGATATTTTAAAGAATATTTTTTACATTCAATAAGAAATATGTAAGAAAAATGGGAAGAATCTTCATGGAAAGTTTTATGGAAAGTTGCTTTCAATCATAATATTTAATGGGAAAAATATCAACTATATTAAGTTAAAACAATAGTTCAGCATTACTATATAAAATATCTTCCAGGCATGTTTTATCCTTTCAATTTAAGCTGAATAGTTTTCAGCTTAAGTTGTTTTATTGAAAAGCTATAAATTTATTTTACAAGAATATTATAAATATTTCTAATTTTATCAATTTTACTTTTTTAAAACACAATCCTTCCTCTGTCTATGCTTGGCAAAAAGCAATGTGGGAAAATCCTAAAAACTAAATAAGCTAGATGTTAGTGAATAGTTAACATAGGTTAACATGGGAAAATTAAAACCTGCGGCTAGAGGGAAAATATACTCGGGGCATACAAAAAAATCAGAATTAAAATGACAAAAAAAAATTCATCAATTTTAAATAAAATTACTTTCTATCTGCCAATCACTTCAACTGTACTCTCAGTAACCTACTCCCCCCCGGGCGGTGCCACCTTTGATGTGGTGTACAGATCTTAGCTCTGAAGCTCTGGTCCTCCAACCTGGGGGGTAAATAAATCCGGAGAACCGGCCATCGTACCAGTGAGGCAGTTAGGCCTCGGACTCTTCCAGGTGGCTGTGATCTCATTGACTGTGTCTATTCATGACCTGAGCCTAGATCTGGCCAAAGACTGGGGGTCTGGCTTGGCTGGTGTTCTTCGGACCCTGCCTGGTGAATGATTCCGTCGAGAACGTGGCCTCCGGCTGAGGCTTTGCTGGATGAGATATGAGAAACCTGCACGCAGCTCTCCTTAATATCGGCTCAAGTCCCCATGGCAGCCATGGAGAAGTCCGTATAATCCTGTACTCTTAGTATTATACAATCGGCTTTTAATAGGATAGATTGGGCTGCATCACAATAGCTTTTTTAGAGCATAGTTGTTTAGCAGCTTATGCACCTTCATTCTTTTTTTTATTTGTTTGAAAAAGTGTTTGTTAAAAATAGTGACCTCTAGCTGCAAGCAACGCAGCTAGTTAATAAATATAAAACTTGTATATTGTCAAAATGATTTAAGATGATTGGTATGTGGATAAAATATTTATCAATGGTGTCCCTAATACTTGTACATAAGTATCAGTGAGATTTATATATATTAAAGCATAATTATGGTTTATATAATGTATTAAGTACTTTTTAATTGTAATATACAACTATCAAAATATAGATATACTAAGTGATTCACATATATATTTCACAACTAGTTGTGAATTCCATTCCACTAGTTGTGATTCTCTGTCATTTATGGTATGGAAAAAAAAATATTTTATTATCATAATTCAATTCTGAGCCAATCCTTTATTTTAACAAGTAATATGCTTTCTCATTTTTGTACCATCTCACTCTTTCTGGATCTGTCACTACACACAGCTGTTATTCTGAGTACCACCTGTGAAATAAAGTCACAGCATCTAACCATGTCTTTTCCCTTAGTTGTCTGTAAATATTAAAATATTTCCATTCACTTTTGAGTGATACAATATTTTCTTGCTAAAAATGTTAAGTTTGCTAGGATAAGTGATAAAATAAGAATTAAATTACCTGCAAAATTTTAAAATTATAAAGAAACATGAAGTTGATTTATACCAACATAATGAATAATCTACTTTAACAGTTTACATGCTGGAATTGATTTCTACAAGGTTGATAAAATGTAGAAGACCATAACAAACCAGACTACCAGGTTATGAAAACTGATAAATATGTAAACTTTATAACAGATACATAACCAAGGAGGGGACAATAACGTGTATGCAATATAAAATATTTATAAGTACAGAGTTACCCAAAATTACTTTTGTAATTTCAGAAAAATATAACAAAAATGTTTATAAAATTGATGTCTTTCACATTATGCCTCACAAATGTTATGGAATAATGCAGGATATCACTACAGATGATGCTCATATTGAAGTTTATTAAAATGTAATAAACACTTTTCAATTAGTATTACAATAATTTCAAACATTTTTATATATTTTCGTTTATTTGTTAACTTTTTTTTAATATGTTTTTTTTTAATTAGCAAAATATATTTCACTCTACAAATATATGAATTATGACGATTAGTACTTTTCTGTGTTTAATAAAATTTTTAACATCTTCTTTTTATAATTCCTAAAACTCTGATCTCCGTAAAAATAAAATAGATATCTACTTTTACTTTGCACTGAAAATGAATATTTCATCATGTCTCAATGACATCTAACAGGTAAATGAGTTAAGGAAAGAAAAAATATTTTCTTTTTAAATTTAAAATTAATATTAAATAGCTTACTTAATGTATAAATAATGTAGTATTCATTTAATTCAGAATATTTTGTAAAAATAGTAAACAAGAATTTTTGAAGGAGCGAGCCTTTGTATGGTAGCAAGCATTGTGTATACTTTATTTTCGACAGAACTATTTTAAATATTTTTATACTCTTTCACACTCTGCAAAGTAGGGCGCGGTGGCCCATTGGTTAGCGCGCTGGAGTTGCACTCGGTAGGCCCGGGTTCGATTCCAGCCACTGCCAAAACTGCCGCCGTGTTCATGCGGAGTACGATCACGTTAAACATGTGGGTCCGAAAGTCCTTCCGAGAGGTTGGTGGTAGGAGAAGGAGGGTACGGTCCCTGTGGATGCCTCCCCCACTGGGTTCCGGTCTAAATTGGGTGGCACTTCCCGACCGCCCAAACAGTTACCTTACACCTTTCTGGTAGGTCGGACGGTCTGGGTTTCAACAACAACACTCTGCAAAGTGGGCCAACGGCCGTACCGTGCTGATAACACCGGTTCTCGTTAGATCACCGAAGTCAAGCAGCATCGGGCGCGGTTAGTACTTGGTGGGTGACCACCTCGGAACACTGCGTGCTGTTGGCCATCTCGGGTGCGGTATCCCCGTGGTTTGCGCGCTAGATTTGCACGCTACCACAAATGCCGCCGTGTTCATGCGGAGTACGATCACGTTAAACATGTGGGTCCGTAAGTCCTTCCGAGAGGTTGGTGGTAGGGGAAGGAGGGTACGGTCCCTGTGGATGCCTCCCCCACTGGGTTCCGGTCTAAATTGGGTGGCACTTCCCGGCCGTCCATACAGTTACCTTACACCTTTCTGGTAGGTCGGACGGTCTGGGTCTCAACAACAACAACACTCTGCAAAGTGGTAGGTCGGACGGTCTGGGTCTCAACACTCTGCAAAGTGGCCGCCGTGTTCACGCGGAGTACAATCACGTTAAACATGTGGGTCCGTAAGTCCTTCCGAGAGGTTGGTGGTAGGGGAAGGAGGGTACGGTCCCTGTGGATGCCTCTCCCACTGGGTTCCGGTCTGAATTGGGTGGCACTTTCCGGCTGTTCAAACAGTTACCTTACACCTTTCTGGTAGGTCAGATGGTCTGGATCTCAACAACAACAACACTCTGCAAAGTAGGCGCGGTAGCCCATTGGTTAGCGCGCTGGAGTTTCACTCGGTAGGCCCGCGTTCGATTCCAGCCACTGCCAAAACTGCCGCCGAGTTCACGCGGAGTACGATCACGTTAAACATGTGGGTCCGTAAGTCCTTCCGAGAGGTTGGTGGTAAGGGAAGGAGGGTACGGTCCCTGTGGATGCCTCCCCCACTGGGTTCCGGTCTAAATTGGGTGGCACTTCCCGGCCGTCCAAACAGTTACCTTACACCTTTCTGGTAGGTCAGATGGTCTGGGTAACAACAACAACACTCTGCAAAGTCTTTGGGTGGGTGACCACCTGGGAGCACCGCGTGCTGTTGGCACATTTCGGGCGCGGTAGCCCGGTGGTTTGCACGCTGCCACAACTGCCGCAGTGTTCATGTCGAGTACGATCACGTTAAACATGTGGGTACATAAGTCCTTCCAAGAGGTTGGTGGTAGGGGAAGGAGGGTACGGTCCCTCTGGATGCCTCCCCTACTGGGTTCTGGTCTAAATTGGGTGGCACTTCCAGGCCGTCCAAACAGTTACCTTACACCTTTCTGGTAGGTCGGACGGTCTGGGTCTCAACAACAACAACACTCTGTAAAGTCCAGCCATCCAAATGGATGCTCTATATCTTCGGATGAGTCGGACGGTCCGGGTCTTCAACACTCTGTAAAGTATAAGTTGGAAATTTGACTAGAACTAAAAAATGCCAAAGTCTTCAGAATTGTGTCGCATTTCATAATTTATACTAATATAATTTTAAGTTTTGAATTAAAGTTAATATTATGATGAAGTTGGTCAAAGCTTTTAAATTTTTTATGTTAAACAAATTGGGTACATTTTTGGTAAAACCTGAAGTGACATCTCTAGAATTTGAAGTGGAAATCCCTAGTGAATACCTCTACCCCCTCCGGAATATGATGTAGAATCTAAATTAGTCATCCTGTAAGCTGTATATGAGGTAGGATTCAAAAGTTCCCAGACTGAGTCTATAACTTTAAAAATATTTGCAGTAGAGCGACTACGATAACATTTCTGTGTTACTACTTTTTCCCCCTCTTCTAAAGGTGGTTTGACCCAAATCACGTGGTCGGTGGCTCGCCACGGCATCGTATTTTGTAGACGGGTGCACTTAGTAACCGGCGATTAAAAAAAATGACATTTGTTAAGCAGAGAATTAATAACAAATTTTGTGTTAACTTGGTAAAGAGTGCTACGGAGGTTTACGAAATGTTGAAGCATGTGTACGGCAGTGATACATTATCGCGAACACAAGCTTTTGAATGGCATCGATGTTTCAGAGAAGGCAGGGAAAGTGCCGAAGACGATGAACGCATTGGCCGTCTGCAGACTTCCCGCACCGTGGAAAACATTGAAAAGGTTTCTGTGATGGTACGTGGGAACAAGCAGCAAACAATAGCGGAAATAGCAGAATCAGTTGGGATATCCGAAGCCACATGTCAATGGATACTGACTAAGGATCTTAACATGTAGGGTGTGTCAAGACATCGTTTCCCGCATGTTAACCGAAGACCAAAAGGCAATTCGAATAGAAATGGTGGGAGACTTAATTTCAACTGTTGACAAAGATCCTTCCCTACTTGGCAGAATTGTTACTGGAGACGAGAAATGGTGTTTTTTTATACGACCAGCAATTCAAGAAAGCATCGGCAACGTGGAAATCACCACAATCGCCATGCAAGCAGAAATTCTGCCAAGATCGCTCTAAAGGGAAGGTCGTGCTAGAGGTGTTCTTCGATATCCAGGGTATTGTGCATCTGGAATTTATCCCTGAAGGACACACTGTGAACAAGGAACTCTATGTAGACATCCTGCGTCGTTTGAGCGAGTTGATACAGAAGAAGAGACCAAAACTGTGGGCTGAGCAGTCATGGGTACTTTTGCATGACAAAGCTCCTGCACACCGATCCCTCCTCATCGCTGACTTTCTTGCGAAAACACTAACAACTGTTTTGCCACATCTTCCTTACTCCCCTGATCTTGTCGGCTGCTATT
This sequence comes from Amaurobius ferox, assembly GCA_951213105.1. Classification (NCBI taxonomy): domain Eukaryota; kingdom Metazoa; phylum Arthropoda; class Arachnida; order Araneae; family Amaurobiidae; genus Amaurobius; species Amaurobius ferox. The sequence continues at coordinate 201,834,601 of OX578133.1, read as the reverse complement.
GCTGTGTTAGCTGAGCGACTAGACTAGAAAATTTGAAAGTCATTTGCAGATTTAGCAGTGTTTTGGCCATATCCATATCTGAAGTGCTGGTAAAGAAAAATTTGTAGCAGATGATATGCAGTAGTGATGTGTTTTCTCAAGAAAGCAAGCTCGTTAAACACAAACACAATTTATTTGTTGTGAGATCCATTGCATCAGATGAAGTTACAAAATAAAACACTGTAACATTCGTTGCAAAGCAAAATTATATACAATGAGCTAGCAAGCTCATGAAAAAAGATTGTAAACAGTTTTTATGACTAGGCACACACTCTCAGTTACTATAACATCGGTAAGTAGAAAAAACAGCTACTGTACCACACATGCCGTGCACGTTAATGAAGCCACCATCATCAGGTCACACGTCATGGCTTTAGAAGTTAGACTACTCTCTACCGATCAAGGTCTGCCTTCCATACAAGGTCTTTCACCGTCGATCACCGTCTGATCGATCTGACTATACGTCGAGTCTTAAGTCTGCATAACTACAAGATCTTAAACTCTGAAAAGTCTCCCACGTCTACTACATGGTCAGTCAAGGTCTGTAAAGTCTCTGAATAACTGAGAATGTGTCCTATCATATATACACCGTGATGGGTACGCTCCGGAACACAACCGTTGACGGCAGCGCCCTCACTATATGCAAAACAGATGCGCGCGCGGCGAGATGGCGATTTGCATGAATGGCATGTTCTGTTCCCGTCACGAGTCGTTCACGAGAACGGTAGAACCATTCTAAAAATGTAAACACGTTCTCGCGATAACGAGAATCGCGACGAAAACAGAACCAAGTTTCCAACAATCGGCCCCCTCATGCAAAACCCCAAATCTCGGCGCACGTGCTATCAATCAATGAAATTACTCTAAAAAAAACATAACAGCAAAAATGTCAAGTTCTTTAGTATCCAGCAAAAACATAAAGTATATACATTACTTTTCATGTTGAGCAAAAAAAAATTTTTATCATTGAAAGAAAATTTTAGATATCATTGAAACACCAAGTTCCAAAAATTGAATTTAAGTCAAAATTTAAGTTTCAAGAAATTTAAGTATAACCATTTAAATTTAACATTTAAGATTAAAAAAATTTTACTATAAATATCAAATTCAAGTTGTGTAGAAAATTTTATGTATAATTATTAAATTTAACATTTAAGATTAAAAAAAATTTCACTTTAAATATCAAATTCAATTATGTAGAAAATTTTATGTATAATTATTAAATTTAACATTTAAGATTAAAAAAAAATTTCACTTTAAATATCAAATTCAATTATGTAGAAAATTTTATGTATAATTATTAAATTTAACATTTAAGATTAAAAAAAAATTTCACTTTAAATATCAAATTCAATTATGTAGAAAATTTTATGTATAATTATTAAATTTAACATTTAAGATTAAAAAATTTCACTATAAATATTAAATTCAAGTATGTAGAAAATTTTATGTATAATTATTAAATTTAACATTTAAGATTAAAAATTTCACTATAAATATCAAATTCAATTTGTGTAGAAAATTTCATGTATAATTATTAAATTTAACATTTAAGATTAAAAATTTTACTATAAATATCAAATTCAATTTGTGTAGAAAATTTCATGTATAAATTTGAATAAGTGGTTTGTCAATGAATCATAGCCAAGTGTATGATAACAAGGAGTAAACACACAAAGATAATACACATAAGCATAACTGTCTTATGCGGGAATTGAAAACATGGATATATATATACATTCAGTGTAATGTGAAAAATTTTAGAAAGTTCATTGTAAACAATACACATATATATACTCTAGATACAATTATCTGCATCACAGAGGGAGGAGTAATTTATACGATATCCTAACCATATTTTGTAAAAGAAAGAAAAAAAAATTTAGAAGTTACAAATTTAATCATTTTTGTTTTTGGAAATTTGATTACAAAAATTTAATGCTAAAAATTCCTCAAACATTTGGCAAATCTTATTAATGTACTGCCTATGATGTATAAAAATTTTGTTATTGATTTCAGCAAATTCCACACCTAACAGTTTTTGGACCTTCCCTAGAGATTTGATATCAAATTCTCCCTTTAGCAAAGAAACTACATGATCAATATCACCTATTATTTCTATGTTGCTTGCCTCTGGCCTGGATTTGATATCCCTCTTTTCTCTGAAGTTAAACAAATTTTGGTCATAATGTATGTTAGCCTTAGCACAGAATTTTTTAACATCATTATGACTTCTCAGCCTATGTTTATCACCCCTCACTGAGTAGTAAACATCAGTTCGAGTTCCATCAGGCCTGGGTACAGCTTTCCTTTCCCAATCTATGTTTGAACAGGGGGTCAGATCGGAATCAGCAGGAGAGTCCTCTTCCTCACTAGTATGACTAGTGTCATGGCTCTCACCTGCTTCTTCCTCTGACTCACTATCCAAACATCCCGATCCTGAATCTGATGTTCGAGTAAAACCCGATTTCTTTTGGGTGAAGTTTCTAGGTCGAATGGGGTCCAGGACGCCTTCCGCTGCTTCCATCTCCTCAAAACGGACATTGCTTATTTCTAATATTTTTCCTTCTTTCACAAGAAGAATTCTATAGCCCCTGGTATTTTCCGCATATCCTACCATAACTCCCAGTTGAGCTCTTAGGTCTAGCTTCTTCCTAAGCTGTTTTGCTATACCAGCATAAGCCTTACATCCAAAAACTCTGAGATGGGATACAGCAGGCTTCTTCCCATAGTACAATTCGTGTGGAGTTTTAACTTTAAATTTATGGCAAATCCTGTTCTTTGTATAAGTAAAACATAGGATTGCCTCTGCCCACATTTTGTCACCAACTTTGCTTTGATTAAGCATTGCCTTGACACAATCTAACGCTGTCAGGTTGAATCTTTCAGATACCCCGTTTTGTTCGGGTGTATAAGTGTTAGATCGTTCATGCTTAATCCCTAACTTTTTCAAAAAAGCTTTAAATTGACCGTGACAAAATTCCATGCCGTTATCAGTACGGATGCACAAAATCTTTTTGCCTAATTGTCTCTCCTGACAAGCTTGAAAATCCTGAAAAACTTTGAACACATCTGATTTTTGTTTTAAAATAAAAACAAACACCTTGCGGCTAAAATCGTCTGTAATAGTCAAGAAGTATTTGTTTCCCCCCAATGAAGCTACAGGCATTGGACCACAAACGTCCATGTGCAGTAATTGCAAAGGTTCTGTAGATCTAATCCTGCCTATTGGTTTGTACGAAACTCTTTTAGATTTTGCAAGTTTGCAATGAATGCAATTTACTTTTGCATATTTTAATTTTGGGAGTCCGTTTGCCGCGGAAACTTTACTTGTTTGGTGCAAGTAGTCTGAGTTAATATGGCCATATCTTCTATGCCATAATTCAGTTTTGTTCAGAATTTCAACTGTTGAACCACTAATTTTATTTGACTTTGATTTTAAATCAGATTTGTTTTTCCTTTTATTCAAGTTAGGCCTAATTTTGTTTTGACTTTGACTATTTGTTGCAGGGGTTTTTCTAACCTGTTTAGAATTTTTGTCCCTATCCTGATCTCCTTTACGGCCCTCAACACTACTATTTAAACTTTTAGTTGAGTACTGTGGTTTTAAGAAATACAATCCTTCTTTACGTTTAGCGTAAAAGAAATTTTCTCCCTCAGGAGTCTTAAACCATAGAATACCTTTGGCTGCACTAAAAGAATAGCCCTGCTCTTCTAATACAGATGCGGCCAACAAGTTACGCCGTAATTTTGGTGAATACATAACATTTTGTAACACAATATTATTTGTATGATCTTTAAATTTAACATACATGTTCACCGTTCCAATAGCCTCAACTGGGCTTTCCATATCACCCACTGCTAGCGACATAGATGTATCCTTACATTTATCAAATTTTGAAAACATTTTAACATCATTACAAAAGTGTCGCGTAGCAGCGGTGTCAATCACCCAGCTGAGCCTATTGTCAGGATTATCAACAATATTAGCTTCTACATTTATATTTGAAAATACTTCAATAATACTAGAGCTAGTCATCTTTTTCAATTTTGGGCATTGTGCCTTTACATGACCATTTTTATTACACATAAAACATGGTCCTATGACCTTAATAGACTTTTTAACTTTGGTGACATTTTTGCATTTAGCGCTAACATTTGAAAAATATACAGATGAATTGGAACTTACATTATTATTGTCATGATCCTTCCTCAACTGTCTAATCCTGCCCTCCTCCAAAGACAGTTCTTTCTGAATTTTATCCAATTTAAAATCAGTATCGCTCCAGCGATAAATGATTTGGATGATACTCTGGTACTGGGCTGGGAGATACCGGATGGCTTGGAATGCCACGTACACATCCTCCACGGGGTGATTCACGTTCTTGAGCTTGGTGACAGCTTTCCTTATCCTCGTACAGAATATGTCGATGGGCTCCTCGATTTCCGGGCGTAGACTGAAAAACTCGTCCAACAGATGAACTAAATTAGCGCGCGTTGGGGCCTCAAAATGCGCCTCCAACTTCTCCCACGCATCCGCCGGGCTGTCGTCGATGTCGAGCAGTTCTCTGTACTCCGCCGAGATATTTCGAAACAGGATGGAAAGTGCGCGGTCGCTGCTGCGCATGTACTCCTCTCGCTCGCGGCGTGACGTAGATTCGTCGACTGGTAATGCAGTACGGTTGATGTGGCCGTAACATCCTTCTCCTTTCAGGATAAATGAAATTTCATTACGCCAGGTGACGTAATTGTCCCTGTTTAACGCTTCTATGCCGTTGCTCACCGCCATAGTCTTTAACTGTGACTAGAGTGCGTTGTTTACCTTTCTGCTTGATGCAAATGGCGCCGGTCGCGGCCCCCGTCGATGGAATTCACAACTCTTCACTGCTGCTTTATCACGGATAAAAGTTATGGCCTTGACATACTGGGCCCATAACCAAATGTCGGCTGCTATTGCTGTGTTAGCTGAGCGACTAGACTAGAAAATTTGAAAGTCATTTGCAGATTTAGCAGTGTTTTGGCCATATCCATATCTGAAGTGCTGGTAAAGAAAAATTTGTAGCAGATGATATGCAGTAGTGATGTGTTTTCTCAAGAAAGCAAGCTCGTTAAACACAAACACAATTTATTTGTTGTGAGATCCATTGCATCAGATGAAGTTACAAAATAAAACACTGTAACATTCGTTGCAAAGCAAAATTATATACAATGAGCTAGCAAGCTCATGAAAAAAGATTGTAAACAGTTTTTATGACTAGGCACACACTCTCAGTTACTATAACATCGGTAAGTAGAAAAAACAGCTACTGTACCACACATGCCGTGCACGTTAATGAAGCCACCATCATCAGGTCACACGTCATGGCTTTAGAAGTTAGACTACTCTCTACCGATCAAGGTCTGCCTTCCATACAAGGTCTTTCACCGTCGATCACCGTCTGATCGATCTGACTATACGTCGAGTCTTAAGTCTGCATAACTACAAGATCTTAAACTCTGAAAAGTCTCCCACGTCTACTACATGGTCAGTCAAGGTCTGTAAAGTCTCTGAATAACTGAGAATGTGTCCTATCATATATACACCGTGATGGGTACGCTCCGGAACACAACCGTTGACGGCAGCGCCCTCACTATATGCAAAACAGATGCGCGCGCGGCGAGATGGCGATTTGCATGAATGGCATGTTCTGTTCCCGTCACGAGTCGTTCACGAGAACGGTAGAACCATTCTAAAAATGTAAACACGTTCTCGCGATAACGAGAATCGCGACGAAAACAGAACCAAGTTTCCAACAGATCTCGCCCCCTGCGACTTCAGCCTATTTCCTGAACTGGCAAGTCGCTTGCAGGGTCGTCGATTTCAATCCTCAGATGAAGTTAAAAGTGCATCGTAGGCTGAATTAAAGGACATGGCTAAAAATGGATTCCAGAAGTGTTTCGATGACCTTTACAAGCGATAGCAAAAGTGTGTTGTTGCGCAAGAGTCTTATTTCAAAGGAGGATGTGTTTCAGCATTTTAATTGATAATATTTTTTAAGTTATAGACTTAGTCTGGGAACTTTTGAATCCTACTCCATATATATCTGATACTAAAATATAAATATGTTTCAACTAAAATTTTTGTCAGAAAGATTGATAGCATATTCCTCCTAAATTATTTTCTATAGCTTATTATATTATAATTACAAAGAAAATTTGACAGTAATGTCAGTTTCTTCAGTTACAAAAAAAAAAATCAGTGACATCACTAGAGTCCCATAATTTGATAAATAGAAGTAAAAATTAATATACATAAAATTCAATTTGATTAGTGTTAAATATAAAATTACATTTACATGCAATTATTGTGTATTCAGAAAAAAAATTAGAATTAAAATGAATAGAATACTAAATGATATTAGAAAGAAAGCTGGTTATGAATTTGCTTAAACTGTTTTATTGCAAGAGTAATTTAATATCTAAAAAAGTGACTACATCAACTCCCTCAGAACTATCGCATATACAGGGTGTCCCATAGAAAGTGAACAGTAGAAAAATTTTTGAACCATTGGTTATAGCCCCATAGTTCCAATTTCAAAAATGCTTTAAATAAGGTAGGAAGTTATATAAAATAATAATTTAAATGCTGTGTTTATGAAATATTTGAAATGAATATGTGAAATATTTTTGTAGAAAGTTAATAAAATTAACATTTTATACAGCGCTTTTATAAAAAAAAGTCATATTACAAAAAGGCTGTAAATACTTCATTTAGTCAAACAAAAAAAAAATTTGGTTCTTAAAAGTTCAAATTTAGGACGAAATGCATTGTCAAAATTCCTGACTTACCACTTTCTTATAACTTTTTAGTATTCTTTTAATCATCAAAATTCATGAATCCAGGGGACATTCACAAATTGAATTGATTAATTGGGTTTTAAAACAATTTTTTCTATGGCTTCTTTTTGAACCTATTAAAGACAGGCAGACAATACTGTTTAAAAGTTATTTTAACACTTAAATAAGGTAAATAAAACAGATTACTGTGACTTTGCTGGCCTGTCAGATATTTTTAACAAAATCTATGGAAAAAATAAGCATGCTTTTTAAATTTTGAAATCAATTAGGATCATTTAAAACCACTATTTTCAGTAGACTCAATAAATTTCTAACACATTTTTGTCACTGCACTTTTTCCACCAGAATGAGAGCCCTTACAAATGAATCGGTAAGAACTCTTGCATGTGGTACAGCAGATGGCAGATTCGGGTAGACCAAAGAAAGTGCCGTTCATTACTTATGATCCGGACACTCGCATATGGATAGGACAAGAAATAGGATAAAATATATTTTTCATCATTTTCCATTAGTATTCGTTTTCATGTTCGCCATATTCATTCGTTCACCATATCGACGATGAAACGAACCTGTTGATTGCAATCGACATACCAGCTGCAGAATAAAAACTCTAGGATACTGGCTTTATAGAAACGACGATAGTATTTTCTCACTGTATCACTGGGAGATCAGTTGCATTTGCCATAAATCAAAATCATCAGATCTCGTAGAGTTCAGCATTACTAAACAGAGCCATTTTTTATTAAATTTAGTTAGGTAACAGAGTTGTTTAAGTACAATGTATGAATCGATATAATAATGACATAATAGCTTTATCTGCATAAAATAAATTTGAAGAAGTAGTAAAAGTTTTAATAGCTATTTGCAACTGAAGTTGATTTGTGGATGTCCCCTTATTTCCCAATGAAAATTTTAATTTTTGATAACTATGTCAAATTTGATCAGATTACAGCCAAATTTTTTTCAGTTAAATTAAATATGGTATGGGTAACATTTTTGTAACTTGACTTTTTTCGATAGAGGGGCTGAATAAAAAGTTAATTTTGTTAACTTTCTACAAAAATATGGTACAGCATTTAAATTACAATTTCATTACTTTCTACTTTATTTAAAGCATTTTTGCAATTGGAACTATGGGTCTACAACCAATGGTTCAAAAAATCTTCTACTGTTCACTTTCTATGAAACACCCTGTATATAATACAAAAATTCTCCTTTTTAGCACATATTTACAAACCCTGATTAAGGTCTAGGCCCACAAGCCTTGGACCCCAAAATTATCCTATAATTGTAACCTAAAGTTGAACATTGAACATTATTTTACCACTGTTGATGCATGCTTTAAAATTCTTTTAACATAAATTTCAAATTTTCCTAATGAACGTTTTTTCTCTGCACATAAAATAATAAAAAACTTTTTGAAATCTAATTTAAGACAGCATAAACTCAGCAATTTAATTTTATTAGCTGTTGAGTACATACATAACTTCAAAGCTTGATTTTAAAGTCTTTATAGAAAGGAAAAGCAAAAAATCTTTCTGAATTAATCATTGTTTATTTAATTTTTTGCTTAATACACTCTATAACAAAAAAATCGACGCACCAAGGAGTTGTCCGATTGTGATAAAAATTGGTGGATGTGAAGAACATACATAGAAAAGAAACGATTAAAATTTCAGAACAATTTAATGATTTAGAGTTTGACCGTATACGTCTCCTGTCTAATGTCTTGCCAAATTGTCTCCAACTGTCTTACTAAATGGTCAACATTCCGTAATGGTTACAATCGCCTTCCCATAACATCCCAAATGGGAGAGAGATCAGAAGACCTAGCTGGCCAAGGAAGTGTTGTGCTAGCTTGAAGACAATTCATAGCAACACATGCCATGTGTGGCCGGGCATTATCTTGTTGAAAAGTAAGTCAGGGGTGTCGCAAAAGGAATGGTAATACAACAGATTGTAGAATGTTGTCTACATACCGCTGTGTTGTCAGTGTGCCAGAAATGACTACCAAAGGGGTCCGGCTATTAAAGGAGATGGCACCCCAGAACATAAAGCCCTGTTGTAGGCATATGTGGCGTACGATAGTAAGGGCAGGATCCCCATGCTGTTCTGGACGTCTCCAGACACGTCTGCGGTTGTCGTCAGGACACAGTTGGAAACTAAAGACTATACGTCCCCAGTCAGCTCAGTTCTATGTTGATCAAGCCCGGCACCACTGTAATCAGACTTGACTGTGTACAGGCATGAGAGGTAAGCGTCGTAACGGTCGGCGCGAGCATAAATTCTGCTCTCTCAGTCATCTGCAGAGGATCATGTTGGACACAAGTGTGCGGGTCACACGGATAGTTGACAATGATGATTCCGGTGCTGTGACAACTGCTCAGACAATCGCTCTGTCTTCCCATTCTGTTTTGGCCCTAGGTCAACCGCTGCCATCCTGACGCTGACATCTGCCATTGTTCACCCACTCTTGCCGGCATCATCTAATCGCCCCATTTCTTCGACCCACATGTCGAGCGACTCTTCGAGTTGTCCAACTAGCCTCTTTCAAACTCTGACATATGCTCGTAATGAGCACTAATCTTTCGGCGAAGCATTATTACAGTCGACGTAAGATATCCACAGTCGAAATGCAACAGAAATTTTGACCACAGATTCAGAATCGCTCCTTATATACACCTGTTGAATGCGCAGTTCCGATGCACTGGAGCTCCCACTATTTATTCACTGGACACCAAATTTTATTCATTTGCATGTTCACTCAAAATGTCTTTGCATACGAAATTTCATTAGAATCCTACAACTCCTTGGTACGTCAATTTTTTGTTAGAGTGTATTTAGCTTCTTAAATGCAACTTTTGTGCATGTTATTCTTCCAGGAAGAAAGGGGAAAATATTCCATTCTAATTTTTTATTTCTAAAAAATTTGTAAAATTTAATGTAGTTTAAGATAGATATTCCATTAACTTGGAATTAAGTACCTGCTGCTTTAAGCAACTACAACTTTACCTTAAGCAGTGTTGTACTTTTATACCTAACACTCTAAATAACTCTATTTTTTTTTTTGTTTAAAAAAAGATCTAATATGGAAAAAGTACAATATATTTGTTTTTCCCTTGTGTAAACTTGGGAAAGTGGGGACGGGGGTGAAAGAATGCACTGCCTAAGACTTCAAACTGTCTTAATCGGGTCCTACATATTTGTGACAGTAGTGGTTATTCAGGTACAGTTTATGAAGTGGCACTTCACCTATTAAAATTGAAGTGATTGAAATTTATTTCTACAATATACTTTAACGCATATTTGACTATTCCACATGCTGCAAAATATGAATGTGACATTTTGATTGCAATATAAATTTCTGCATTTCAAGCCCTTTCAATGCAAATCTATCCGCAAATGAAATTCTGGCAAAATTTGTTACCTCATCACTCGCATGCCCTATTGCCATGATAACTGTGATGTCACACATTCGACCGGCTAATAGATTTGACAAGGTAGCAGATTTCTTCAGCAAACACATGCACATCACCAGATAGTTTTTTTGAATGTGTGATAAAGTGCCAATAAGGCACTTTGTTTCCAATTTTTCTTTTAACTGCAAAATTAAAATGAAAAAAAGTAAAAATGAATACTTCAAATAATCAAGGATGTTTCTATGTATTTGAACTTTAAGCATTTATCTTGTTTAAATAACATTTAAATTACACTCTTTTTGTGTGAATAGCTATTTCTACTTCTTGCACTAATTGTTAAAATTTTGTAGTTATACTCAGTCAATTATACAAACACATATCAATAATCTTAAATGCATTTGTCAAAATTACCACTATCCGGAAGTATTTGTTAATAATATTATTATTAATTTCAAATACACCATGTAGTAATTTTACAATTGTATTATTTATCCTTGCTAAGTTTAAATAACTAATTTTTTTTAACTTCACCCATTCTTATCACCTGACTTTCCACTAGTCCCGAGTCTAATACTGATTACTATTTTTGAAAGACTACAAAGTCATTTAAAAAAAATTTCCCATTCATGTTAAATATTATGATCATTCAAATCTCCATTCGCTTTAACAATTAGATGTAGTATGCTGCTGCTGTATGTTCGGCTGCAAGCATTTCGACTCGCACGTGGTGACCGTACCTGTAAGTTTATATTTCTGGTTTTTAATTCTTTTGGATTTTATTATTTCTCCTTCCATTAGCCAAATTCCAATGGGGTCTATAGTCAAATATTATCGCCATTGTAAGAAACTGGCTATTCTTTCGGTTTTAATTCGGATTGCATGGCTGTTCTGATGAGTGTGCAATTTCGAACTAACAGCCATTTTTTATGTAGTTTCAACTGATTGTTCTCCATGTCTTGATCTATTATCTTGAGCTAATTATGATTATCTTTTCTCTTTTTTTGCCATGTTTACTCTTTCATATTTTATATATATATATATTATGATTTTTTATACTATTATTTTCCTCATCCCCATTATACCATTATAGAGATGTTACCTATTATTTTTATCCTTAGTCTTGGTCTATAATTATTTATTCATAACAGATATGCTAGAGATGGGTTTTTTGTACTTAATGTAGTTTATGCTTAGTTTTCGATTAAAAATATCAAATTTTTATATAAACTAAGTCATGCGGATAAAATGCAAACTTTTTTTGTATTTTTTCATTCTGGAAATTATGAAGTTCTCTAAATTTTAACAAAGGTAAACATAACTTTTTAGGCATAAATTTTTTATTGGCATTGTGTTACATTAATAGTGAAATAAGAATTAGACTTGATTTTATTTTTATTTAAACAAACATATTTTCTGCAAATTTTATTAGAATATATTATTAGAAGCTCAATTGATTTATTTCAACAGTTGAATAAGAAATAGCTGAATTTTATTAAACTTATTTAGCATAAAAATCAAAATACCTCAAAATTTTATGTTTCACAAAATTTAGCAAGTATTCATGTTTTAAGTAAAAATAAATAACTATATAAAATGACAAATATAAAGAATAATGCCATAAAACTGACATGTGCAATGAAAATATTTTGGGGCTGCGGCATGCCTAAATTTCCACATATAACATCTCAGAAAGATCTTTTAGAAAGATAATACATTGATGCAAACAAAAAAAATTATCAAAATATATTTTTTTTTATTACAAACAAAATTTTAAAAAACTAAAATACAAAACAATACTTTCAAATCTACAGACAATTAAATATAGTATAAAATACAATTGCCAAAATGGAAATGACTAGATTGGTTTTCTCATAGTTACAATTTGACAAGAGAAAACAAAGAATTTTTTTTAATTAAATAAGTGAACATGCATGATGACATTAAGTGCAAAATGATGTACTACACCACATCTCTAGAAGCAATCATGGGTGTCAGAAAAAGTTGGAGGGGACAGATAAAGCCCCCTTATCCTGTGTTTATATCAGGAAATAAGAAGTTAATCAGTTGATATGGCAAGAGGCCAATAGGAATAAAGTGCTTACATTAAATTACTTCTAATTGATATCTAACGTTATCACCAGTTTCATTACAATCGGATAACTCCTTGGTGCGTCGATTTTTTTGTTATAGAGTGTATTTAGCTTCTTAAATGCAACTTTTGTGCATGTTATTCTTCCAGGAAGAAAGGGGAAAATATTCCATTCTAATTTTTTATTTCTGAAAAATTTGTAAAATTTAATATAGTTTAAGATAGATATTCCTTTAACTTGGAATTAAGTACCTGCTGTTTTAAGCAACTACAATTTTACCTTAAGCAGTGTTGTACTTTTATACCTAACACTCTAAATAACTCTATTTTTTTTGTTTAAAAAAATATCTAATATGGAAAAAGTACAATATATTTGTTTTTCCCTTGTGTAAACTTGGGAAAGTGGGGATGGGGGTGAAAGAATGCCTTGCCCAGGGCTTCAAACTGTCTTAAACGGATCCTGCATATTTGTTACAGTTGACTGATTTTGTGGTTCATTCTTACTTTCTGATTTTATGCAATAAATATATTTATTTTTTCTGTGTATATATATGTACATGCACCAAGAAAAGATGACCATAATTAAAGTATTCAAAACAGCAATAGATTCGGTAATTGGTGTTAAGTGATGCCCTTTTAACTACCTTAAAAATATATTTAGGTGGCAATAGAAAGGTCTTATTAAAAGCACCCTCTTCATTTTTTTGTTATATAATGTGTTTCTTTATTTTTCCACTATTTAAATGCTTTAGCTAAAAAGTAAAATCTTCATTAAAAACACGGTATAAAACAAATTAATCTTCGAAGGCAAAAAAAGCCTTCTTCATCAGGATGGAGCGACAGAGCAACAATACCCAGTAAAAGACAAGAACGTGTCTGTTACTTCTTGTGTCCTTCCTCTTTTGCTCCTTCTCTCCATCCTGAAACAGGCTCTACTTTGCATTTAAAACAAACTGGTTGATACTGTTACTATTTATTTTCTGCCATTTTCAATGAAAATTTTACTTTCTTGCAGCAGTTTCAGAGATTTCTTTTCAAAATGATTTAATTAATACCAAAAATTAAAACAAATTTATCTTGTTTTAGTAATAAAGAAAAGGGTAAAAAGCGGCTTTTTTGATATTGTGCTAGGAACTCCAAGTACAACTACATTGAGACTGATTGTTTGGATAGAATTTACACCGAATTTAATTGATTTTTGACCACTGTCTCTTGATTCAGATAGCTATGAATAAAGATACAATAATTAAAATCGTTCTGTATGCATATGCAAAATAATTGCTCAAAAAATTAATTTATTGGTGATTTTTATCAATATATTTAACAAAATCATTTCCCCCTCTATTATGTAAACATTTCATGTAGTCATATACTGAACAGAGGAAATAAAGTTTTATTGCTCACTAGTAATCAAAAGATACAAAACTTTTAACTATTATACTACAATTTAATTTGAGACTGATACTAATTTATCAATAAAAATATTCATTTACCCATTTGATAAACTAGAAATTGATTCAATAAACATAAGAGAAAAAATGCCCATCTGGAAAAATAGCGGGTGGTGCTTGTGCAGCAATATTTGCCTAGAATCATTTCAATAGATATTATAAAATGGTTTCATTGAACATAAAACCATTTAGCCAACCCAGCTCCAATACCTTTAACTCTAACTTGAATATTTCAATATCACAAAACAAATGTACATCCTTACATATTTAATGTTAAAGAAAGGTAAAACATTCTCATTAACTTGAAAGCTTTCTTTATAACCTCTTAATAAACACATGCAGGGTGTTTAGTAAAGTTGTAAGCAGGCAAAATAAGTTTTGAACGATGGTAGCTAGGGCTATAAAAGTGAGGTATATTAAAGTGACCATGCACTACCAGATCAGACTAATGGCAGTACCCCCTAGCGACAAAAGTTGGAAGTTAGAACTCCTATTTCAGGAAGTATGAGAGATGCAAAAAAAATGTCAATTAGAAAATTATAGCTTATTTATCATTGAATTAGTAAGAAATGACATAACAAAATGTGAAAATAGAAAGCTCTACTGTGAGTATCATATGCAAATGATGGCTATTATGTACAAAACCACTCTTACAGATAAAATGTGAGAATATTTGCAAATGATCATGTATCATCAGATGTGTGTACTTTGATGAGCTTCATGCCAGGCTATACAAATGAAGATTATTATAAGATGATATTGCTATATGGGGAATTTTGACAAAATGCTGTGGAAGCTGCACGGCAGTATGCCTTATGATTTCTACATTCTCCCATAATGCTGGTAAATGTGTAACAGAAAGTTCTTTTCTGCATACAAACATGTATTGTGGTAGATGGTAGGCATATTGGACACAGAAATGTGCAACAGAAAGTTCTTTTCTGCATACAAACATGTATTGTGGTAGATGGTAGGCATATTGGACACACTTTATATTAAACTGCATGTTATGTAAATAATACTTCTGTATTAAATGAAATAACATTTCTACCTAATTTAGTGATGCATTACAATTTTCTAATTGATTTTTATTTTGTATCTCTCATAGTTCCCGAAATAGAAGTGCTAACTTCCAAATCTTGCCACTAGGGATGCTGTTATCAATTTTATCTAGTAGTGCATGGTCACTTTACTAATACCTCACTCTCATAGTTTAGGTTATCATCATTCAAAATTTATTTGACTTACTTACAACTTCATCAAGGCATTCTGTATATTTTAATTTCAACAAGCTTTTGCTGTAAATTATACATGGATATGCCAATTTAGAGGAAAAAGCAAATTGTCTCTCTAAAAAAAATAGAATGTGGGGCTACATGAAATGCAGATTTAGGAATATTTCAAATCCACACAATTGCTCATAGACATTTATTTTCGGTGCCATTGAGAAACACTGATTAGTTACGATGCAAACTCATAAACCACAAAATTCTATAATAAAAGCCAGTGTTTATGGGATTAAGAGTTAAGTTTTTACTGTGTATGTACACAGAGTAGAAAAACATATTCCATTGTTTATATATGTTTTTGATTAAATTTCCACATCCCAGATGTTTAGTTTTTATTTTATGTAAAATTAGTAAAATTTAGCATATGTTGCTAAAGTTTATCAATCTGATTTTTCAGGGGAGTGATGATAAAATTATCAGGTTAAACTTTTTGCCTTATGCCAAACCGAATGATTTAGATATTAAAATGTGTAGCATTTTATATTTTAACCTATTATCTGTGATTTTAAAAGAAACTAAGGGATTCAAGAAGGAAGATTTTTAATACAAAGTCAATAGCACCTTTGCTAGGAGAAAATCAAATTAATAAGTAGCAGTAATATAGAAGTCAATCCCATATTCAAATCTATAAAAGCTTGCATCATAAAACATTTTTCATTACATGCAAGTACAGTACAGTATAAAATATCTATAATTTGTTCAGAAAACGTTCTTTGATCACAGCTTGAAAACTGAAATGAGTTTAATTTTTATATGAGAATAAAAATGAAGTCTCTATATATTCAAACAACATTAATCACTTCATTTGATACTTATTTTTACTGTATGATACATTAAATAATATAAAATATATTTTCATATTTACTGATATCTCTTTATTTTTTTAAAAAGAGTAACTGCCGCCACAGTGGCTGTTTGACGAATTTCTCGAGTTTCTCTGCTTCGTACCGCAAAAACTATAGTATATAAAAATATGAAATTTGGTACACTTGTAGAGAAAGCTTTAGGGAACGCGCTGAAATAAACTGTTTTTATATATATATATAAAGACAAAACTATAAGACAAAAAAATCGACGCACCAAGAAATAATTATCCAAATAAGACAAAATTTGGTACATGTAATGTGGATGTACAGAAAAAGAAATGATTAGAATTTCAGAATTGGATGATTTATTGCACTGAAAGATCTACACAAAGTGAGCACGTCAATATGGCGTTGGTCCACCTCTGGCCTGGATACAAGCTGTTACCTGACGTGGCATTGATGCATAAAGTTGCCTGGTGATGTTCTGAGGGATGTTGTTCCAAATGGCCTCCAATTGATGAGCTAATTCATCTACATTCTGGGATGATCGTAGGCTACACCCCATCTTAGCCCAAATGTGCTCAATAGGTGAGAAATCTGGGGATCTGGCCAGCCAAGGAAGTATGTCATAAGCATGTAGACGATCAATAGAGAGGCGTGCCATGTGTGGCCTGGCATAATCTTGCTAAAAGTTAGCCTGGGGTTTCGTGAAAGGAATGGCAATACAATGGGTCGTAGAATGTTGGCAACGTACTGCTGTGCTGTGCTGTGCTGGTGCCATAGAGGACAATCAAAAAGGTCCGGCTATCAAACGAAATGGCATCCCAGACCATAACTCCCTGTTGTCAGACCGTGTGGTGTTAGACAGTAAGAGCAGGATTTTGACGATGTCTGGGCTGTCTACAGACACGTGGATCATAATGGTGCCGGGCCCGATCAACGTGCAATTGTTCGGATTGGGAACGAATTGTCTTTAGGAATGAGTCCAGTTTCGAATTGAGTCCTGATGACCAGCGCAGACGTGTCTGAAGATAGCCTGGACATCGTCAGGATCCTGCTCTTACTGTCACATGCCACACGGCCTGACAACAGGCAGTTATGGCCTGGGGGTGCCATTTTGCTTGATAGCCGGACCCCTTTGATAGTCCTCCGTGGCACCATCACAGCACAGCCGACATTCTATGACCCATTGTATTGCCATTCCTTTTACGACACCCCAGGCTAACTTTTCAGCAAGATAATGCCAGGCCACACACGGCACGCCTCTATTGATTGTCTGCGTGCTCATGACACACTTTCTTGGCCAGCCAGATCCCCACATCTCTCACCTATTGAGCACATTTGGGCTGAGATAGGGCATCGCCTGCGATCATCCCAGAATGTAGACGAATTAGCTTATCAATTAGAGGCCATTTGGAACGACATCCCTCAGAACACCATTCTGCAACTTTATGCATCAATGTCACATGGCGTAACATCTTGTATCAAGGCCAAAGGTGGACCAATGCCATATTGACGTGTTCACTTTGTGTAGATCTTTCAGTGCAATACATCATCCCATTGTTCTGAAATTCTAATCATTTCTTTTTCTGTACAACCTCATTACACATACCAAATTTTGTCTCATTTGGATAATTCTTTCTTGGTGCGTCAATTTTTTTGTCTGAAGAGTGTATATATATATATATATATATATATATATATATATAGGGTGTCCAGTGCTATCGGTGCCCAATGGTTATTTCCTCAACCTTTAGTCACACAGATATACTTCCAATTATAGAAATGTTTTAAATTTTAAAATCTATTATCTTAGAAACAGTTTAAATCAATAAATGCATTTCTGAAAGAAATACGAAATATAAATTTTTATACGGTCCCCCAGTCCTACCAGTTATATTTAGGAAAATTACCCTCATGCAATTTCATGCAAAATAAAAAAAGAAAATCATCCTTTTACAACTAAAATTCACAGACTTATAGCTGCTTAAAGTTGGAGCACATTTTGTGTTGAGAAATGGGGTTATACACAAAATAATTGGAGAGAAAAATATTTTGCAGCAATTTCAATATTTTTTGCAACAATATACATTACACTAAATAATATTAAAGTTATAATTATTTACACACAAAAAAATATTAAAAATATTCGATAAAAAGCTTTGCTTCATTCTCAATATTATGTCAGCAAATGTAATCGAAACATAATACTTTGAATACGGAATTTCAATATTTATGTGGTCCCTTAACCCTTTCGCAACGAACGGCACGCCCAGGTGCCAGATGCGAACATGCATTCAAGGACGAATGGCACTCACTCGGGCCAGAGGAAATTTTACCGCAAGCGGATAGTGGCACGTATAAGTGCCACTACGCAGAACATTTTAATTTGTGAACTAGATGGCGTTACTTGTCCATGGAACTAACTTCAATGCATTTTGCAGAGGCATGACCTTGGCAGAAGAGGATCGAATGAATCATTTCTCCATTTGGAGCGGTGAAAATCATTTTGTAACAAATAAACAGAGCAATTCTCGTAGCATCAACAATTTTATAATTGAGTTTCGGTTTTATTTTTATTTCAGCGTTATGATTTCGTTGGTGAATCATAGGAATATAAGAGAGTATATTTTTTTTGTTTGGGTTTTAGAGGCAGTGAAATTATTCGTTTATTTCGGATAAAAGAATGGGAGCAACTAACGAGCATTTTGTATTCAGATTTGTATGAAAATTATACATCAAATAGAACATAAATATTTCTTTTATTCCTGTAAAAAGTAGATTTCTGTGTTGAATAGGTGATTTTTAGTGAATTTTTTTCAAGAGTTAGGCTTAGAGCAAAAAATGCACCGTCCTTTTCGACCAGTTCGGAAGCGAAGCGCGTCGTCTTTTGGGCCGCGACAGCTCCGGAATGCTGCCGTCCCGAAAGGGTTAAAGGTTGCCTGAAATGGGACATTTTTATGCGTGGAAAAGCGACTTAAGTCATAAAATTTAATGCTTCCTAACTCAGTGAATTTTGGTCGTAAAAGGATGATTTTTTTTTTTATTATTATTTTGCATGAAATTGTATGAGGATGATTTTTCTAAATATAACTGATAGGACTGGGGTACCGCAAAAAAAATTATATTTCGTATTTCTTTCAAAAATGCATTTATTGATTTAAACTGTTTCTAAGATAATAGATTTTAAAATTTAAAACATTTTTGCAATTGGAAGTATATTTCTGTGACTAACGGTTGAGGAAATAGCCATTGGGCACCGATAACACTGGACACCCTGTATATATTGTAGTTTAAGAAATATTTAATGTCAAAGACAAAATATTCGAGCCGCGAGTTCGCATCCTGGATAGACCAACAATAGCATGACCACGAATTTTTGCAGGCAGGTACCTACATAGCTGAATTTTTGCAGGACAGAGCCTTTTTTTTTTAAATTTTGATGTAGTTTATGAGATATTTTACTTTTTATGCACTTCTGAAGTGAAAAATTTTCTTTCGTATCAGCACTTCCAGCGATCTCTGTCTCGTACCACAAAAACTATAACATACAAAAATGTGAAATTTGGTACATTTATAGAGAAATAACAGGGTAATACAATGAAATAAACAATTTACTGATTTAAACTTTAGTTTGTCTTCAAATTGAGCTCTGGATCAAAGATCAAGGAATTCAGTTTTTCCCCAGGCTGGGAAAAATCCCTGCTTTTACCTCCTGTGGAAAATAGATGGATAGAAAAAGGGAATTTTTAGAAGAGATGGGTATGAAACGAACTCTGCGAGTAGGAGGCGCAGTCTCCCCATGGAGGTTTGCAAAGTATAGTAAGCAGGGGGAAGAGTCCTCTTGTTTAGAAAAATGCAAAACATTTTTTTTTAATAGTTTTCTATAAATGTTGATTGTATTTATGTTTTAAGTCATAGCATTGATTATATGAGGATTTCTATAGGCTACACTAAATAGTAATTGAATAATAAAAAAAGTATAACAAATTATAAATAAAAATTTCTTGATATGTTTCTGTCTTGTGTCAAAAATATGTAGATAAAATTCAATAGCATGTTAATATATATTTTTTTATCCAGCGCTGCCCATACAAATTGTAGGCCCCCTACAAACATTTGTCGCTGTCATTTTTCATAATTCTTTTCTGTTTATTGCTTTTAAGTCTCTGAGCTGTTATTTATTAAACATAAGTGCAGTAGGTACAATATTCAAGAATTTAAGTTTACATGCTAGTTCGTTACAAATACATATACCTAATTCCCTACAAAATATCTGCAATCTCCTCCATTTACAAATGTTGGAGGACAGGATCCCTCCCATTTGAATTTCAACCCCTGACAGGTATGTTGAAACTGTCTAATTCAGCACAGATACTTTTACATAGAATAAGGTTTTTTTTTTTTCGAATTCTTAAAAATGGTATATAAATAAAACAATGAATACTGTAGAAATATTCATTATATATTTTCTTGATAAATTGTGATTCTCCTTTGATATAAAATCAGTGCATCTTATATACTATAATTTATAACAAATTTAACAGAATTAAAATAAAATTTTCTAGACTCTGTCTTAATTTACTAACATCAGAGAAATATATAAGAGGTAAAAGCTGTTATAATTTTGGCACATGAAATAGCACATACTTTCTTTTTAACAGTAATACTGAATGTCAATATACTGGTTAATAGATTTCTGATTAAGAGCATGTATCACAAAAAGGGGTAAATCCGGAGATCAGGTCACCGCAAATTTTTTTCTAAGTACAAAATCGGGCCAAGTTGGCCTGTGGTTGGCGCTTTCTTCCGTGTTTTGAAATTGGCTCCACCCATCCTCAGTGATGTCATTTACCGTCATTAGAAATAGGCTCCTCCTACCAAAATGATGTTTTGGTAGAAGAACCCTATTTCTAAAGACAGACTATTGTGTTTGTTCTAAACAAGATTTTCTAATATAAATGATAATTTAATTTAACTTAAATAACAGTGAATAATACTCAAAAAAACGTTACAAAATCAGATATTTGTGTATTTTAAGAAAATTAAATAACTTTATAAAACTGCAGAATAAAAAAATTAATAATACTCATGTAAACGTTCCAAAATCAGATTTTTGTAAAATTTAATATTTTTATGCTACAATTTTATCTGTGCATATCGCACGTATCAAGATCGCTTTCTCCATCTAACTGAGGATCCATATAAAGGAAGGGGTTCGACCTACAGGTCCGTGTAAGGGCAGGGATTCGATCTAAAGATCGAAAATTGTGGAACGGATGTATCGGTGGTCCGTATGTACCAGTGGTCCGTACAAGGGCAGGGGTTCGACCTAAAGGTCGTTCTACACCGGAACGGGGCCCCCAGTGATCTCCGGTTTATTAGGAACGGTCGCCTGCGGCGCCCAGACACAGAACATGCTACAATTTTATCTGTGCATATCGCACGTAGCAAAATCACTTTCTCCAAAATAAATCATATAACGAAAGAACAAGCAAACACGCACAACGGCCAAAAATATTGATAGAAATGTTCTTTTACATCAAAAAACTGTAGCAAACACAAAAACGTACTCTTATTGGATGTTACACAATTTCCGCCGAAAACATCCGATACAAGAGGTTACCAGATTGCAGCATAAAGCGCTCACAAAGTGCGTAGCGTCTTCTCCGATTTAACCTCACAAAGTGCGTGGCGTCTTCTCCGATTTAACCAAGGTGACCTAATCTCCGGATTAGCCCAAAAAGGAGTTATACTTAATACTATCAGGTACAATCATTCGCACAAAATTAATATAACCTTCACCTATGAAAAAGTACATTAATATATCACCAATGTAATGTGAAAGATACCCTATATTATAAGAAATACCCAACAAACTTTCTATATCACTTTTTCTGTAAATTAACATAGGAAAAGGGTAACAACAGCAATTATTACAAAACCAAGAGTCACAAAACAAACTTTTAATGTTCTATCTTGACTATTAGAAAATTCTGTAGGAAGGAAATCTTGAAAAGTTACATGAAGAAATATACCAGCTGATAAACCTTGAAGAACTGCAGAAGCAATCTCGCCACCAGTCCCAGGAGCATGTTCAATAAGTATACCAATGAGAACACCAGCTGGAATAGCTGCAGAAAAAACCAAAGCAAATTTTAAATAAGATGCAAAAGAATATCTTAGACGTGTTGAATTAATACCAAGTGCTGCAGCTATTAAGCATTCATGTATGATTATTGCAATAAAAAGATGAACTGCTTTGGTAACATTAGTTTGTAATCCTAATGTAATACCTTCAAAAATGGAATGTAAACCAGTAGCAAGGGCAAGAATAAAAAATGGAAAGCCATTTCCTCTATGAAGTAACAGAGATAAATGTGTATGACCATGATTTTGATTCAGAGTATTTGATAGTGAAATATCAACACTAGGATCACTCTCTCCAGAGCATTTAGAATGATGAATAGAACTATTTTGTAATTCTTCCACCAATCTTTGCTCCTGTTCTTCTCGTAATCCAGAAGGATCATCAGATAAATCTTGCATTTCACATTCATCGAGAAGACCTTGATTTTGTTCTATATCATCTTGTAAACAAGCTTCTCTCTGTTCTTGCCATGCGAGAATTGACTGTTCCATTAACAATGTTAAAATGAATCCAAGTACAATAATGCATTCGGTCAATGGAAATTTTATATTATAGTCAGCTTTCTTAAGAATTGATTGAAACATTTCTTGGACATATGGTAGAAGTCCTAAAAAGCACATTGCCAAAAATATTCCAGTAGCTGTACAATTACACCAACTAATAATTCGGTACCCATACTGTCTGTTTTTAGTGACTTGACTAGGAGAACTAATAAGTTGAGTTTTCGATCCCCAATATTTAATTACTAATATAGGTGCTAAATAGCATGCTAGAGTCAAAAAGTATAAACAGAATATAAATGCACAGCGTAAACCTTGTAAAAGTATATGGTTATCCATATTTATAAATAACCCAATTTCTCAGAGATATTTCAGACACAAAAAGTAATTGAGTGAAATTTTAAACACATGCTGCTCAAATTGCCTAGGTCTATGCAGTTTAAAATTATTTTCTTTTCAGGAGCTGTATACTATAAAAATAAATTTCTACTCATTATAACTTGACTAGATAAAGAACTTTTAATTATTATAGTAAAATATATATATACACGTAAACATTCTACAAAATATTAATTGTATTTCTATACAACTTATTGAACATAAAATTGTTCATGCAAAATCGTCTTCTCATGCGATTGACGTAATTCAGTCCAACAATTTTTACATTAAATACTGTTAAATTATTGCTATAAATATAACCCACACGTTTCAAAAGGAGAGCATAAAGCATAAATTCGGCAGTAAATGAAACAAAAGACGAAAATCCAAACGGAACTAAACAAGAAAAAATACTACTTAGCCGACATGACTCTTCCCAACACATCCTTTATTTACAATTTATTCATATTCATATTTGCTGTCCATCTTTAGTGCCATTATTTTGCTATAAAATTCTTAGTTCTTTTTTTCACTAGAACCGTTGCCTACGTAATATAGAAGGCCGGGAAATTTCGCGTATTTTCGTCCAAAAACGGGCGACAGCTTAGTTCACTCCAGTGTCCGGTAGGATCGCTTTTATTTCATGTCCTTTCGCAGTTTTTCAATGTAAATAATGATGCACTTGTAAGGGTTTGGGTGCATTTTTGTTTATGGTAAAGCTTTTTTCCATAATTTTATATTTGTTATTTTTTATTAAATTATACTGATTTTTATAGCATTAATATAACAATATTGTGCAAAAATAATTCGGTAAAAATAGTACATTGTTGTGTACCATATTGCAATTCTGATTGTAACGTAACGTAAGCAAAAGGTTAAAACTATTTTCTTTAACAAATTTTAATATATTAAATACATATGCTTGGGATAAAAATCCCAAGCATATGTATTTTTATAATCCTTTTATCCCAAATAACTCAATTCCCCTTCATTATTGATGGGCAAACCATTAATATGTAATAATTTAATAAGCATTATTATTTTATATAACCCAAACTTATGTGAAATAAATTAATGCATGTTCATGTTGTTTAAAATCAATTAATTTAGAAAAGTCATTGATTTTAATGAATAATTTTTAAAAAAAAATAAGTGATTTAAATCAATAATTTTTTTTAAACCAAGTAATTAAAATCTTGATTTAAATCAATCTATTCTGTCGACCCCCTCCTTCCAATTTTTTTTAATTATACACTCCCCAGTTTATGAATCCTGAAGAACTCCCGGCGGGGGGGGGGGGGGGGGGATACTTTATGGCATGTTAATAAAAAATTGGATTTCAAAAAATTAAAAATATTTTAATTTTTATTTAATATAATTTATAAAACCTAATTTTTATTTCATAATAACTAAAATAAAAATTGAATATTTTAAAATTATTAAAAAAACTCGTTAATAAAAAAGTTTCGCTTTTAAATTGAAAAAGAAAATTCGCTTCTGTGACACCCCCTCTATGGAAATTTCTGGTTTCGCGCATGTTTACAGTTATATTTCCTTCTTCCTGTAAAAATTATTTTAACATTATAAATGTGGATTTAAATCAATCTATCTTGTCGACACCCCCCCCCCCTTCCATTTTTCTTTTAAATTATATACTCCCCAGTTTCTGAATCCTGAAGAACTTCCGGCGGGGGGGGGGGGGGGGGTACTTTATGGCATGTTAATGAAAAATTGGATTTAAAAAAATTAAAAATATTTTAATTTTTATTTAATATAATTTATAAAGCTTCATTTATATTTCATAATAACTAAAATAAAAAATTGAAAATTTTAAAATTATTAAAAAAAACTTGTTAATAAAAAAATTTCGCTTTTAAATTGAAAAAAATATTCACTTCTGACATTCCCCTTTGGAAATTTCTGGCTTCGCGCATGTTTACAGGTATATTTCCTTCTTGCTGTAAAAATTATTTTAACATTTTAAATGTTGATTTAAATCAATGTAACCTGTCGACCCCCCCCCCCCCTTCCATTTTTCTTTTAAATTATACACTCCCCAATTTATGAATCCTAAAGAACTCCCGGTGTGTGTGTGGGGGGGGGGGGGGACTTTATGGCATGTTAATGAAAAATTGGATTTAAAAAAATTAAAAATATTTTAATTTTTATTTAATATAATTTATAAAACTTCATTTTTATTTCATAATAACTAAAATAAAAAATTGAAAATTTTAAAATTATTAAAAAAACTTGCTAATAAAAAATTTCCCTTTTAAATTGAAAAAAAAAAAATTCACTTCTGACATCTCCCTATGGTAATTTCTGACTTCGCGCATGTTTACAGGTATATTTCCTTCTTCCTGTAAAAATTATTTTAACATTTTAAATGTTGATTTAAATCAATCTATCCTGTCGAACCTCCCCCTTCCATTTTTTTTAAAATTATACACTCCCCAGTTTATGAATCCTGAAGAACTCCCGGCGGGGGGGGGGGGGGGGTACTTTATGGCGAATTAAAAAAAATTAAAAATGTTTTAATTTTTATTTAATATAATTTATAAAACTTCATTTGTATTTTTAAAATACAAATGAAAAATAACTAAAATAAAAAATTGAAAATTTTAAAATTATTAAAAAAACTTGTTAATAAAAAAAAATTTCGCTTTTAAATTGAAAAAAAATTCGCTTCTGACATCCCCCTATGGAAATTTCTGGCTTCGCGCATGTTTACAGGTATATTTCCTTCTTCCTGTAAAAATTATTTTAACATTTTAATAATTGATAACGTTTGCCTTTTTTAATTTACTAAATGATAAAACATATTAAAGACGTTAATTTTGTACCTTTTTTTTTTATTTACAAAACTAAAAATGTTCTATGTTAAATAAAAAATAACTACATTTATTAAACAAATAATACGCAAACAGATGCGGATTTTAATTTGTTAGATAATGTAAAGAAATCTAAAAATACAAGGATTATAAGAACTTTGACAGTAATAAATCAGCTCCGACAGGAAATAACAGCGCCCTCTACCAACTGTTCTGGAACTACACATTCCCCACTTTTTAAATCGAAATTTCCCGGCCTTTATTATCACGTAGGCAACGCTAGAACTGCCTAATGCATGGCGCATGTTCCAAAAACGTACCCAAGGTTATTATATCTATAAGGTTGCGCCACTTCACCTCTAGCCAATGAGAGCACGTAAAGACGCAACGTCACTCGGAGTTGAAAATCAGGAACGGCCCGGTAGACTCCAATCTTAAAGGGTGGTAACAAGATTAATTTAATCATTTTTTTAAATTTAAAATATAAAATAAATACTCAAATAACATTAATTTTACGTGAACACAACTTAAATATGCAGTACTGGGGTTTTTTGGAGGAGTACATACATAATAAAACTGTATTTCCCTTTCTGAAAAATATAAATCATCTGAAAGTTTCGTTTCGTTTTTTGACACCTGTCATTGTTATTACAGGAAGCGATGTTTTTTTTATTAATGAACTTTGTTTTAAATACACGAATTTACAGAAATATGTTCGGAAAGTTTTCTAAAAAAGCAATCATTCTAAAATTTTCATTATACACAAATAAACATCGCGTAATTTCTTTCTAAATGCATATAAATAAAGTTATTTTCGATTATGTTATCTGTAATAATTGAAAATCAAAAAAATAATTAAAACGCTAAGAGTTGTATATCTTTTTAGAGGGGGGGGGGGATGTACTTATGCCTAACTAGTAAACGAACCAATGCTTACTTACAGAAACTGAATAATTAAACTATTTTAAGAATATTAAGAATGTATGTACATTAAACTGTATAACACAACAATTATTTATATTAAGAATGTAGTATACTACAAATTATATAACACTATACTACAAATATATATATTAAGAATATATGCAAATTATTAATGCATACAAAATTTTAACTTGAAAATTCTATTATTCAATCTGTATTTAATATGTATATATACCTATATTGAATAATAAAACATATGTAGTTTTATTAAAAAAAAAAAAATTTAGAATATGAATCTAAATGAATAAATTATGCAAACATGTCAGCAGCAAATGCATAAGCTTATCATTTCTGCATCACATTTTGTAATCTTGAATAAAAAATGTATAACCAAATAAGCAGCTGAATTTCAATCAGTAAAACTCATGATATTCATTGAGCGAATTTATGGGAAATAACCCTTTGAGTAAGAAAAGTAAAGGCTATGCCTTCATAGAATGATAATGGTCAAAGATTTCATTTTATAGAATTTCCTTTTGTTCACTTATATTATCAATAGAGAAAATATAATATACAAAGCTAACTATAATAAGTAGCTTGAAAAATGTAGATATACAAGCAAACATATTTCAAATGCTGAATAAACTCAAACAACAAAAAATATTTGTCATTTTTGTATTAACCTATTCGCTTTTGTTGTCTGAAACAGTTTAGAATTGAGCATAAAAAATAAACAAAATATTAACGTATGCAAAATACCAGTTAAGTTAAATACTAGAATTTATCTACCTCATGAGCATTAGTGAGTAAGAGCTAACAAAATATACAAATAACTTAACAAACAATGTTTAAAAACATAAAATATAGGCGCAAAGTAAATATATTTAAAGTGTTAAAATTTTAAATACACTTCAATAAAATCAACTTGTCAGTTTTGCATTAAATCTCAGACTAATATTCAATACTATTATAAGAGCATGTAAAATGTTGTTATACAGCATTTTACTTTATTTATATGGGCTTTAAGTTAATTTGCATGTAATATAAACAAAATATTATCAATATGAAAAAAAAAACGATAAATCTTACTTTTTTTTATTGTCTATTTCAAGGCAATTGCTTCTTCGAAGCCTATAGTTATTTTATATTTTATGCTGTACCCTGACATTAATATACAATATAATTTGAAAAACACTTGGAAACATGCCGAAATAAAGCCGAGTACTTCTCGGAGAAAAATTTTGTCTGTTGATCTTAATATCCCCCTAATATTAGGTTTTGTTCGGAATTAAATTGGAAGCGAAGAGTGCTACCGCAAATTGCAAATTAAGGGTGAGCGTCAGTCTTTTTCGGCCTATAGTTGGCGCAATGACATTTTATGTCAAATGAGGATAGCACGCCAATTCTGGCTTCTCATTTATTGTCACCCAACAAAACCCAGCCAAACGGGAATGATGCGTAATAAAACCGTACTTGAACTTGTTTCTTGGAATTTCGTTTGTGGTCAGGCAGCTGTATTCTCCGAAGGGAAAAGAAAAGAGCCCCTTTCAGTGGGGGATGTTCCCTGGGAAACTCATCTGGTGACTGAAAGTGCACTAGGAAGAATACTGGCATAGTAAAGAAATCGCTAATTTCGATGCAAACAGCTAATCTATATAAGTAAAATTGAAAAACTGTCTGTCTGTCTCATCATCAAGGGAGAATGGCTGAACCGAATTTAATGAAATTTTGTGGGTAGCCTTGAAATAGCTCCATTTAAAATTTAGTCTATGTTTCGAGTTTCTAAGACCAGGGTTTGTCTAGATATTAATTAAAAACGAACAATTAAATATAGCATTATGCAGACGATATTATTTCCGTCAATTTATTGGAAAAGAATTATATCATGTCACGTGGCAGGCGATTAAATC
The DNA here is from genome assembly GCA_951213105.1 of Amaurobius ferox. Lineage (NCBI taxonomy): Eukaryota > Metazoa > Arthropoda > Arachnida > Araneae > Amaurobiidae > Amaurobius > Amaurobius ferox. The sequence goes on along the minus strand of OX578133.1, from coordinate 201,805,977 downwards.
TTTTCCGATATAAAATAAATTTCACAGATGTTGCACTTTTGATTGGATTATATCAATTACGGTCTTCACATTATTATTATTGATATTTTCGGAGATTATTGATATTTTCAATATATTACGTCATTGTTTTATTTTAGCAAAAATTGTTGAAACTTATATTGTAAGTAGTGCGGATAATATTCTACAAACGCACGGGTATCTTCTAATCTACGAGAATATAAGTAGTACAAGCATATTGACATATATTTTGACGTATATTGGCATACATTGGAATGAATTACGGTTTTTAGATTTAAAGATTACGGGATTATTGATATTTTCAATTTATTATGTCATCTGTTTAATTTTGGCAAAGATTTTAGAAACTCATATGTTGTAGTACATGTAATCTACTAATACACGGATATACTTTCTAATATTCGCGAATGTAAGTAGTACGGGTCCCATACAATTTTAGCGCTTTTATTTTGCATATATTGGTTCAATTTCATATTTTTTGTACATCCTGGTCCCGCAAACGGGACCAGGATATTTTATTCTTCAGATCTGTCCGTGAAGATAAGCTTGCATAGCGAGAAAAGATATTCTTAAATTTCTTTTTAGGAGCAAATATTTAAATTAACAATATGATTTAGTATGCTATAGGAATTTTCACATGATCGGGAATTTAAATTTCTTTATATTATATACTCCGTACAAAGAACGGGTATACTGCTAGTAAATGTATAAAATGAATAAATATGATAATAATTATTACAGTTTACTATACATTGATGATAATCTGAGATGGAATTCTCAGAATTTCATACATTTTTATTACATATAGTTGACTTTTTCAGATTCAATATCCAGTAAATACCATAATCAAAAATAACACATTTATTTGATGCATTTAGTCCGCTTTGCACCGTTCAAGAATTAAAAATGTTTCTTTCAGAATTATTTAGATCTTGTATTTTGAAAATGTAACATTTTGAGGATAATTTTGCCCTTTTGAATTCATTGTTTGATTATAGATTAATCGAAGTCATAAACATTCAAGTAATCTAATAGTGCGTATTATACAATTATATCTCTTTTCAGCTTTTAGTCTGTCTAAATATAAAATTTTATGGGGATGCTTTTATTTGTTCTGATGTTATCCTGTCTGTAATACAGACAGGAATAACGATATCCAATAACAACCGAACCATATTCAAGTGGTCATCAAACAGATGTCTTTGTAAAATTCACAAAATTAGAAAATTTCTGTACTCTAACAATGTTTGGATTTCGAATCGATGTATATAGTTATGTGCCACTCTAGATGTGTTCATTTTCTTTGAGACTTGGAACCCGTAGTAGTAGACAGACATCACTCGAGAGGGAGAGCCCGAACCCCAAATATTTCTTTTATTGAGTAAGAAGACATGAAAAATCAGAAACCATCAGAATCATCTGTAAAAGATCAGAATCGCCTGGCCGCAGTGTTTCTTTCAGGACATTTTAGCCGGTGGAGCGAATGATATTTTAGGGGGGGGGGGGGGGGGTTATTTGCCCTATATAAATATATCTAAATGCTGTCACATAAATAGAAACTAGGTTGACATAAAATGTCTTCCGGAGGTATGCCTGAAAGAAAACTGCCTGGACTGTCTCAGTCTTCCCCTAGAAACAATTTAGTATTTTCCCATGCTACAACCAATATTCTGCGAATTATCTTTCCTTTGCAATCGTAAATAATACTATTTGAAATTTATTTCGAATAATTCATATTTTAATCATGCCAGTGGCATAGTCTGGGGGCATGTAGTTTTAGTTTTTATAGAATGTATCTACACTTAGCTTGAATGTATCTACTCTTACACATTCGTTGCTGTTATGCTGTCACTTGGACATTACTATGCTGTCACAAACGTCAAAAATAAAAAATTTCGTAATTTTTTGTCGAATTTCAAAAAATTTTATCTACTAGTTTGATTTTATAACAAAGTCGGATATAAAGTTTCATGAAAATCCATAGTTGTGGTACCTATTGTGTACACAAGAAATAGACCACAGACTGACATCACTCTAAAAATAGTCAAAACGTATTCAGGAGGCACTAAAACCTATATTGGCATCAAAATTTCGAAATTGACAATTTTCGCGAAAACAATACTTTATACTATATTCAATGGTATAAGAAAGTAAATTTTACGGTTCAGTGGCATAACGCCAGGGCAAGCAGGAACTACAATGATGGGGGGGGGGGGGGGGGGAGCGGTCTTTCGAATCCAATTTCACACAAAATCCAATTTCACACAAAATAATTTTAGAAGGTTTGAGTATTCGGATTTATTACAGAATTACAAATCTTTTCAAAAGGCTAAAAATGCTTTAAAATTAAACTGCTACAAAAATAACTATAAAATAAAATTTTTGCTAAAAAAACCCAGCTTCTTACTTCAATATAGAAAGACAGTTCAGCCACACCAGCAAACGCAAGAACTGGATTTCCTGCATTTGAAACTGGTTCATACTAATTACTTCTTTTAATTTTACTTTATGTTGAATTATTAATAGCTATATTATATTAGGATAACCCACAAGTGACTTATCTACCAAATATTGAAAAGTTAGGTCAATTAGTTTTTTGAGCTAGACTGGATACATACACTGTATACTATTTTTAATGTGACAGACAAACATGCCAGTCACATTAAAAAGAGTACTCTAAACATATAGATCTGCAGAAAACTCATGTTGCAATTTTTAACACAATACCAATACTTTTTCTATATATTGTAGGGAAAGTAAAATTTAATTAAAGACAGTACATTAAAGTAACATTGACAAAAAAAAAAATTGTAATTATATTAATGGATTATATTAATGGCAATAAAATTTCAGGTACAGAAATTTTTGATTGCTGAAGAGAAAATTCAAAATTCCGTAGATATATTGATATTAAAAATTATTGAGGTTAAGTACAAAAGCAGAAGCAGTATGGGATGTTTAGGTGGCATGTTTTTGCATGAAAAAAAATTAAAGTAAGAAAGTTGATGTTGAAAGGAAGAGCCAAAAAAATTACTTGTTGCAGAAGAGGTCAGAATGACAGTATTATTAATGGCAATAAAATTTCAGGTACAGAAATGTTTGCTTGCTGAAGAGAAAATTCTAAATTCCATAGATATAAAGACTTAATTTATGAAGATCATATAGCCATACTGTCAAGGGCTAGCATCTTTCATGGAGGACATTGTTTCTAAAATAGAAACTTACATATAGCAATCAAGAACCATGAGTCAAAATAAAATTTTGATAACACATGTTGCTATTTATTATATCCAAAAATAACTAATTGCATTGAACTTGAAAGTTGATAATTATAATTTACCACTTCTGTTAATTTTATAAGCAATAGTAAAGAATTAACCACTAAATTTTTGCATCATGAATTTAAATAACTACAGAATTCCTAGAATACATATATTTTCAACTGCATACTTTTTACAGGCATTCAACAAAAAACCTCTCAATTCTAAAATATTGTATTGTAGAATATTCATGAAAAGAAAAAATTGCTAGTGTACTTATGTCAAATCTTTATCATTCAAGTTTCAGATTCACTTTACTTGATATGAAGAATATATCATAAGTATATAAGAAAAGACACTTGTATGCCCCTGATATCTGATACAGTTTCACATTAAAATTGCATTAATACTTATAGATAACATTAGTACGAATACATTCTTAATATGAATGGCGATGTTTTGATATGCAACTACCCATTCCCCAGATGCTCTTGAAAAGACTACTATAAAAAAAAAATTAACATCCACAAACACCAGTACTAACTTATAAAATACATCAGGCCTGTGAATATTCAAATCACTTTTCATTAAGTGATTTGAAGTCATAAAAATATCTCCCTTATGCATAAAAAATAATTTGTATTCAGTTAATAAATTTTAAGCCCTGTTAATATTATATACTTTGTTAAGTACGGGTTAATGTTAATGAATGCCTATTTTCCTTTAGACTATCAATTTTCTACGATCATTATAAATTTTTATACCAACATGTTTATATATTTCTGAGTTAGTGTTCGTAAGTTTAACTAAATTACTGATGTGCAATTACTAATTCTTCACAATAGCAACATTTGAACTTACTGTTGGAAAAATTTTAGAATTACATTTTATGCAACTATGATTCGACATGTGGCTGGATAGCAATTGGTTTTAGCTTGAAAGATGAAAAAAATGCATATATTAACTTCAATACCTAAAACAGTAACGTGGTCTTATTTCTTTGGGTTATATATAACATAATTTGTCTTAACTATTTTCTGAAAAATTTATATGTTCAATCATAATGGTTAATTTTTAACGTATTATGATTTAAACAGTTTTTACAAAGTTTACACGAACAGTTTGTATACTAGCTTTGAAAAAAATGTACCATATTCACTTTCAAAATACTATTTTATATTAACAAGTGAAAAAAGGTAAACAGTAAAAGTTAATATTTTACAAAGGGGAAACATATGGATGCAATTGAAAAAATTAGCACAATTTACTTCGCAGCAGATTGTTGAATTTTGAAGAAAATAAATAACACAGATATGCAATTTAACATTTTATTGAGACGGCAAATCTTAACATTTATACAGATTTCTTAGTATTTTGAATAGTCATAGATGCAATTATAGATCATTTAATACATATTTTAAATAATCTGTTATGAGTCATGACGAATCTCTAATTGATGAGGTTCAAACAATCTGAAAAGAGTAACCTGAAAGATCAAGGTATGATTAAATACAATTAAAATAATAATGAAATTTCAATATATATTTCACACTTTCAAAAATGTCATATTTTGAAACTAATAATTATTTTGATATGAAATTTTCAGCCCCATACACTAGTACTTTTAAAAACTAGAACTGCAATTTGATGCAAAAACATTCTTTGTAACACTGTACAACATAGTTGAAAAGTGTTTATATATAACTCTGTTCATTCATTCTGTCTGTCCATTCGTACGATAACTGCCATAAAAATGACTTTATCAAAATCAAATTTTAGTATGTTGTTCAGACAGTTTGTGGGACATATGGGAATATAAATGAATAATATTACCCAATTAGTTTTGGATTGAACCCGGGTTGAAAAAGTGAAATACATTATACCCTCTAGGACTTAAGCAAAGTTAAAATTCACAAATTGCTTTGAAAATTTCAGAAAATATTCAAATAAAAAAAAATTTAGCAAAATCTGCTTGGTAGTTTTTAAAATAAAATTTAAAATAATAATGGCACCCATATTATATGAAGAAATCACATGAGCCACTTGAAAATAAAATATTGCATCCAACTTATTTCCCAATGTAAAATTCGTGATTTAAAGTTCTTTTAAATTTATATTTAGTTTTGCATCCATCCTAAAACAGCTTATTTTTTGTGTAATTTGTGACAGCAATATGGTTCACCATGTTGGACAATGTATAGGCAAATGATGGTGTATCAAGTGCCTGGCTATTTGTAATAAATATTGCATATTTGCACTGTATGCATTTTAATATTTAAATTCAACTCTATGTTTAAAAGGTCTTCAGCATAATGAATTATATAACCTGATGAAAAATAACTTAAATTTTGCTATTCTAAATCTGTAAATTGTAATGGTGATAAAGATATTTCTCAAATTATACAGCTTGACACAAGATTAAAAATTTGAAATTTAAATAGAGATACTTTTCAAATTATACAGTTTGACACAAAATTATAAATTTTCATATAAAACTTGAACTTTCAATATAGAAAATGGTCTCAACTTAAGGAAAATCCTAATTCAGTAATTGTAAGAGTCCATCAAAAGGAGAAGTGAAAAGAACACATTTTTCAAAATAAGCAATTTGGCACAAAATTAAAATTTGTCATATAAAATTGGAAAGTATTTATAACTTATATAACAGTAGATAATGGTAAATTGCAATAGAATCCACCACCAGCAGAAGGGAGATTGAGATATTTTTAAATTATACAATTTGCAACAAAATTATAAATTTTCATATAAAACTTGAACTTTCAATACAGAAAATGAGTCCATTGTATGAGTCCATCAAAAGTAGGAGTGAGAAGAACATCTATATATACTAATTGCCAAGTGTCCGTCTGTCTGTCTGTCACGCTTTTTTTAGGCACTTCCCGAATAGATAGAGACTTGCAATTTGGTACACGACTCGGTCGTTCGATAAAACCACCTGGAATTTTTCGAAAACATTCTATAGAAGGGGTGCCCCACACCAAAACGTTCGAAAAGTGAAATGATGGGAAGCATGTACTTTCACTCAAACTTCAAAAGATAGATATAAATAGTAAGCGACAAAAATATGTATTAGTAAATTTAGTTTCTGAATCTACTTTTTGAGAAAAAAAAGCTAATATATTGAACCTTACTGACTTAGTTTTCGAGTAATCATCTTGACAAGTCGAAGAAGATTGAAAAATGTTCATTTTACAAGTTTGTAATGCTTATATCTTAAAAACTAAAAGTGCTAGCTATGAACAATAAGCAAGAATTTGAAGCTCTTTTAAAGTCTTGCAAGTGTATATAATTGGGTTTTGGATCGAGTGGTTCTAATTTCGATAGCTTAGTTACCTTGATAGCTTATAACCTTGATTTTCCATAGCTGGGAAAGTTGCAATATTTAAAATATCACGATTGCTGCAGCTCGGTGTTTTTACTTACTCCTTGGTGAAATATGGATGCACAAGGATGAGATATTTTATTTTTTTGGAAAAAATTATAAGTTTAAATAAACTTGAGGATTCTAAAGATGTTTAATGATTGGTGAGGTTTGAACATAATACATGGAAATATACATAATCCAGTAAGTAATTATGTGCCGCCAGACAAGTTTATAAATTAATTTGAATGTAAAATCTCGTCAGATATATTGTTAAGTTTAATATATATACTGCAAAGCAAGTTAAAAAAATTTCATTTTTTGAGAAAATTGCATATCTAGAGTCAGAGTATCCAGATGAAATCGGGACAAAAACTAAAAGTGCTAGCTGTAGCTAGGTATAAGCAGTTAGCAAGTAATTTGTAGCACTTTGAAGGCCTGTAAGCGAAACAAATGAGTGAAAAAAATGAACAAATTGAATCTTTATTTTACAAAATATTATTTACTTAAAACCATTTCGGCTCCCATCAGACTGGACGACCGACCACTGAATATATATATATATATATATATATATATATACATATATATATTTTTGTAATGTTAAGGTGACCAATTTTTTTACAATGAAAAGGAGGACGAAAAAATTTAAGAAAAAAGTACAACGTAAATAAATGAAACATTTTATTAATTCAAACAAAAATACACTAATTATGGTTACATCCCTTTTAATTATTTACTTAAATGAGTATTTTTCCATTGAATGAATATTTTTTGTCAATATATCATTTTCTAACAGTAACAATATATTGGAAATTTCGGAGCAAGAAATATCCTTCATATTGAATTTCACCGTAAGTGCTGCAGCTAGAGTATCAACATTCAATCTTGATTTCTCACTTGTCCAAAAATCGTTACCAATTGAAAAAGAATTGAAATAATTTCGTATTTCCGTTAGAAGTAAACACGAAGTATAATATAAAGTAAACAAAGTGAAGTGCGCAATGGTGCGAGACAAATGCAAGACACGTGAAGTTCTCCTATGCACTGCGCATACGTTTCATAAACACGTCTTTCCGAACTAGAGCTCCTCTACTACCTATAGAGGAGCCTTATTCCGAACTGTACCGTCATATGACGCGTAACAGTTCGGCGCGGCATCTCTGAATACAGAGATTAACAGATTAGTTTTAAAATATCGAAAAGGAGGACAGGTAGGAGGACACTTTTTGAGGAAGGACAGAATCTACAAAAGAAGGACTGTCCTCCCTAAAGGAGGACGATTGGTCACCTTAGTAATGTGCTCCATAATTTTTTGAGTGCAGCCTTTTACAGTTAAGTTTGTTATACAGTAAATTTAAACCAAAAGTTTAGATTGAGCGTTGTATTTTTTCTGGGAATTAAAAATAATATTTATGTATTTATGTTTATATGTATATATATTTTTTTGCATATATTTTTTATTATATGTATATATGATTTGTGAGGATTCTAAATATAATATCTAATAATTTATTTTTAAATTAAAAGCAGTTTTAAATTGTTTCTTATAATACATATTATATTTAAAAACCTATAATAAACAGTAAATTATTTATGATTCTGAATAGGTGAATGAATTTTAAATTATTTTCCATTTAATTTCTATTCCTTTTGTGCAATGTTTCAAATTTGTGATTCATTTTTTTAAATAAAATCTATTTTATAACTTTTCAAAAGCACATGTACTTAATGAAAATACTAAATTACAACTGCTCACTGCAGTATATACAGATATAAAAAAAATTTATGCAAGGAATTTTTTATATTCACTAAACTAACTGTGAACATCACACACTAAACCGGGTACAAAGTCAATAATCCACTTTGAGTCTCGCTTTAAATTCATTCATAATAGCAAAACTAAAAGTAGAGTGCCGAGCCAGTAGTGGACACAAGTAGTGGATTTTCAAAGTTTATTAAATCATAAAGAAATAACTTCTCATAAAATGGCTTTGAAAAGTGTATTATACAGTCACTGATTTATTATCATAATATATGTAATGAACACTCTTTAATGACAGTGGTGAATTTTGTTTACAATCTGGCTTCCTGCGCTTCACCTAACTTTTCACGAAAAACATTTTTTGGCACAGATATAAATATTTTATCTGATGATGGAAAACTAGGAGTCGGGCACATTGGAGAGATACAATACTTATAACTATTCGGAAGTTTGGGACAGAAGAAACAATTATAATTATCGGAACTTTACGAATGTAACCAAACTAATATACCAATTCTCAAAGACGAGAGCCGTGGACGAACCTGGTGATGTCACATTCTCTATGCGCCAAAATGGACCGTTTTCCTGCCACAATCAGAAAGGCGAATTTTGACTGCTAATAAAACGTGAAATACAGCTCGAAGAATAAAAATTTTTGTATTTTTGTCCGTTTTGGAATGAATAAAAAATTTAAAAAAAGAGACCGGAATTGTCCATTGTACAAGTCCATCAAAAGCGGGAGTGAGAAAAACATATTTTTCAAAATATGCAATTCAACACAAAATCAAAACTTGTTATATAAAACTGGAAAGTATCTATAACGAGTATAAATATAACAGTAGATAAGGATAACAGAGACCGGAATTGTCCATTGTAAGAGTTCATCAAAAGCAGGAGCATGAAAAACATTTTTCAAAATATATTCAATTCAGCACGAATTAAAAACTTTTCATATAAAAATTGAAAATATTTATAACTTGAGTAAAAATATAACAGTAGATAATAGTATATTGTAATAGAATCCACCATAAGCAGAATGGAGATGAAGAAACATTTTAAATTATACAGTTTGGCACAAAATTAATTTTCATATATAGAACATGAAATTTCATTATAGAAAATATTCACAACTTGAAAAAAATTCTTGAAGGATATCGTCAGCTTAAAAACATACGCAAAAGTACACTATGAAAGTATTCTAATGAAGATACCATACAATTGAATTTTCAATTCTGTCATAATGTTTCCCTTATATTATATCCCTATATGTGTATAAGGAAGGTTATATTTCACAGCAATGGTGAAATCCACAGAATTACGTGTTAAATCAAAGAAAAGTTTGGAAAGTTTACCTCTGTGTCAATTGTACCATCCACTTCTTGTTGATCTGAAATGAATCCAGTCTTTGGGTATTTTACATGTTTAGATTGGAGTAATGGAACATGACTTTGCGCATCACGGCTTCAAATTTCTCCAATTATCAACTTCATGCTGGGACTTTTCAAAATGTCCCTTTAACAAAGAGGATTTAAAATATTACAAACAAATTTTTGAAAACATTGAGAACAAAACTATCACTAAACTTGCACTCTGGTGTATGTATATATATATATATATATATATATATATCACAGTGTCTATTGAATTGCATTAAAAAAGTTCAGAGTTTTTTAAAAAGCGGTGAAATGGTTTTTTTTTATATGTAATTTTTGGTTAATATTGCATTGTTCTCAACATATTTTCATGGAGTGTTGATAAGTTGTTGCTAATTAAGAAATTAATTTAATCACAATTAAAAAAGAAATTTGTATTTATTAACTGCAAATGCAATGCAATTTGAAGTGTATTGATTATAATTATTTTATGCAGTACAACTCAATTCAATGAATATAAATAAGAAAATAAAGAAAACAGCAATTTAATTAAACAGATTAAAAAATTAGGGCATATAATGCATATATATCTTAAATATTTTGGCAATATTTACTTTAATAATTTACTTTTATTAATAAATCAAGTTTAAGTTATAAAACTTTATTAAGTAACTTTTGATTTGATATGGCAGTAATTACGATCCATTTAGAAGTTATATTTTGCCTCACTAATTCTGCCCTTAGTGCTAATTATTTACGGAACAGATTGGATATAAAGAATTAGCTGCGGGAATTTTACTCCCGACAGCGGAAAAACTGATACATTGTTATTCGCCTAATGTGAACCACAATTTATGTAAACACACTGATGAAAATGTATTTATTGAATAAACTAAAATTTGCATGTTTGAAAGAGCTCTGCATATCCAATCGTATGCTTTTTGGAAAGTGCTGTAGATGTAAAAGCATTTATTTTTACATAAAAAACATTTTTACACTCAGGGCAACATTTTTTTAGTACTACTAATACATGAAATAGTTGTACTGCACAAATGCTGGAAAATTAATACTTTGTATATTCTAACAGCAACAGAAATTAAATCCGCGATGGTTTGTTTATGTTTCACAAGAAAATAAAGCATATTCAAAGAGAAAAAAATTTGCACTACTTACGCTTGATTTCTTTCAATCGTCTGTTCCTTTGAGATTTCGACATTTTGCCGCGCTTCTTCGATTTATTTTTATTACTTGTTGAGGTTTTTAAAAGGATCGGTATAATGGTATGCATATTCTAAAGGAAATATAATTAAACATAATCAAATAAATTGCTATAAAGAAAGACAAGACGTGACTTTAAGGGTACTCAATCTGTATTGAATGTCAACACATTGATAGGGTTACTCTAAATTTCATCTTGGCGTCAATCGTTTTCTTGGCATCTTTTGAACAGAAACTTGAAGACAAAGCTGCAGTCCTCAGTGATGTACATTTGGACCACTTACTCAAATTTATAGAATAAGAAATTACCTTTCCGTGATTATGGTATTATTTTATATGATCTGTTGTTGTACTTAATAGCGTATTAGAAGGAATAGCCATTTAAAAACATTCATTAAAAATAAAAAGAGTCGATATGAATTAAATTACGACAACAGATGGCAGCACCAAAAATATTTTGAATTAAAATAATAAATATATTCTATATTTTATTGAGAATTAAATTTAGTGTTAATCTAATCTAAGCATTGCATTTTATTTTTTAGAGAAAAATTCGCAATTGTTTGAGTAGAATTTTGGCGATACAAGTGTCCCGCGAATGCTAACAAAGCGCGGATAGGGCAGAAGATTTACTGACGCTCACCCTTAAACAATCGCCTTTTGGAGCATCTTGTCAAACCTGCAATATTCAGCATCATCTGTTCACAAAAGGTGAGGTGGTGGTGGGTGTTTCTAAAGCCACCTTAACTTTGATGTGTACACAATGTCTTAACTGTGCCAGTTTTATTTAGCATTGTTCTAAAAGAAATCTTGTTAAAACATGCCATTTTAGCTAAAATGTTAAAACTCATAAACACAACATTAGTCTGAATTCTGGATAGCATGAGCATTTTAAGCAAAAGAAATTTAAATTGTGCATGAAAGTGAAATATTTTTAATTTGCATATCTTGTAGTTATAATTAGTTAAAATTGGTCAATGGTAAAGAGAAGGCGCTGGGGATAGAGACGTGTACTTTGAGCTAAGAAGACAGCAAATTATGATTAATGTTAGAGATAACATGCATCCGGTAATTTTTTGAAGCGAATCCAATTTTCTCTAGATTTTGGTATTACAGTTTTTGGTATATTAAATAAGTCTATGATTCTATTTATATTTGATAACTAGTACCTGTTATTCATGGTTGAAATGACATTACCATATAAGTATTCATACTTAAGATTTTAATATGATTTATAATTCAAATAACATTGGAATAGAATATTGTATAGTAATTACAACTTATTTTTCAGATAAACATTTAGATCTATTTCCCCTTAATATTACAAAAATCAATACAGGCACTTTGGATAAAGAAAATATGAAAATGCTAAAATAATTTTCGATTTTAGTAAAATTGTTAAAGATTTTAATATGCCCGTTTAAACCCTATGTGCACATATATGGATTATTATGTATAGCGAGCAGGGAACATAGATCCCTAATACAGTAACTGTCGATCATTATATTTACTGCTATGACTCCCCTACTATATTGAATTTAAAAGATATACAGTTCAATTTCCAATCAAACAGAAAAAATTTCAATGTTCGCTAACACTGGATTCATAGGAAATAAGAAAAGGGATGAAATTGTCAATATCATTTCAAGTCAATATAAACCTTTATTCAATTCTTTTTCCATTTAAGTCTGTGTTTTATTGGTACTGATGCAGGGTCACAACAAGGAAATGGTTTCGACTATTCATCTTTTGGTTCAAAATGAGTAAAGTGACTTCATTATAAAATGTTTGTGAAGTATTCATTACTTAGAATTTTGTTTGTTGTTATCAAGAGAATAAAAACAATAAATAAAGTAGCTCTACAAATGGTTAAGAACATACATCATAGATAGAATAGGCAAAATATGTAAATTGCTGAAAATTCAAATACACTCCAACAACATATAGGAATTTCTCAGTTTTACCAGAAACCAATTTGTTCTTATTTCTGAAATAGTTTAGAATTAAACATAAAAGATTAAGCACATCATTATGAACGCATACAAAACATTACCGATGCAGGTACATTGAATTTTGCCATGAGCAATTGAAATAAAATATGAAATGCTTAAGAGTGTATGTAGGTGATGGGCACGACAAGTAAATCCATTTAAAGTGTTCAAGTTTCAAATATACTTCAACAGCAATGAATGAATTAACTCGTCAGTTTCCCATCAACACTCATATAACAAATATTTATTACATTATGAATAGGCATGCTGCAAATTCAATTTAAGTTATGAATACTCATAAAAGATTTAAAATATATACTGATCCCAATGAACATGCAATATAAATACGAAATTTTATTATCAATATGAAGAAAGTTTCTACATACTTTTATTTATAGTCCATGTTTTGAATTATCAGTCGATAAAACCAAGTTCTAATTGAATGAGTAGTATATATATGCACGTGTGAGCGCACATGTAGTTTATACACTAAAAACTATATTTTATAGCTTATTTTATATCTTTTTTATATAAAAAAAAGGTCTCGATCCATTTTAATATTAAAAACATGATTTTATAGCTAAATAAGGCCTTTTTTACATTTAGACCAAATTTTAACTTTTTTTTAGATAAATGCGTGAAAAAAGAGAACTTCCAAAATGAATGGAAGTCCTCTAAATATATTTAAAAAAAATCTTTTGAAGATTTCTAATAGAAAAACTAAACAAAATTAAAAACGAATTATAAAAATGGATGATGATATATCCTATACCATCATCAAGAGCCTTAAAATATTACCAAATCAAAGATATTGTCGACACTGAATTTGAGAAAGAAGAAATAATATATTAGAATTTATAGGGATGAAAAAACACGTCCGGAAATTACGGACGCGTTTTATAGAAAGAAAACAGGTTATTTTATAGAGTTTTTAGAAGAAAATAAAATAGATTATGAACAGATAAGAACAAAAAATTATGAATATACATCTAATTTAACAGTTTTAAATTCATCCATTCTTTATAATCTGTAAAACCTCTTTCTTCCATCTCTTTTTTAAGTTTTTCTCTGTATTCTTCATCAGACTTTGACTCTCTAAATATTTTTTCTGCTATAATATTTTTTTGTTCATTATCAGAAATCGTAATAGAAACATCAGGATCAAATCCACTTAGTACATTAATTATTCTAGTTACTTTCCCAACGAAACATTTATCCTCTTTTAGTTCATCTTTTAACACTTTTATAATTTCATTTTTATTCACATTTTTTAAAATTCTATTAAACACAACAACTAATATCTCTCTAAATTTAATATTATGGAATTCCTCCTCCAATAAGTTAATTTTTATATCTAATTCTTTAAGGGTGAGCGTCAGTAAATTTTCTGCCCTATCCGCGCTTTGTTAACTTTCGCGGCAAACATATTTCGCCGAAATTCTGCTCAAACAGTTGCGAAATATTTTTTAAAAGATAAAATGCAATGCTTAGATTATATTAAAACTGAATTTAATGCTCCAAAAAACATAGAATATATTTTGTATTTTAATCCAAAATATTTTTGGTGCTGCCATCTGTTGTCGTAATTTAATTCAAACCGATTATTTTTATTTTTTAATGAACATTTTTAAATATCTATTCCTTCTAATACAGTGTTAAATACAACAACAGATCATATAATAATGCCACAATCACGTAAACGTAATTTATCATTCTATAAATTTGATAAGGGATCTGAATGTACATCACTGAGGATTGCAGTTTTGTCTTCAAGTTCCTTTCTCTTCAAGTCCAAGTTCAATTACGTTTCCGTGATTATGGCATTATATATGATCTGTTGTTATATGCGTATTAGAAGGAATATACATTTAAAAATGTTCATTCAAAAATAAAAATAGTCGGTATGAATTAAATGACGACAACAGATGGCAGCACCAAAAATATTTTAAATTAAAATAAAACATATATTCTATGTTTTATTGGGTATTAAATTTAGTTTTAATATAATCTAAGCATAGCATTTTATCTATAAAATAATATTTCGCAACTGCTTGAGCAGAATTTCGGCGAAATATGTGTGCCGCGAAAGTTAACAAAGCGCGGATAGGGCAGAAAATTTATTGACGCTCACCCTTAAAGCATTCATCTAAATCATATGTAATTTCTGTATTTAATAATTTTATGATACTCTCTCTCAAAGATTTTTGAATATATGTATTATGCACATTTTGAGAGTCCTTATATACATTATTATAAAATAATTGTCTTCTTAAAATCGGGGGTAAATTTATTTTATCATAGCATACTTCATATATTCCAGGTAAAAATATTAATTCATTTAGAGATGTAATATCATTTTCGCTACAATTTAATGTTTCTAAATTAGTTAAATTTTCTATTCCTTCAAGGGATGTTAATTTATTTCCCTCACAATATAATTCTTTTAAATTAGTTAAATTTTTTATACCTTCAAGAGATGTTAATTTATTTCCTCCACAATATAATACTTTTAAATTAGTTAATTTTTTATACCTTCAAGAGATGTAATATCATTTTCGCTACAATTTAATGTTTCTAAATTAGTTAAATTTTCTATTCCTTCAAGGGGTGTTAATTTATTTCCCTCACAATATAATTCTTTTAAATTAGTTAAATTTTTTATACCTTCAAGAGATGTTAATTTATTTCCCTCACAATATATTACTTTTAAATTAGTTAAATTTTTTATACCTTCAAGAGATTTTAATTCATTTCCCCTACAATTTAATGTTTCTAAATTCTTTAAATTTTCTATTCCTTCAAGGGATGTTAATTTATTTCCTCCACAATATAATACTTTTAAATTAGTTAAATTTTTTATACCTTCAAGAGATTTTAATTTATTTCCCCTACAATTTAATCTTTCTAAATTCTTTAAATTTTCTATTCCTTCAAGGGATGTTAATATATTTGAATCACAATATAATGCTTTTAAATTCGTTAAATTTTCTATTCCTTCAAGAGATTTTAATTTATTTCTCCAACAATTTAATGTTTCTAAATTTATTAAATTTTTTATTCCATCAAGAGATGTTAATTTATATCCATCACAATATAATTCTTTTAAATTCGTTAAATTTTCTATTCCTTCAAGAGATTTTAATTTATTTCCCCAACAATTAAATATAAAAATAGATTTCACTTCAGTAGGATTCTCTATATTTAAGAAAGACATAGTTTTTTTTCCATACCATTATTATATGTAACATTCATTTATATAGAAACATTTTTATTAAATATTTATTTATCATCTTTGTTAGTTAATTGTCTCAAAAGATAAACACACTCTCTCAAGATTGATTTAGCTTCATATATCTCTTCAATAATTTTCTCTCGGTAAGGTTCTATTTCATGATGACCAAACTTTTTATTTAATTCACTCATCTGTATAGCTTGTACTTTTTTCCAATAAACATTAAAAAAGTGATCAGGTAATAGATCAAATTTATATTTAATCAAATAACAAAAATCTAATTTATACATAAATTCTTCTATAAAATTTTCACTAAATGTTTGATATCTAGTTATATACAGCCAATTTAAATCATCTTTTAATTCTCTCATAGTATCTTCTGTAAGATTTTGAAATATTGATACTTTATATAAATCTAAATTATTAGAAAATTTTACGATAAATTCGTTACTTAAAGTTTGATATTGAGATATGTTTACCCAATCTACTTTATCTTTACATTTTTCTATAAAATCTTCTGATAATTTTTGATATCTAGAAATTTTAGACCAATCATCAAGTTGAGCAAATTCTTCAATAAAAGATTCAGACAGTGTTGAATATTGTAAAACTAAATCCCAATTTACATGATCTTTAAGATTTCTAATTACATCTTCAGATAAATTATTTCTGGAAAATTCATTCCAATCAATATCCATTTATTAATGAAAAAATTTTAGAAAGGGATTTTTTCAATATGCATATAAGGTTTTAAGGCGGAATTAGACCGATCCGAAAAGTTACCTTTTTCCGATAGATGGCTCTGAATATCGCAGGTTTGGCGAGATCCGACCTTGCGCCAAACAGCGATTATGCTCAATTTGCGGTAGCCATAGTCTCACTTCCGATTTAATCCTGAAACCGGATGTTGTGAATGCATTCAATTAGAACTTGGTTTTATCGGCTGATAATTCAAAACGTGGACTATAAAATAAAAGTATGTAGAAACTTTCTTCATATTGATAATAAAATTTCGTATTTATATTGCATGTTCATTGGGATCAGTATATATTTTAAATATTTTATGCGTATTCATAACTTAAATTGAATTTGCAGCATGCCTATTCATAATGTAATAAATATTTGTTATATGAGTGTTGATGGGAAACTGACGAGTTAATTCATTCATTGCTGTTGAAGTATATTTGAAACTTTAACACTTTAAATGGATTTACTTGTCGTGCCCATCACCTACATACACTCTTGAGCATTTCATATTTTATTAGCTCTATTTCAATTGCTCATGGCAAAATTCAATGTACCTGCATCGGTAATGTTTTGTATGCGTTCATAATGATGTGCTTAATCTTTTATGTTTAATTCTAAACTATTTCAGAAATCAAGAACAAATTGGTTTCTGGTAAAACTGAGAAATTCCTATATGTTGTTGGAGTGTATTTGAATTTTCAGCAATTTACATATTTTGCCTATTCTATCTATGATGTATGTTCTTAACCATTTGTAGAGCTACTTTGTTTATTGTTTTTATTCTCTTGATAACAACAAACAAAATTCTAAGTAATGAATACTTCACAAACATTTTATAATGAAGTCACTTTACTCATTTTGAACCAAAAGATGAATAGTTGAAACCACTTCCTTGTTGTGACCCTGTATCAGTACCAATAAAACACAGACTTAAATGGAAAAAGAATTGAATAAAGGTTTAAATTGACTTGAAATGATATTGACAATTTCATCCCTTTTCTTATTTCCTATGAATCCAGTGTTAGCGAACATTGAAATTTTTTCGGTTTAATTGGAAATTCAACTGTATATCTTTTAAATTCAATATAGTAGGGGAGTCATAGCAGTAAATATAATGATCGACAGTTACTGTATTAGGGATCTATGTTCCCTGCTCGCTATACATAATAATCCATATATGTGCACATAGGGTTTAAACGGGCATATTAAAATCTTTAACAATTTTACTAAAATCGAAAATTATTTTAGCATTTTCATATTTTCTTTATCCAAAGTGCCTGTATTGATTTTTGTAATATTAAGGTGAAATAGATCTAAATGTTTATCTGAAAAATAAGTTGTAATTACTATACAATATTCTATTCCAATGTTATTTGAATTATAAATTATATTAAAATCTTAAGTATGAATACTTATATGGTAATGTCATTTCAACCATGAATAGCAGGTACTAGTTATCAAATATAAATAGAATCATTAACTAATTTAATATACCAAAAACTGTAATACCAAAACCTAGAGAAAATTGGATTCGCTTCAGAAAATTACCGGATGCATGTTATCTGTAACATTAATCATAATTTGCTGTCTTCTTAGTTCAAAGTACACGTCTCTATCCCCAGCGCCTTCTCTTTACCATTGACCAATTTTAACTAATTATAAGATATGCAAATTAAAAATATTTCATTTTCATGCACAATTGAAATTTCTTTTGCTTAAAATGCTCATGCTATCCAGAATTCGAAGACTAATGTTGTGTTTATGAGTTTTAACATTTTAGCTAAAATGGCATGTTTTAACAAGATTTCTTTTAGAACAATGCTAAATAAAACTGGCACAGTTAAGACATTGTGTACACATCAAAGTTAAGGTAGCTTTAGAAACACCCACCACCACCTCACCTTTTGTGAACAGATGATGCTGAATTTTGCAGGTTTGACAAGATGCTCCAAAAGGCGATTGTTTAATTTGCAATTTGCGGTAGCACTCTTCGCTTCTAATTTAATTCCGAACAAAACCTAATATTAGGGGGATATTAAGATCAACAGACAAAATTTTTCTCCGAGAAGTACTCGGCTTTATTTCGACATGTTTCCAAGTGTTTTTCAAATTATAATGTATATTAATGTCAGGGTACAGCATAAAATATAAAATAACTATAAGCTTCGAAGAAGCAATTGCCTTGAAATAGACAATAAAAAAAAGTAAGATTTATCGGGGTTTTTTCATATTGATAATATTTTGTTTATATTACATGCAAATTAACTTAAAGCCCATATAAATAAAGTAAAATGCTGTATAACAACATTTTACATGCTCTTATAATAGTATTGAATATTAGTCTGAGATTTAATGCAAAACTGACAAGTTGATTTTATTGAAGTGTATTTAAAATTTTAACACTTTAAATATATTTACTTTGCGCCTATATTTTATGTTTTTAAACATTGTTTGTTAAGTTATTTGTATATTTTGTTAGCTCTTACTCACTAATGCTCATGAGGTAGATAAATTCTAGTATTTAACTTAACTGGTATTTTGCATACATTAATATTTTGTTTATTTTTTATACTCAATTCTAAACTGTTTCAGACAACAAAAGTGAATAGGTTTATACAAAAATGACAAATATTTTTTGTTGTTTGAGTTTATTCAGCATTTGAAATATGTTTGCTTGTATATCTACATTTTTCAAGCTACTTATTATAGTTAGCTTTGTATATTATATTTTCTCTATTGATAATATAAGTGAACAAAAGGAAATTCTATAAAATGAAATCTTTGACCATTATGATTCTATGAAGGCATAGCCTTTACTTTTCTTAACTCAAAGGGTTATTTCCCATAAATTCGCTCAATGAATATCATGAGTTTTACTGATTGAAATTCAGCTGCTTATTTGGTTATACATTTTTTATTCAATAAAATAGCAGAGTCTTAACAGTAAATGTAATAAGAATATACTAATAAAATAAGAACAAAATACAGCATACATTACATTTTAGCAGTCAACGGGCAAAAATTTAATGTATGCTGTATTATGAAGTTTTTATTTTGTTTTTTATTGCAGTTTTGGAGTAATTTTTTATATAAAATAATAATCGACAGACACTGTATATTAGGAGCCTATGTTCCATACTTAGTATGCATAGCCCTAATTTTTTGTACTTCAAAATTTAAATGAAAGCCCTATATCTTTGATATCTCAACAAATTTGCTAAAACAGATTAACATGTCTTTGTTGTAATGAAGGTCTGGGGTGGGGGGATTATGCTATTTTCCAGTGGAAAACCATGGAATACTCTTCACTTCACCAATAAATTTTAAGGATAATCTCCCTTAAACTTGAAAATGCAAATTTTCACTTAGTAACAAGTTGCCAGTAGCCCGTTTTAGTTTAGTGGTCACTGTATCACAATTTTTTTGTAAAATCAATAAGTATGGTTACATATACTTAATATATTATTATATATATATAGATATAAAGGATAAGAATTGGGGAAATAATAAACAGTTAGTAAACTTTTGGGACAGTTTTCGGATTAAAACAGAATGGAAGAGGGATGTAGTGGCCCGAAGTTGTTTTATTTAATCACCACATTGCATTGTGTAATTGACCTATGGTGAGTGGTGAATTCCTATTTTTAGGCCTACTCTAGGATGATATTGTAAATTTGCATTTTAATTTTTAGATAAAGTTTCACATGCATACCCTCTTCCCTTTGAAAGAATAAGCCCTTCCTATTCTTGTCTCCTTAGAAGTACACACTGTTCCTTCTACACATTTAGTATATATTATTTTATTTCCTTTACTTTCTCTTTTATTTGTTTTGATTTTTTCATTTGTTTATATGTGAGGTTAAATTAGATGTTTGCCAACCTAACCATCACAACTAAAACCACTGCAGGTGTGCACTGCTTACTGCATCAAATACTATTGAAACTATTGTTTGATGCCTTTTATCTGAATGGACCTTATGCCACTACTAACCTGTTCAGATTAGGCCACTCTAAAATATGTAACATTTTTTAATCGGCTCCAAAGTGAAATGTAAAACCGGTGTTTCACTGTAAAATTGCAAAATATCATAATTTATTTTCAGTGTAATTGAGTTATTAAATAAATTCTGGTTTATTCGACATCTAATATTCAGAATGTGTGATAGTCCAGCTTAGCTCTTAAATTATATTCGGGTTTAGAACCAAAATGATGCTTTGCTTAGAGGCCCTATGTCATATAAACAGTTTACAAAGAAAAGACCAATAACTTGTAAAATAGGAGTATTATGGGGTATGCATTTGTTGTATAGGAGCCCAAAAATTCTGCTGGTTGCACTGTTTAGGTCCATTCTGCTTTATTGAGTTATATTTACTGTAATAAACTGAATGCTTTTATATCCAGATTTATGTTAATTGAAGTTTAACTCATAATGTGTGTGTGTGTTAAAATTTATTTAAATGTTTTTTCGCATACTGTACAGTATAATTTAGTATGTGTAACTCTTTAATAAAAAAAAAAATCATATTTATTTTCCATTATTTTCTTTTACATTAATTTTTTCCAATTTTTATAGCATTTTAGTTCAACATCCGATAATTCTGTAAATTTGGTAATCCGGCACCTCTGAAATATGCAGGATTATCTGAAGTTTACTGCATATTTTATTTTATTTGTAACCTTGCTAAAAAATATAGCATAAAACGTTATTTGTAAATTTTGGTCTCCAATTTTTATGTCTCTTCAAATTATTTTATCACTCTTCACCACTGGAATGTGTTATGTTATTTTTTAAAATATAATTCTGAACTATTACAAAATGTGATGCAGAAATGATAAGCTTATTCATTTGCTGCTGACATGTTTGCATAATTTATTCATTTAGATTCATATTCTAATTTTTTTTTTTTTTTTTAATAAAACTACATATGTTTTATTATTCAATATAGGTATATATACATATTAAATACAGATTGAATAATAGAATTTTCAAGTTAAAATTTTGTATGCATTAATAATTTGCATATATTCTTAATATATATATTTGTAGTATAGTATTATATAATTTGTAGTATACTACATTCTTAATATAAATAATTGTTGTGTTATACAGTTTAATGTACATACATTCTTAATATTCTTAAAATAGTTTAATTATTCAGTTTCTGTAAGTAAGCATTGGTAAGAAATTAAATCTTATTGGAAGGCCTGGGTTCAACCCATAACACCATAACAAGTGCAGTGTAGGGCAGAAGTCATAACCCCATCCAGTTCAACAAAATCATTTGAGTTCCCATAAGTTGCATGCTGTCATGGAGTGGGATGGAGTGATCGCTCCAGGGTGTACAATAAGAAAAAGGCGCTTCTTGCTATGAACATATATTTAGTTTAAGGATCAAAGGAAATGCATTATGGGAAAGGAAGCAATGAAATAATGTGCTCAGTCATGTTCGGTATCTACTTTAAATAAGTTTAGTTGTATATACTTCAATTTTCAATGCATATTTGTTATTACATATCAAAATAGTTTTAAATCATTATCATCTCGTTTTGCACATGAGACAAGAACCCCACTCTATAAGTGGAGCTATGAATATTCCTTTGGTGGGATGCAATGTAGAATATACCCTGTACTCCCTATAGCACCCATAATTTCAGATGCAATGTAGAATACCATGTACATGTGAAAAATCACTGGGGAGCATAATAATGTAACTTTGGGCATTGCATAGCCCCCTAAGCTTCCTTCTAACTTTGCTTATGCCTTACTTATTTCAGGGGTAGGCACAAATTACAAGGTGTGTTACATTATATTTTATTTATGTATAATGTAGTATCTTTTTACAAAGAAATATATATAATTATATCTAAAGAATATAAATTTATTTTAAAATAAAATTATTGTAATTAATAATATTACATATATTCTACTTTCATATCTTTGTTTCCATTCAATGCAAGGTTTATATAAAGGTAAAGTATTTTGATGAAATTAAAAATTTCTAGGTGTAGTTTTAATAGATGTTTTTGTAACTAGGTAAATAATATGTTTGGGGAGGATATGTGATGAGTTATTTTTTGATTCAAACAGAGCAAAATCAGATATAAATAATAGAATGCTCGGGGAAAAGTTTATTGCTATAAATATGTAATGAAAAGGATTGTAATGGGTTTAAATATATAATATAAAGTTTTGACTACATATACATTTTCAACCTCACACTACAAATTGAGTGTGTATTAAATCTTTAAATGAAAAAGTGAGTACCTAATCTGAATATGAAAAAGTGAGTATCTAATCTGAATATGAAAAAGTGAGTATCTAATCTGAATATGAAAAAGTATATTAATTTTCATTTGTTTATAGTACCATTACAAGTTGATAAAAGAATACATTCTTCACTTATTGACATTCATATTCTGTTAAATATCTGTAATGCTAGACATTTACCTTTGGTGAATGGAATCTTATTTTTAACCTGAATTGGAGTAAGTACTGATTTAAATCAGTTTTAAGATATCAAAACTTGAAATGTTAATGAAAAATATAATCTTTTCTTTAACTTAAACAATATTGTAAAAATAAAAAAATAAAAAAAAAAATTCATTGCTGTCAAAAAGAATCTAAAAACTTCAACTTCATTAGAACACATCATTGTCTTTGTTGGTATGGTACATCTCATTTATCATGACGAAAAAGGTTCTTTATTGCTTTTGAAACCGGTTGATACCTTTTTGCAATTTTTTATGTGTTGCTAATTTTTTTTAAAGCATTTATAGCAAGACTGGTCATAGAAAATGAGCCCACTACAAACATTTACCATGCCCCCACCCCAACTATGTTTGATTTTCTCCTCTTTGTAAATTTTTTATATTTTCTCCAGCCTAAAAAAATATTGAGTTGTGGGATCTCCACTCGAGTGGTATCTGTCCCATCCCCCTATGGAAGGCCTGTTAATAGAATGTGAAAATTATTTAAATTAATTGATATATAATATTAATTGATAATAAATATTTTTCACTTTTTATGATTGATTCATGTGATGAAAAGGATATAAGCAAACTAGACATTTCATACTCAAAGTCTTTGTAAGATAGAAAAATACAGATTTTTTTTTTAATTAAAAAAAAAATACTTAACTACTTATATATATATTTTTTTTAATTAACAACCCTGTCATTTACATATTTCGATTTAAAAAATATGTTTGGGTGTTTTTATTAACAATCCAATGTTAAAGGTGCATGGCAAATGTCGAAAATACATTTTAAGCAAATAAAATGATTGTGACATTCAATTCATGAATACTTTAGCCACAGCTGTACTATCGACTGCCTGCATAGAGGGAATTTCTTTTAACATTTGGTGTAATTAACAGAAAATTATGAAATAGATTAGGTGTAGAGAAAGCATAAAAATTTATTTTCTTAATGAAACACATGAACTAGGCAAGAAAACAAAATACTTTGTAAATTGGAATGCTCCTTTAACTTTTGTGACATAATTTAAGCAATTGGTTGACAAATAGTTTCGTGAGAAATGTATATTTTGTGATAATTATATAGAAGTAGACCTAAACACTATGTATGTCCAGTGAAGACTTACTCTAGATATATATTTTTTAATTCACTGTAATAAAGCTTTTCCGAATCATATAAGAGGTCTCTCCTTTAAATATCTGCAGTATGAGTCTCCACTCGACTTTTTATATATATGTACTAATATTCCATATTATTTACCCTGTCCTTATAATAAAAAATCTGATGTGAGCAGCACATGACTTTCCCTGCAAACTTATATTAACGTTCTCTTTATTTTAATTAAATTTATTTCACTTTTATTCAATTTTCGTTCTCATTCGGTAATCGGGCTTATTTTCAAAGGTGGTGTAGGGAAAGTACGAAAAACTAAAATATCTCGAGAACGGCTAGTCCTAGTGTAATGGGGTTGGTTTTATTCTTTTCTTCGTTAAAAATTACGCATTAAGTACGCATTTAATGGATATATTTGAGCATACGTAGCTTTTTAGATTTTGACAATTTTTGCGGGCCATTCTGCAAAAAAAGGCAAGTTATTTTTTTCTGAATCGTTCCAAAATCTAATCAGCACCAGGGTGACCTATACGTGACTCATCTACCGAATTTTGTGAAATTCGGTGCATTAGTTTTTCAGCTAGAGTGGATACAAGCTTTTGCGGGCCATTTCGCAAAAAAAGGCGGGTTCTTTTATTCCGAATCGTACCCAAAACTAATCAGCACCAGCCCCGCCCACAAGTGACTTACAAAATTTAGTGAAATTCGGCCCATTAGTTTTTTAGTTAGAGTGGATACAAAATCTGCACAGACAGACAGACAGACACACACACAGACGTCACGCTAAAAATGGTTTTTTTTATATTCTAGAGGTCTCGAAACGTGTAGATCCGTCGAAAACTCGAGTTGCGATTTTCGGCATGATTCCAATACTTTCCCTATACATTACCATGTACTGCAGGGAAAGTAAAAAATCTGATGTGGGCAGCACATGACTTTCCCTGCAGACTTATATTCACGTTCTATTTATTTAAATTAAATTTAATTAATTTTTAATTCAATTTTCGTTCTCATTTGAAAACTGGACTTATTTTCAAAAATGGTGTAGGAAAAATACGAAAAACTAAAATATCTCGAGAACGGCTAGTCCTAGTGTAATGGGGTTGGTCTTATTCTTTTCTTCGCTAAAAATTAGGTATTAAACAAGCATTTAATGGCTATATTTGAGCATACGTAGTTCTTAAGTTTAGATTTTGATGAATTTTGCGGGCCATTTTACGAAAAAAAGCAGGTTATTTTTTTTTTAATTATACCAAAATCTAATCAGCACCAGGGTGGCCTACAAGCGACTTATCTACCAAATTTTGTGAAATTCGGTCCATTAGTTTTTCAGTTAGAGTGGATATAAGCTTTTGCGGGCCATTTCGCAAAAAAAGGCGGGTTCTTTTAACCCGAGTGATACCCAAATCTAATCAGCACCAGATTCGTGCACAAGTGACTTACCTACCAAATTTTATGAAATTCGGTCAATTAGTTTTTTAGTTAGAGTGGATACAAAATCTGCACAGACAGACAGACACACACACAGACGTCACGCTAAAAATAGTTTTTTCGTATT
Organism: Amaurobius ferox; assembly: GCA_951213105.1. Lineage (NCBI taxonomy): Eukaryota > Metazoa > Arthropoda > Arachnida > Araneae > Amaurobiidae > Amaurobius > Amaurobius ferox. The sequence goes on along the minus strand of OX578133.1, from coordinate 201,779,842 downwards.
CTAGAGGTCTCGAAACGTGTAGATCCATCGAAAACTCGAGTTGCGATTTTCGACATGATTCCAATACTTTCCCTATACATTACCATGTATTGCAGTGAAAGTAAAAGGTGTTTGTGCCGTCTATAGCGGAAAAATCTAATCGCAGTACAGCCATGAAATTAGATACAAAGGTATCTCGGCTCCTGAGAAAAAACGCTTAATACAGATTTATTTTTTATCGGGCCGAGCTCAGCCGCGTATGAGCTCGCGCAGCGATCGACTACGCTTTTGTAAAAATTGGATGAATGAATGTAATTAATTCCTGCTTTAAATCCCGGGCAGTGTCGTGTGCCCTTTTTACTTTCCCTGCAATACATGGTAATGTATAGGGAAAGTATTGGAATCATGCCGAAAATCGCAACTCGAGTTTTCGACGGATCTACACGTTTCGAGACCTCTAGAATACGAAAAAACTATTTTTAGCGTGACGTCTGTGTGTCTGTCTGTGCAGATTTTGTATCCGCTCTAACTAAAAACTAATCGACCGAATTTCACAAAATTTGGTAGGTAAGTCACTTGTGGGTGAGTCTGGTGCTGATTAGTTTTGGGAACGATTTGGAATAAAAGAACCCGCCTTTTTTTGCGAAATGGCTCGCAAAAGCTTGTATCCACTCTAACTGAAAAACTAATGGACCGAATTTCACAAAATTCGGTAGATGAGTCACTTGTGGGTTATCCTGGTGCTGATTAGAATTTGGTACGATTCGGAAAAAAATAGCCTGCCTTTTTCTGCAAAATGGCCAGCAAAAATTCGTCAAAATCTAAACTAAAGAACTAGGTATGCTCAAATATATATCCATTAAATGCTCGTTTAATACGTAATTTTTAACGACGAAAATAATAAGGCCAACCCCATTACACTAGGACTAGCCGTTCTCGAGATATTTTAGTTTTCCTTATTTTCTCTGCGCCACTTTTGAAAATAAGTCCGGTTTCCGAATGAGAACGAAAATTGAATTAAAAGTGAAATAAATTTAATTAAAATAAAGAGAACGTTAATATAAGTCTGCAGGGAAAGTCATGTGCTGTCCACATCAGATTTTTTGTATTTATACACGTTTCCTCGGTTCCATGAAATTTAAAACTACTGTCTACCTACCCAAATATTTAATGTGTTGTTAAATCTGTTTTTCTGCAGTATTATAATATGATATTTCTTTTTTAAGGCAAGAATTTGCAAATTTACATCCTATATTCTGTAAATAACTGGAAATTATTATTATTATTATTATTATATTTTGATAAACTACTCATTTTGCCTTAACTTCAGATGGACTCTGTCCCGTCATTCAACATCTTTCACGGGCTCGTTCTCAGCTTCTAGATCATGAAGAGAACTAAAACTCGGCACATAGTTTCATCTCGCCGAACATTTTTATTTATTAAATATTCACGCCATTGCGTTGCATCGTTACGTCATTTACGCATATCATAACAATGTTTTTGCTCTTTTCAAGGGTTTTTTTTTTTTTTACTTTCCCTGCAATACATGGTAATGTATAGCGAAAGTATATTGGAATCATGCCAAAAATCGCAACTCGAGTTTTCGACAGACCTACATGTTTTGGGACCTCTAGAAACGAAAAAACTATTTTTAGCGTGTGTGTGTCTGTCAGCCTATGTGTCTGTGCAATGCATGTATCCACTCTAACTAAAAAACTAATGAACTGAATTTCACAAAATTTGGTAGATAAGTTATTTGTGTGTGACCATGATGCTGAATAGTTCTGGGTACGATTCGGGATAAAATAACTCTCCTTTTTTCGCGAAATGGGCCGCAAAAATTCCCTGTATCCACTCTAGCTGAAAAACTAAGAGATCAAATTTCACAAAATTTGGTAGATAAGTCACTTGTGGGTTACCCTGGTGCTGATTAGATTTTGGTACGATTCGGAAAAAAATAACTTTCCTGTTTTTACAAAATGGCCTACAAAAATCGTCAAAATCTGAAATAAAATACTGCATATGCTCAAATATAACAATTAAATGCTTGTTTTATACGTAATATTTAGCGATGAAAAGAATAAGATCAACTCCATTGCATTAAGAATAGCCGTTCTCGAGATATTTTAGATTTTTCGCATTTTCTGTACCCCTAAGTCAAGTTACCAAATGAGAACGAAAATTGAATTTAAAGTGTACATTCAGTGTAATTTTAATTCATTACGCTTGTTATTTGATGCAATTTAATGAATTATTGAAGAAATAAAGAGAACATGAATTTGAGTCTGCAGAGAAAGTCATGTGCTGCCCACATCAGATTTTTTTTTTTTTGCGCGAATTGCTGTTTAGTGTTTTCAGCTGAATGCTCTTTTACTTATTACGCATCGATCTATGTATATACTGCATAGGTTTGAATGCAAATTACGTCAAAAAATGAAGTATATACTATAGTATATATAGTGTATACTATAATATAATTAATTCATAGAGGAAATATTGTGATGGTTTCGAATTCGAGTTTTCGATTGATTTACATGTTTTAAATATTCCTGAGGTCGTTTTTGAAGTGATGTGTAATCCTTTCATGGATGAGCGTTATTTTAGAAACGAGTGGAAACAAGCTATTTAAATGAAATTTGGTACGGTTATTACAAACGGAGAATGACGCAACGACAGGATATTTAATAATATTAAATAAATAATTATTTGTATGTCATTTATCGTTAGAAAATGCATGGTATTCATTTTATAACTCTGGTACGAATCGTTTTCGCGATATTACACATTTATATAAAGATTTACATAAAATTGAAATAATAATAAGTATCATTAAATAGGTTGACTTTCCTTATGAAATATTACGCGACGAATTGACTCATATCATTCTCGTGGATCTAGCTAGTTCCATTTACGAGAGAAAACACTATATTTGTAATCCCTCGTGAGACACTATTACAAATAGTGTATTACAATGGTATTTGTAAGACACCATTTGTAATAGTTTTGTATTTTGTCTTTACACAATATACAAACAGCAATTTATTTCATGGGACAGTGCTGTTGTAGGCGGGTACTGCAAGTAGAAACTTCATTGTTGCAAAGTAAGTTTAATCTCTTTTGAAGAAATTTTAAGCTGACTGCGTGGTAAAACTGAATTTGTCTGTCTCTATAAAGGTTTACAAAAAAGTGGCACATAAAATTTTTTCTCGGAATTTTTTTTGGTTGCAGATATGCGGTTATTTCCCGGGTACAATAGTCCATTTTGTCATTAGAAAAAAATTGCAGTAGAACGTAATTGTAATTATTGTTTTAAGTAAGTATAGCATAAACTTGAATATATAGACAATATGTATACTCATTCAAAGTGATAATTGTCAAACCCTGGCCTCATGGGGCATAGAGAACAGCAACAACAACAAAAAAAAAACACCCGGCGATAAACGAGAAAGTGTTAGCTGCTGAAAAAACCCTCCCGTCAGACAACACCGTGACCATGTATATGTATATTCTTTGCCGTGACCTTCAATTATTGGGAAGAATACGGGAGATGGGGAATGATTTTTTTTTCTTTTGGTGGGGGGAGAGGAGGGGATAGTATAGTACTTCCACATGTACACGTTGCGTTTAAAAATAGAAGTCAAAGCTTGGCTGAGGTCTCTCTCGCTTGTCCCATCAGAAAGTAGAAAGTAACATGAATGAAATTACATTTACGTGTTTATGTAAGCGTAATTTTTTTTTTTTTTTGTCTAAAATATACATTTATCATTTTGATGCGAATAACATCTATATTTGGGGTATCTTTGGCTGAAATCGGAGAGTTACGAAAAATACAAACAATATTTGCTTTTCTTAGAAAAAATAGGATGACATATAGGAATATACACAAATAATTTAAATATTTTAATAATTTGAACTTTTTTTTTTTTTTTTTTGAACTTCAGTTTTTGTCTGAGCGACTTTGCGCTTCACTTAGCGAACTTCCACCCAAAATGTCTTTTAAATTATAAGCTACAAAAATTTGTATTAAGAAGTCGAATTTCTAGATTAATAATTTGTTTTTACAAAGCTTTTCTAGTTTTTTAGTATTCATCAAGTTGAAGAATATAGAAAAATTTCCATTTTTCAAGTTTGTAATGCTTATATCTCGAATACTAAAGAACTATTTATGAACAGTAAGAAAATAATTCTTAGCTATTCAAAAGCCGTATACAAGATTTTTGGATCGGATTCTTAGTTTTCAAAATATAGTGGTTATAAAATCTATCATGTGCAGGGTCAATAGACTTGATATTTGCTGGTAATTTAGATTTTTTTATTTTTATAGACTTGATATTTGATTTTTTTTAGATATTTGCTGGTTTATGTAGATGCATAACTAGAAGTTGTTCTAGTTATGCATCTACTTTAGTTTCCATGTCGTGATTCTAGCTAAAATACTAATTGACCAAATTTCATAAAATTTGGTAGATAAATTACTTGTGGGATACTCTGGTGCTGATTAGATCTTGGTACGATTCGGAAAAGAACAACCTGCCTTTTTTTACGAAATGGCCAGCTAAAATCGCCAAAATCTAAAAAAAAAGACTAAGTAATATATGCTGTATGCTCAAATGTATCGATTAAATTCTTGTTTTCTACACAATTTTTGACGAGGAAAAGAATCTAACACACTTCATTATACTTTAGGACTAACCGTTCTCAAGATATTTGAGATTTCTTGCATTTTTGTTACGCCGATTTCGAAAAAATGTCTAATTACCAAATAAACACAAAAAATCTGATTTAGGCAGCACATGACTTTCCCCGCAGATTTAAATCTACGTTCTCTTTATTTTAATTAAATTTAATTCGCTTTTAATTCAATTTTCGTTCTCATTTGGTAAGTGGACCTATTTTCATAGGTGGCTCAGAGAAAATACGAAAAACCTAACATATCTCGAGAACGGCTAGTCCTATAGTGTAATGGGGTTAGTCTTATTCATTTCTTCGTTAAAAATTACGTATAAAACAAGCATACGTAGTTTTTATTTTAGATTTTGAAGATTTTTGCTGACCATTTCACAAAAAAAAAAAGGCAGGTTATTTTTTTCCGAATCATACCAAAATCTAATCAGCACCAGGGTGACTCACAAGCGACTTATCTACCGAATTTTCTGAAATTCGGTCTCATTTGTTTTTCAGCTGGAGTGGATACAGGCAATTTTTGCGGGCCATTTCGCAAAAATGGGCCGGTTCTTTTATCGCGAATCGTACCCAAAACTAATCAGCACCAGATTCGCCCACCAGTGACTTACCTACCAAATTTTATGTACAAAATCTGTACAGACAGACACACACACAGACGTCACGCTAAAAATGGTTTTATCGTACTCTAGAGGTCCCGAAACGTGTAGATCCGTCGAAAACTCGAGTTGCGATTTTCGGCATGATTCCAATAATTTCCCTATACATTACCATGTATTGCAGGGAAAGTAAAAATCTGATGTGGGCAGCACATGACTTTCCCTGCAGACTCAAATTCATGTTTTCTTTATTTCTTTAAGAACTCATTAAATTGAGTTAAATTGCACAAAATGACACTAAATTTGCATTTTTAATTCAATTTCTGCTTTTATTTGGTAATTGGACATTTTTCCAAAGGCGGCATAAAAAAATGCAAGAAATCTCAAATATCTTGAGAACGGTTAGTCTTAAAGTATAATGGAGTGTGTGTTATATTATTTTCCTCGTCAAAAATTACGTATAAAACAAGCATTTAATTGATACATTTGAGCATACGTAGTCTTTTTTTAGATATTGGCGATTTTTGCGGGCCATTTCGTAAAAAAAGGCAGGTTGTTCTTTTCCGAATCGACCCAAAATCTAATCAGCACCAGAGTATCCAACATGTGATTTATCTACCAAATTTTGTGTAATTTGGCCAATTTGTATTTCAGCTAGAGTGAATACATGAGATCTTTGCGGGCCATTTCGCAAAAGAAGGCGGGTTCTTTTTTTCTGAATTGTACCAAAAACTAATCAGCACCAGGGTTATGATCCAGAGTCTTACGTACCAAATTTTATGAAATTCGGTCCATTAGTTTTTGAGTTAGAGTGGATACATACATTGCACAGACACACAGACAGATACACAGACAGACACACAGACAGACAGACACACGCCACGCTAAAAATAGTTTTTTCGTATTCTAGAGGTCTCCAAACGTGTAGATCCGTCGAAAACTCGTGTTGCGATTTTCGGCATGATTCCATTACTTTCCCTATACATTACCATGTATTTCAGGGAAAGTAAAAATCTGATGTGGGCAGCACATGACTTTCCCTGCAGACTCAAATTCATATTTTTTTCTTTAATAATTCATCAAATTGAGTTTAATTGGACAAAATAACACTGAATTTGCATTTTTAATTTAATTTCTGTTTTTATTTGGTAATTAGACATTTTTTTAAAAGTGGCATAACTAAATTCGAAAAATCTTAAATAATTCGAGAATGGTTAGTCCTAGAGTAATAGAGTTGTTCTTATTATTTTCCTCATAAAAAATTACGTATAAAACAAGAATTTAACTGATATATTTGAACATATGTAGCTTTTTTTAGATTTTGCGATTTTTGAGGGCCATTTCGTAAAAAAAGGCAGGTTGCTCTTTTCCGAATAATACCAAAATCTAATCAGCACCAGAGTATTCCCCAAGTAACTTATCTATCAAATTTTGTGAAATTTGGCCAATTAATAGTTTAGTTAGAGTGGATACATGACATTATTGCGGGCCATTTCGTAAAAAAAGGCAGGTTGTTCTTTTCCGATAAATACCAAAATCTAATCAGCACCAGAGTATCGTACAAGTAACTTATCCACCAAATTTTGTGAAATTTGGTCAATTAGTATTTTAGCTAGAGTGGATACATGGAATTTTTACGGGCCATTTCGCAAAAAAGGCGGATTCTGTTTTTACGAATCGTACCAAAAACTAATCAGCACCAGTAGGGTCATACCCAAGTGACTTACCTACCAAATTTTATGAAATTCGGTCCATTAGTTTTTGAATTAGAGTGGATATATACATTGCACAGACAGACACACACACAGACGTCACGTTAAAAATGGTTTTTTCATATTCTAGAGGTCTCGAAACGTGTAGATCCGTCGAAAACTCGAGTTGTGATTTTCGGCATGATTCCAATACTTTCCCTATACATTACCATGTATTGCAGGCAAAGTAAAAATCTGATGTGGGCAGCACATGACTTTCCCTGCAGACGTTTATATTCACGTTCTCTTTATTTATTTTTAAATTTATTTCACTTTTAATTCAATTTTCGTTCTCATTCGGTAACCGGACTTATTATTAAAGGTGGCGTAGAGAGAATACGAAAAACTAAAATATCTCGAGAACGGCTAGTCCTAGTGTAATGGGGTTGATCTTTTTCTTTTCGTCGTTAAAAATTACGTATTAAACGAGCATTTAATGGATATATTTGAGTATATCTAGTTCATTAGTTTAGATTTTGACGATTTTTGCGGGCCATTTTGCAAAAAAAAGGCAGGCTATTTTTTTCGAATCGTACCGAAATCTAATCAGCACCAGGGTAACCCATAAGTGACTCATCTACCAAATTTTGTGAAATTCGGTTCATTAGTTTTTCAGTTAAAGTGGATACAAGCTTTTGCAGGTCATTTCGCAAAAAAAGGCGGGTTCTTTTATCCCGAATCGTACCCAAATCTAATCAGCACCAGAGTCGCCCACAAGTGACGTACCTACCAAATTTTATGCAATTCGGTCGATTACTTTTTTAGTTAGAGTGGATACAAAATCTGCACAGACAGACACACACACAGACGTCACGCTAAAAATGGTTTTTTCGTAATCTACAGGTCTCGAAACGTGTAGATCCGTCGAAAACTCGAGTTGTGATTTTCGGCATGATTCCAATACTTTCCCTATACATTACCATGTATTGCAGGGAAAGTAAAAATCTGATGTGGGCAGCACATGACTTTCCCTGCGGAATTATATCCACGTTCTCTTTATTTTAATTAAATTTAATTCACTTTTAATTCAATTTTCTCTCTCGTTTGGTAACTGGACTTATTTTCAAAGTGGCGTAGAGAAAATACGAAAAAACTAAAAAATATCTCGAGAACGGCTAATCGTAGTGTAATGGGGAGGGGGGGGGGGGAGTTGGTGTTATTCTTTTCATCGTTAAAAATTATGTATGGAACAAGATTTAATGGATATATTTCAGCATACGTAGTTTTTTTATTTTAGATTTCGACGATTTTTGCGTGCCATTTTGCAAAAAGAGGCAGGTTATTATTTTTCGAATCATACCAAAATCTAATAATCAGCACCAGGGTGACCCACAAGCGACTTATCTACCGAATATTGTTAAATTCGGTCCATTAGTTTTTCAGCTAAAGTGGATACAGGCAATTTTTGCGGGCCATTTCGCAAAAATAGGCGGGTTCTTTTATCCCGAATCGTACTAAAAACTAGTCAGCAACAGGGTCACACACAAGAGACTACTTAATTTTATGAAATTCGGTCCATTAGTTTTTGCTTTAAGTGAATACATACATTCCACAGACAGACACACACACACAGGCGTCACGCTAAAAATAGTTTTTTCATATTCTAGAGGTCCCGAAACGTGTAGATCCGTCGAAAACTCGAGTTGCCATTTTCGGCATGATTCCAATACTTATATTACCATGTATTTATTGTAGGGAAAGTAAAAAATCTGATGTGGGTAGCACATGACTTTTCCTGCAGACATATCCACATTCTTAAATTGGGTTAAATTCATTCATTAAATTGAGTTTAATTGCATCAAATAACAAGCGTAATTAGTTGAAGTTACACTGAATTTACACTTTAAATGCACTTTTCGTTCTCATTTGCTAACTGAACTTATTTTCAAAGGTGGCGTAGATAAAATACCCAAAATACTAAAATATCTCGAGAACGGCTAGTCCTAGTGTAACGGGATTGGTCTTATTCTTTTCTTTGTTAAAATTTACGTATAAAACAAGCATTTAACGGATATATTTGAGCATGCATAGTTTTTTTATTTCAGATTTTGACGATTTTTAATGGCTATTTGCAAATAAAAGGCAGGTTATTTTTTTCCGAATCGTACCAAAATCTAATCAGCACCAGGGTGACCCACAAGAGACTTATCTATCGAATTTTGTGAAATTCGGTCCATTAGTTTTTCAGTTAGAGTGGATACAAGCTTTTGCGGGCCATTTCGCAGAAAAAGGTGGGTTCTTTTGTCACGAATTGTACCCAAAACTAATCAGCACCAGATTCGCCCACAAGTGACTTACCTACCAAATTTTATGAAATTCGTCAATTAGTTTTTTAGTTAGAGTGGATACAAAATCTTCACAGACAGACAGACACACACACAGACGTCACGCTAAAAATGGTTTTTTCTTATTCTAGAGGTTTCGAAACGTGTAGATCCGTCGAAAACTCGAGTTGTGATTTTCAGTCTGATTCCAATACTTTATACATTACCATGTATTACAGGGAAAGTAAAAAATTAGGAGGAGCAATGTTCTGACTTTTGAATACTTTTTTAAATTGTGTCATTTGAAATATTAAAAATTATTTTATATTCTTTTTTTATTATTATTATATTTGATACCAAAATTTTTGAAATTTGACGCCATAGATTTCATGATTTGTAAATCGTTCCTACTAAATTTTATTGTCAGTTACTGAATTTCAATTTTTTCAGTATATAAAATAATTATAGATTAAAAAATTTCGTGATTAAAAAAAAAAATTCTGAAAAACTCAGGGAATTTCATTTTTAAGTTTCAGTATGATCTCCACATTTTCGGTCAATCTAGTTTTTTTATGTAGCTCCTCGTATATTTTATAAGAAATTATAAGAAATATTAGGGGTTTTTACTCGAATTTCTCATACATTCATATTCCATATTGCTTAGGTCTACTTTTATAATTAATATCAAAAGACAATTATTATTTTATCGGATTTCGTACACAGATAATATTTTAATTTTTAGTAGAAATGAAAAATAAAATTATTTTTTCAAATTATTTTTCAACAGGTTTGTCACCCGAATTAATTTAATCAGTACCGTCGCAATAATTTTTCTTTGGAGGAGGGGGGGCAAGCGGTAGGTAGCAAAAATATATTTGATTCTTATATCTCCATATATCATTTCTATAAGCTTCAATGGACTCTTACAGGAAATTTTCGAAATTTCTGAAATTCGAATAATTTGTGTTTTAATAGTGTAAAGCACAAAATATTCTAATTAGTTTCAATGTTTCCACGTAATATCGTGACAAAATAAGATTTCATAGCGATACAAGTATTTATTTTTGGCTTGGTGTCCATATCTCACAGACACATACACGCACAGATACTAGTGCAATAGTTCAAAATATTAAAATATCGAGATCATCATATTTCGAAAACTAAAAATCTGATCAAAAATCCATTTATATATCTTTATAGGGGTTCAAAGATCTACAAATTACTCTCTTATTGTTCATAGAGAACTTTTAGTTTTCAAGATACGCTCTCGTGTATTTAATACTTTGTATCTGTTGGTATTATACTACCCAGTCCAGTCCCTATAGTGTCCGAGTCTTCATTCAACTTTTTCAAACATTAATATAGTATTTAGTTCTGTTTGTCTCACAATCATTATCAGAATAAAGGTATGAACTCTTACATTCCTGATATATAGTGAAAGTGTTAACTAACATAAAACTAAAAGTGCTAGGTATGAACTAAAAAGTAATTTGTACTCCTTTGAAAACCCTACAAGGATATATATGATTTTTGATCAGCTTCTTAGTTTTCTAATTATAGTGATTACAATTTCGGTATTTTAATATTCTGAACAATTTTTTAGGAAGGTGGTCCTATTGTTGATATTTTAACATTTTGAACTGTTTTGAAAAAGTAGTTTTAATTTCAATATTTTAATATTTTCAACTGTATTTAAAATGTCTATGAAGGTAAATCACCTACAAAGAAATATGTTATTCACGCAAAAATATTTCATCTCCATTAAACTGGAGTCACTGCTAATTTTTTAATTATGAAAATTATTATTTCAAAACGAAAACTATGAAAGTTCATTTCACGAATTGACCAAGTGAGCAAAAGGACTGTCAGCTCTGAAGGTCGCCTCTACCCTTCAGGGCACAGGCAGGTTGAAGGTTATAAAAGAGAGGGGTCATAAAAGGAAATACTTTTGGTCCAGCCCTCCTAATTCTTGGAAGAATGTAAAGGGGGAAACTCTAGTATCTATTTTGTTTCTGAAGATCTAGTGCACAATCTCTTTTTATGCCTCGTCTGGTTCTGGTATATAAATGCTGGAAAATGATGTTAGCCAGCTACACGTAAATAGTATTAAAATCATATATTAACACAAATCACCTGAATGCGGCGAATTTATCGGGGTGACAGCCCTGCTACCAACTTGATAAAATAAATATCTTAAAAACTTTTACGTAAATTTTTAAATGAAGGCTGGCTAATAAAAATATATATTTTTTACTTTCCCTGCAATACATGGTAATGTATAGGGAAAGTATTGGAAACATGCAGAAAATCGCAACTCGAGTTTTCGACGGATCTACACGTTTCGAGACCTCTAGAATACGAAAAAACAATTTTTAGAGTGACGTCTGTGTGTGTGTCTGTCTGTGCAGATTTTGTATCCACTCTAACTAAAAAACTAATTGACCGAATTTCATAAAATTTGGTAGATAAGTCATTTGGATGTGACCCTGATGCTGATTAGTTTTTGGTACGATTCGTAAAAACAGAACCTGCCTTTTTTTACGAAATGGCCTGCAAAAATCGCCAAAATCTAAAAAAAAAAGACTACGTTTGCTGAAATGTATCAATTAAATTCTTATTTATACGCAATTTTTGACGAGGAAAAGAATATAACACACACTCCATTATACTTTAAGACTAACCGTTCTCAAGATATTTGAGATTTCTTGCATTTTTGTTACGTCGCTATGGGGAAAATGTCCAATTACCAAATAAAAACAAACATTGAATTGAAAATGCAAATTTAGTGTTATTTGGTGCAATTAAACACAATCTAATGAACTATTAAAGAAATAAGTCTGCAGGGAAATTCATGTGCTGCCCACATCAGAATTTTTTATATTCCAATACTGATTGATACAAATGGACCTAAACAATCTGGAATATGAATACGATAGTCAGTAGAGCAGAGAAGGTGGTGGACCGGGGGGCATGCATGCATCCCTCCAAGGGCTTTATTTATTAAAATGCAGTTTTTCTTGTGTATTCTTATATAATTACTTTCCCCACAATATAATTACTAATATATATATTAATCCCCACAATATAATTACTAATATATATATTTATCCCCACAATATAATTACTACTTATACAAGTACTAATTCTTATATAATTAACACAATATATCGAAATGTATAGGGAAGGAAGAGTATTGGAATCGTATCGAAAATCTCAACTCGAATTTCCGACGGATCTACGCGTTTCGAGCACTCTAGAACCGAGAGAAAACTATTTTTAGCGTGACGGCTTTGTGTGTTTGTGCGTGTCTTGTCTGTGCAATGTATGTATCCACTCTAGCTCAAAAATTATTCGACGAAATTTCACTAAATTTGAAGGGTAAGTCACTTGTGGGTTACCCTGGTGTTGATTAGATTTTGGTATGATTAAAAAAAAAAAAAGAACCAGCCTTAATGGGTTGACCCATTTTTTAGCCATGTCCTGTACACACTGCGACCTACCGGGTAAAGGAGGTCGCGTTTGAACTATACATTGTATAGAGACCCCGGAGACTCGAGCAGCATAAAAAATATATATGATAAAAGGTCAACAATTGGGTAGTAAGGGGACCCATGTATTTACTGCATAAGGTTCCGCAAATTCTGTCAGCGGTACTGTTTATACATAAGACACTTTATGAGAACAGCCCGGCCCTTTAGAAAGCTATGGGGTTCCATACCCCAATTCGTAAAAACGATTAACGTTCCCATCACTGCATCTTTTGAAACGATAGGAAAATTACTGGACCCCTGAGTAGGTAGTAAGAGGCTTTCAAATAATATAGATTATTTGAAAGCACAGATGCAAAACACAGAAATTTTGATGTCTAAATCTTTGAAAAATACCATATCTTGCATAACATTTCACTCACTTACATAGATATTAAATTTTGTATTATTCAAAATGCAATTTTTGATAAGAAATTCTTTATACTTCCTTGATAGAGTCTGGCTGACGCATGAACATTTGGTGACTACAATTGCATCAAAGGTGTTGCGAGTTCTGATTTTTAAAATACATATTAATAATAAGAAGAAAGGCATGAATATGTATTGTTGCCAAAAAATAAGAGATTTTTTAAAAGAGTTTTAAAATGAGGATGCCAATTTGAATATAAAGCAATACTGCGTAACGCTGTAGTTTTGTTTATCTTATCTTTCTCTCTTATCACATGGCTATCTTATTTATACGTAGTTCTTTTTAACTAATAAAATTTAAATGCCATAAAACCATTTCTCTGTCCCACGGAATGAGGGGGTCGAGTTTGTGACATGAACGATAAAATAAATGTGTAAATATTCAGCTTTCTAGGCCACGAGAGGACTTTTGAAAGGTCCGAAAATAGTTTTCGGACCCCCCCCCCCCTCCCCCATTTTTTTTTGTCTCAGAAAGTGTGTGTAGGTGGGGGGGGGGTCGAAAATCAAACTTCATTAAGATCTATCCTGTGTTCGATACTATATTTGCAAACATTCAGTTTTCTAGGTCACCGAGGAGCTTCTGGAATCTGGAAAGATAGAGACACTCAGACTATTTCAATCCTTCCGCGTGAACAAAATAAAATTCATTTACAATTTAGTTCAGGCCACACGAAACTGCACAGGCAAAGTTCTTTATGCCGGCCACATGGAAGAACTGAAATTGTCAGTTCTCATAGAAGCTCGCAAAAATTGTGGCTTACAGCAAGTTTCTTGTTGGTACTGCTGATATCGGCTATTCCATACTGACGAGCGTATAACGAGGCAACGTAAAACCAATACGTAAACAGTTACGAGGCCAACGTAACTGTTTACGTTCCTCGATAATAAACGCGAAACAGGTACATTGCTGATATTTGCAATTGGACCTGTATCTATATTCTGGGGAATGCGGCGGCTTTTGTGTTTTATGAAGACAAAAGCATGTTAGACGATTATTATATAGATATGAATTACGTCCTCCAAATTTATTATTACAGCCCAAAATATATATAATTGTATTTTTACTTTCCCTGCAATACTTGATAATGTATAGGGAAAGTATTGGAATCGTTTCGAAAATCGCAACAGAAGTTTTCGACGGATCTACATGTTTTAAGACCTTTAGAACACGAAAAAACTATTTTTAGCGTGACGTCTGCGCAATTTATCCACTTTAACTCAAAAACTAATTGACCTTATTTTAAAAAAAAATTGGTAGGTAAGTCCCTTTTGGGTGACCCTGGTGATGACTAAATTTTGGTACGATTCCGGATAAACGAACCGGCCTTTTTTTTTGCAAAATAACCCGCAAAAATTGCCTGTATCCACTCTAGCTGAAGATGACCAAATTTCACAAAATTTGGTGGATAAGTCACACGAAGGATACCTTTTGGTGCTGATTAGATTTTGGTACGATTCAAAAAAGATAAATTTGCCTTTTTGTACGAAATGGCCGGCAAAAATTTAAAATAAAAGACAACGTATGGTCAAATGTATCAATTAAATGCTTGTTTTATATATAACTTTTGACAATGAACAGAGTAAGACCAACCCTATTACTCTAGGACTAGCCGCTCTTAATATATTTCATGTTTTTTTTTTTTTTTTGCATTTTTGATGCACTACCTTTAATAAGTCCAGTAACCAAATGAAAACGAAAATTGAATTAAAAGTGCAAATTCAGTGTTATTTAAAATAATTATGGTTGCAATTTTGCCATACTAATACTATATGTCATGAAGAGGAGAACAGACAGGGCGGGGGATGGGTCTCTTCCTTATGAAAATTGATTTAAGTACTTCCATGTATTTAAAATATGTATCTTTTTCATTATGAAATTATAAATATTACAATATTTTAATACTTCTATGTCATACAATTAGAATATAACAAAGAATTAAAAGGTATGAGTAGGTGAATAATAAAAAGCCCTTACAAATGGAAAGATATACCCCAACTCAAATGGAAATGTCTGACTTCACCACTGGTGAAGTCAGACATTTCCATTAGCCAGTGGCTGTTAGACACCGACCAGATTGTATATACATATATCTAGAAGAGGACAATTTAAATCTATATAGTGATCTAGAGTAAGAGTAAGTGCATTTTATTGGTAGGTCATCTGATCAATTGAGTCAGTATTGAAGAGTCTAGTTGTAAAACTCTTCCCCATTTTTGGTCGAAAAGCTTTTCTTTATTATATATATTCTTGTTCATGGTGGTAGGTATATGAATCAAGTAGTATCCTGAAAAAGTCACATTCTTTGATATTTATTTAGTATTCAGAACCTGATTTACTTGAAAAACTGACATTCTCCACTGTGAATTTTGCTGCAAAACTCACATTTTCCATTCACAGCCAATAGGAAGACTTTATCAGATCACATGATCAGCCATCTACTTACTTTTCTATTACCTTTTCGCTACATAGTATGGTTGAGTGTGATTCATTATCATTTGTAAAATATAGTATTTGAAGCTTATTTTAACCAAAGTAGATATTTTTATATTTCTCTTAAAATGTTACATTTTAATTAGTTTTGATGTAAAACATACCATTCATCAATTAAATCTTGTTTTTTACCATGGATAAATTTTGTTTTCCTGTGGTTAAATTACTCTTTATGAATCATTTCAGCTTACAGTATGGCGACAATTAAAATGAAAAGGTTTTCAGGTTTTATGAATTTTAAGCAAAGTGAGTAAAATGACAAAAATGGAGTTATGAGTTTTGCAGAGTTAAGCCTCTTTCTTTATAACTGGAGTGAGTGACTGATAAATTTCTTTGCAAGCCGTAACTTCCCTCCCCTTCTCTGGGGGGGAGGGGGATAGCCTGCATGGCAAAAGTTAATCTACTTGCAATCAATGTGGATATTTCTGCAAGAAGTTTCGATCAATATTATATGATGTTTCATGCACAGTCATTCTACATGGAGATATTAGCTTATATTAGTGGTGGATTTACTAAAAAGATGAATTAGAAGTCACTTATGGTCACTCCACCACTGCTAAAAGGTCCCCAATTAATCTATGTAAAATGTATAATATAGACTCCTTAAATTCATCACTATTTAATCTTGTAGATACTAAATCAACATTAATGATTTTCTTTACAACTCAGAATTATTTTCACACTTTAAATTAGTATACATGTCAATTCTAATTTAGATAATTTTGCTATAAATCAAATTAATAGTTTTAGGAGAATTCTGTATCTTAGTGCTATAGCAACTCTCTCTCTCTCTCCCCCCCCCCCCCCTCAACTGTGAAAACCGCAAAGATAGTAAATCTGCAGTTGGTTCTCTTTACTTTTATAAATCATAATTTCTTTTTAATTAATTATACATTTTAAATTAATATAAATTTCAATTCTAAGTTAGACTAATTTAATATAAATCAAAGGGACATTTTAAGGAGAACTCTATGTAGGTGCTACTCTATATAGGTGTGACTCTAATTTATCATTCTTTAGTGTACTATGAATTGTATACCACATACTCAAAGCATCAAAGCATGTATGCTATAAGAAAATATTAGAGAAAGAATAACATCTGTTAATTTTTATTTAAGTTTGAAAAATATTTTTCTTGTGTTAGTTCACTTGCAAAAGCATACAAATGGCATCTTAACACAATTTTTGGTCTCCTCCCCCCTTTGTTATCTAGAAAATATAACAAATTAAGAGTTAAAATTCCATTATTTAGATGTAAAAATGGCACCTAAATTTTTGTCTTAGCTGATTTAGCACCTTTACATATTTTCTGCCTGGGGGCTTCATTAAGTCACTAGTGGAACACAAAAGAATTAAAAATAGGAATGATATTCAAATCATATTACTGCAACAGTTCATAAGTACAGCACATGACTTTGATAATGAACTGGTTTACAATGTAAAATGCAATGCAAATCAAAATAAATAAGAATACATACATTTTAGAAATCAATTTAATTTCTTTACTCAAACTTTAGCTATTTCAGTTTGAACTACATAGCCTTGCACTTATTTGGATGTTCACATTTAGACAGTTAATTTCTAAAATACATGTTTGCTTATTTATCTGATTTGAGTTGCATTTTTTGTTGTAAACCAGTTCATTAGTTCAAATAATAGCTGAAATACTTGAATGTGTGCTCTACAAAACAGTTTATAGCTTTCAGATCTGTAGAAACATTGATGGTCATAAAAGTGGAAACTGATAATTAAATTTGGCATATATAGTATTATTTCGAATAAATATTTATATTTTCATGTCTTAAGGTTGTTTTTCACAATTCCTATTGTATTGCTAAATAGATATCTCTTTTATTAGAAACACCCTGTTATATTCATTCAAATAAAAAATGACATTGTTATATTCAGTGATGGTAGGGGATTTGCACACAGTAGGGTCCAGGTTCCAATGTCGATGATGCCCAAAACTATTTTTGTGTCTACATAGTGTATGAGTATGTTAGTCTGTAGACCCAAATGTCCATCTAAAAGGTGATGAGTTAGGGGAATGATGTTGCAATCCTTGTGCTTGCCATTGGGTTCTGGTCTAAACTGAGTGACACTGTCATAGTCATCTAAACAGTTACCTGAAACCTTTTGGTAGGTCAAATAGTCTCGATATCCCCCCCAAAAAAATCAAAGAATTAGTATTTCACAGATTCTTTTTCAATTTGTGCTGTAAATAAAAATAAAGTAAAGAAATTCATTTTTTTTTTAAATAAAAATAAAATAAGAAAACAAAGTACACAAGGGTAAATATTATAATTAATACATTTAAAAACACAACTCCATTAGCTTTAATTTATAAACTGATGTTGATTTTGCTTAATTATACGTCTCAAAAATATAAAGTTGAATATTACATGCAATGGCAAATCATGAATAATGCACACTGTTTCAGAAAATAAGTGTATTTGTTTTTGTGATTATCTGACATAAGTTGTCTGCAACATAAATTTAATGATATTGCATTTATTGAAATGGTGCGAAACTTGGAAGAAAATTTTATAGATTCAAACAATATTAACAAAACTTTATAAATTAATATATAACAAAACTGTATAGATATTCAGACAAAATTTTATAGATTCCTACATCAAATATAGTAAAAAATTCACTTTAGTCTATCGATTAGTGAATTATTTTAGTGCAAAAGTTCATTAAAACTTCATTTGTTTTATAAATGTATATAAATTTTATAGTTTCAACTTATTAGAATCCCTTATTTCCATATTAAATTATGTTTCTTGGAAACAATATTTACTGAAATGATTTCAACTAAAGTTGAAAGTTTAAAGAAGAAAAATCCTTTATCTAGACCAAATTTGCTGTTAGATACAATTTCTGATGCAATTCATTGCTCGGTTTAACATAAGCATTATAGCTGAGCAGGGCTTTTTATCATTAATGGTTTTACTACATCTTGAAACTTTATTGCGAATGCACACTTATGTGGCTTTTACTAATATAAACTGGAATCACAATCATAGCATGTGTGCAAGAGAACCTATATTTGAAAACATCTATATATACCATGGCATTAAAAAATTTATTACTTCAGCCAAACTGTACTTACAAGAAAGATTATAATGAGTCTCTAATAACGTAGCAACTGCTGTACTTATTTTTGACAGTTTACAATGATCATGTAGGGCAATGAATTTAAATTTCTTCATTGCAGAAATTGAAGTTCTGTGCAAATGTATTAATTTAATGAAATGAACAGAATATAAGTTCCCTATATATTGGGTAAATTTCAATGAAGCATTGTTAAGAATCAAAATGAAGACAAAATTAAAGATTTGCTGTTTATTAATTTTTTTTTGGCTGGTTTATTCAGGATGATTCCTAAATAAAACGTATTTAAAATATTTTTATATTGGAATATTTAATTTTTTAATAGTTTTTCAAATAACTTTAAGGCAATAAATTTAAAAAATATAAAATGATTGCCAATTAAAAGACTATTGCTATAAAAAATAAAAAAATAATTGCTATTTATTTGGGAGTTGGATGTTAAAAAACAAGGAGTAAGACAGTAGAAAAAAGAGTCAAATGTTTTAAGTACTGACTCCAAAGCCAGTGGCATATTTTAAGATTCAATTTGATAGGGGGGGGGGGGGGGGGATTATAAATATCAATCTCAAGGGTGTCAAAATTAGAGGTCTGTATGGGCTCGGGTCTGGTCTATAGATTTAGGCCCAACCTAGGACATGGGCCAGGTTCGGACCACGTTTTATTAAATTCGGATCAGGTTGGGTTTATTAAATTCGGGTCATTGGGGGTTTAATGAGTCAAATTTGAAATTACATATGAAACAAAATTTGACATTAGCAGATAAAAGTTTCTACCCTTATGAGTAATAAAAGTTTGCTTTGTATGAAAAATGCAGATGGGTAAATTAAAACCTGATACAGAAAAATTATAATTTCATATAAAAATTGAAGACGACATTCATATTTATTCGATGACATTCAGAAGCCAAATTGAAACATTGTTCTTTGTGACATTCAAGTTGTTTGAAACTACAGTGACAGAAAATATTTTCTGGGTTGGATGCAGCAAAATAAATATACAATGCCTATGTATCAGATGTCATGTTTCGTAACATCATGTGGGTGTTGAATCCTTTAAAACACACCCCTGGAGTTTTACACCTCTTCCCTCTAGTACTGTTTTTCTTGAGTGTGGTTTCAGTGCTTTAATCGTATAAAAACACTAGCAGTATACCCATTTTTCGTATGAAGTATATAATATAAAGCTTAAAATGCAAAATTATGTGCAAATTCCTATAGTGTACTAAATGACATTGTTAATCAAAATATTCTATTAAAATATTTAATTTAATGCTCCTAAAAAGAAAATTAAGAATATCTGTTCTTGCTATACAAAATTATCTTCACGAGCAGATCTGAAGAATAAAATGTCCTGGTCTTGTTTGTAAACAAATTTACAAAATATATGAAGTTGAATAAATTGCAGTTGAATAAATATGCAAAATAAAAGTGCTAAAACTGTATAGGGCCCATACTACAACTACAAGTTATGAGTTTCTAAAATCTTTGCCAAAATAAAACAGATGACGTATTAAATTGAAAATATCAATAATCCTGTAATCTTAAAACCTAGAGGCCGTAATTGATTCCAATATATGCAAAATATGTGCAAATATGCTTATATTCTCGTAGAGTAGAAGATATATCCATGCATTTGTTAAAGATTACTTGGTACTACATACAATATATGAGTTTCAACAATTTTTGCAAAAATAAAACAATGACATAATAAACTGAAAATATCAATAATGTTAATGTTTAAACCTGAAGACCATAATTGATATAATCCAGTCAAAAATGTAATATCAGTGATATTTATTTTATATACCTATCTTTATTATTTAAATCAGAAAGGATTTAATAAAAATCAGCTGCCACATTGGATTTAAATCTGTTACTAAAAGACATGATAAAATTTTCTTCAAATAAATTGGCGGAAAAAATATCGTCTGCATAACGCTATATAAATGATTTAATTGTTCGTTTTTAATTAATATCTGGACAACCCCTGGTCTTATAAACTCAAAACATGGACTACATTTTAAGTCAGGCTATTTCAAGGCTACCCACAAAATTTCATTTAAATTCGGTTCGGTTGCTCTCCCGTGATGATGAGACAGACAGATTTTCAATTTTATTTATATAGATTTAGAGAAATAAATTGAAAATCAGCAAAATAAGTAAACTTTTAGTTATCTATTAAAAGTCTACATTTGGATAATTTTAATCCACAATCAGTCATTCATAAATGATATGTTTCAGCTGACAAATGTAAATATGTCAATAGCTAGGAAGAAATTGTTATCCACTCTGAGTGTGTACTTTTGTTATTTTCTTACATATCATTATCAGCTTATGTAGGAATGTACTAAAATTTGTATTTACACAAGACTTTACAGTTATATGCATATTTATGTTATTTTATATTTTGACATAACATTACATAATCTATATAAAAAAAATTGAAAATCTGTCTGATTACCACGGGAGAACGGCTGAACTGAATTTATTGAAATTTTATGGGTAACGGAATAACCCTGCACTTAAAATTTAGTGCATATTTCAAATTTCTAAGACCAGGAGTTGTCTAATTATTAAAATATTAATTAAAAACGAACAATTAAACCTTCCATAGAGATAGCATTATACAGACTATATTTCTTCCGCCAATTTATTTAAAGAAAATTATATCATGTCACTTAGCAATGGATTTAAATCCAATGTGTTTATGTAGAAGATTTTTATTAAATCTTTTCCGATTTAAATAATAAAGATATGTATATATATCAAATAAATTTCACCGATATTGCATTTTTGATAGAATTATATATCAATTACGGTCATTATTATTATTGATATTTTTGGGGATTGTTGACAGTTTCAATTTATTACGTCATTATTTTATTTTAGCAAAAATTGTTGAAACTTATAGTAAATAGTACGGAAACTCTTCCACGAATGCATGGGTATACCTTCTAATCTATGAAAATATAAGTAGTACAGGTATAGTGGCATATATTTTGACATATATTATAATCAATTACGGTCTTCTGATTTAAAGATTACGGAGATTATTGATATTTTCTATTTATTATGTCATGTGTTTAATTTTGACAAGGATTATTCAAACTCATATTGCAATACGGGTAATCTTTTACTAACAGACGGGCACATCTTTTAATATACGACAATATAAATAGTACGGAATATCTCTATACAATTTTAGTGCTTTTTTTAGGCATATATTGGAATCAGTTATGGCCTTTAGTTCAGTATTATCAGTTAGTATTATCAGTTTTGGCAAGATTAAGGATATCTTTAATTTATTACGTTATCTGTTTTATTTTGACGAAGATTTTAGAAATTCATATGCTGTAGTATGTGTAATCTTCTACTAATACACAGGTATATCTTTTAATATTCACGAATATAAGTAGCACGGGTCCTATACCATTTGAGCACTTTTATCTTTTATTTTGCACTTATTGATTCAATTTCATGTTTATTGTAAATTTGTTTACAAGCGGGGTCAGGATGTTTTATTCTTCCAATCTGCCGTGAAGAAAATTTTGTATAGCGAGAACAGCGATTCTTAAACTTTTTTAGGACCATTAAATTAAATATTTTAATAGATTATTTTGATTAACAAAGTCATTTAGTATACTATAGGGATTTGCACATGATTATGAATTATAAGTTTCTTTCTATACTATGTATGAAGAACGGGTATACTGCTAGTTGCACATAAATTTTAAAGTAATTTTTTATGATAAAAATGACAAATATGTTATGTAATGCTGTTATTTATATTGTACTTGCGAGTGAAAATATTTTTGGCGAGTAAACTTTGAGCTGAAATTTCTTTTCCTAGACTAATTAATAATAGAATAATTGACAAAGTTGTACATTCAAATACAGCCATAAAGAAAGAGATGGCCAGATAATGGTTGAGAAAGCCAGACAGAAGTGTATGTTATTTCTGCAGGTATTAACATATTGCATACCCATGATAACCGATAGATATAGCAAAACTTGCACAAAATTAACTTAACATGCTTTGTTTGGAACATTAGTATTAAAATATTTAACTAGTTGAATTTTGCAAAAGATACAGAAAAAGATAGGATCTGTCACATTTTCCAAATAAAAGGAATGTAATTCTTCTCACTAAATTTATTACAAGTTATTTTATTTCTGTAATTTATTTAAAACATGAATAATTTTCTACAATTACAAAATTTATTCTGAACATTATGTGAGCATATTGTGAATATTATGTTTATTGTAAATAATTTATTACTCTATGTATTATTGTTATTAAGTAGATTGTGTTATTACTTTAAATTAAAATGCTGTAATAATTTATTTTTAGTTTATAAACTAAAAGTAAATCAATATATTAAAACAAATCAATATCTTAAATGATAAAAATGTTTTAAGTAGGAGGCGTACAACATGTATGTAATTTAAATTTTAGTAGCTACCATATTTATAGAATTTGCAGACCATCGATTGAGATGTGAAAATAACTATTTGTACGATGAACTTGTTCATATAAATTACCGTTTTAGATAAATTTTAATACAAGATCTCGTTATCGTATGATCATTAGTTTTATGGCATTTCATTGATTCCGAAAGATCTGTCTGACATCGATCTTCAATTTCATGTAACAGAACATAAATTTAAAATAATAGTACAAGGTTTCACTTCTATGAAAATTACTAATTGTAAGATTTAACAATTTTCAATCTTTATAAGACGTAAATTGAGAAATGGAGTTGTGCTAGAAAATGTATCAAATATAATACTTACCCTTATGTAGAAAAGCTTTGTCCAGCTAAAACGTTCGTGTTTACTTTCTGAGCTAGGGTTGCCGTTCTACTGGTTTTAAGCCAATTTTGACAAGCATTGGCTGCAATAATGGCCGGCTATAGGAAATCTGATGAACATATGTGAGAGTTAATTAAGGTATAAAATGACAAAAAGTTTGGTGTGAATGATAAAACTTTGGTATTTTAATCTTTTGGCAGAGGAAAATTCAAAATAACTAGATTAGGAAACCAGTAAACAGCTATTAAAGCATTCTGATAGCTATGAGACGGCACTAATGCGCCATCTATTGAAGATTTGAAAAACTACAAATTACTTAGTTTGTTTCAGTTTTTAATTGATAGTTTATTATTTTATTTACCTTCCTCGTATTTTCCTCTGCCAAAAGATGCTTCATATTCCATTCTATCACCCCCTGCAAACTGCAAAGAGATTTGAGCCCGCATTATTGCGTGGTTATGTTCAAGAGAATGTCCTATACTTTAACATGGGCGGAGAATGGTCGAAAACCGCCTTAAAGCGTTACCATCGCATTTTATCTTTAATGTGATGATATCATCACGTTTACCATAAACAAAACAGGTTACTACATCTCTATTAATATTTAAAATTTCCTTACCATTGATTTCCAGAGATATCAGTGGACTTTTATCATATATATATTTACTTTCTACTGTATCATATATATCTATATATATGGAAATTTTCATATACATATCTGTAGATAATCGCATCTCTTGATCCAGTAATTTTGAGCTCATCATGTTGAAATTTACTTTTTTATAATCCCCATCTGTATGAAAATCATCTAGTATAGTAACCCAGATATCTCTATTGTCTAAATATATTTTATTGACAGCATCGTTATCATTTTCAGGTTCAGAAACATTCGTAATTATTTTATTTTTTACATCAAATTTATCATTCTGTAATATTAACGAATTTTTTTCAAAATATCTTTTATTCACAACATTTTTTTCATCTTTAGGATCTGCAACATTTCCTATTCTTTTTCCTTTTGCATCAAAAGCTTTTCCTTCTAAAGAATGTAAAGTTGTATCATTTAATTCTTTTATTCTCTTGCCTGTTTCTTCAGTAAAGGTTAAAAAACCCTCATCATATTTAGTTTTTATAAGATCTCTCAATTCAAAATGATTATTCTCTATTTTATTCAAAACAAAACTTTTAGTGGTTAAATCTAAATCATCTATAGGATTTTCACAATTTTTTAAAATTCTATTTTCCATATCATAATTTCCGTCATTCATTAATTTAAAACCTATACCAGGAGGTCCAATAGGTCCTTCTTTCATTTGATCATCATAAGGTGGATAATAAGCACTCATTTATGAATTTTAAGATTTTAAACTCTTAACCATTGTTATAGTTTTATTTTTTAAATTTATAAAACATCTCTTTCTTTCTTTAAAAATAAAATAAAACTTATATTCCTTTTGACTATTCGTTACCCAATTAAATTCAATATCTAAATTATTTAAATCGGTATAGTTTTCATGATTTGATGAGTCAAAATAAAAAATAGGATACAGATCACCAAAATTCTTCTTATTTATCAAAAATCCTGTTTCTGTATTAATATCGTTTAATCCTGCATGTAAAAGAGCTTCATACACTCTATTATAATCTTTATTGGTAAAATTTGTTTTATAACGCATAAGAGGAACTTGTTTATTATTAATCATCAACCAGCATTCTGCCATATCTATATTATCAAATATCATATTATTTTTTTCATAATTACTATCTCTTTCAACATATTGAGGAATAACATAGACACCTAAAACTTCATCTGACGCTCTAGTTGCTGTCACAGATCCACTGTCGCTTCTATAGGGGCCTACCATCTTAAATCTATATCGATCCCAATTTACCTCTATATCTTTATCAGATAGATATGATTCCAGAAACAAGCTTTCTGCAGAATTTTTTAATTCTATATAAGGTAAATGCAAGGTTAAACCTTCAACTACTACCTTATAATTTTCGTTTCTTATATTAGTATATATCATATTTTTATTTTCATTTCTTTGAATTTCTATTTTCACTTCAAAACCTGAAATTGTCTTTTCATATTCTCTAAAGAAATCGATTATATCTTTTAAAGGTGTCCATATTTTAATGACATTGCTATCTTTCGTTAGTTCCCATCTCTTTGTGAATCCTTCGTTATAATCTTTATTCATTTTCAAATTATTAAAAAACTCAGTTATTTTAGTAGTATCTTCTAAAGTACCATCATATTTGAACTCATTACGGTCAGCTGAATCAGATGTATCTAGATAAAAAAATTCATTTTGAGCTTGTGATGTTACATAATCAGGAGTATAATGAATTAATCTTAAAACATGATTCATGATTGAAAAATTTGACTGTGTATTTGATTCAATTTCGGTATCTCCTATATGTACTTTTAAAGTTTTGATAAAACCTCTACCATTTACCAGACTCACATTTTCGTTTCCAATGGATGATTTATCATTTTTTGTAATTTTTAATTTTTGTTCAAGATATCCTCTAGAATATAAAATTTTTGCTTTAGTATCATTAATATGAAAAACATAGGTAGCATTCTCATCTGAACTATGTTCTTTTGGATGAATTTCTCTTAATTCATAACTTTTAATGTGATCATTATAATAATAACGAGTATCACTTAAATCATAAATCATTTATTTAGGAAGAATTTTTAAACCACCTCCTTTCTTTTTCATAGAAAATATTTCATTTAATTTATTCTTAATAATAGGTTTTAATAAAACCTTTAAAAACCCTTGTATTTTTTTACTTTTTCTATATAATCTATGTTTATTCATTTATTTAAGAAGAAATAAAATTAAATTCTACAGCTCCTTTATTTAAATCTATTAATTCACCTTTTTGATTAGTAATCCTCATTTTTATTCTTTCAACAGGATCCACTTTAACAGGAAAATATATCCAATTATTAAATTCTTTTGAAATTATACTACCTGGAGGGTTTTTATCAGTGAAAGAATATATAACTTCTGAATTATATTGATTTATTAAAGATCCTTTTACAACATCACAGTGAATATAAATATTATCATTTCCATTAGATATATCAGCAATATGTTCACCTTCAATCTCTGTTTCTTCATCATAACTTCCATATGTCGGTTTTAAAAAGCCTATAATTTTATGAAAGTTACTTTCTGTAAAATCAATTACCCAATTTTTTTTCAGTTTAATAGATATTCTTTGTCTTGCTTCAATAATACCAAATTTCACAGGTGGATCCTTACCAAATATTTTCATCATATACTCATTTAAGGCGGTTTACGACTATTCTCCTCCCATGTTAAAGTATAGGACATTCTCTTGAACATAACCACGCAATAATGCGGGCTCAAATCTCTTTGCAGTTTTCAGGGGGTGATAGAATGGAATATGAAGCATCTTTTGGCAGAGGAAAATACGAGGAAGGTTAATAAAATAATAAACTATCAATTAAAAACTGAAACAAACTAAGTAATTTGTAGTTTTTCAAATCTTCAATAGATGGCGCATTAGTGCCGTCTCATAGCTATCAGGATGCTTTAATAGCTGTTTACTGGTTTCCTAATCTAATTATTTTGAGTTTTCCTCTGCCAAAAGATTAAAATACCAAAGTTTTATCATTCACACCAAACTTTTTGACATTTTATACCTTAATTAACTCTCACATATGTTCATCAGATTTCCAATAGCCGGCCATTATTGCAGCCAATGCTTGTCAAAATTGGCTTAAAATCAGTAGAACGGCAACCCTAGCTCAGAAAGTAAACACGAACGTTTTAGCTGGACAAAGCTTTTCTACATAAGGGTAAGTATTATATTTGATACATTTTCTAGCACAACTCCATTTCTCAATTTATGTCTTATAAAGATTGAAAATTGTTAAATCTTACAATTAGTAATTTTCATAGAAGTGAAACCTTGTACTATTATTTTAAATTTATGTTATGTTACATGAAATTGAAGATCGATGTCAGACAGATCTTTCGGAATCAATGAAATGCCATAAAACTAATGATCATACGATAACGAGATCTTGTATTAAAATTTATCTAAAACGGTAATTTATATGAACAAGTTCATCGTACTAATAGTTATTTTCACATCTCAATCGATGGTCTGCAAATTCTATAAATATGGTAGCTACTAAAATTTAAATTACATATATGTTGTACGCCTCCTGCTTAAAACATTTTTATCATTTAAGATATTGATTTGTTGTAATATATTGATTTACTTTTAGTTTATAAACTAAAAATAAATTATTACAGCATTTTAATTTAAAATAATAACACAATCTACTTAATAACAATAATACATAGAGTAATAAATTATTTACAATAAACATAATATTCACAATATGTTCACATAATGTTCAGAATAAATTTTGTAATTGTAGAAAATTATTCATGTTTTAAATAAATTACAGAAATAAAGTAACTTGTAATAAATTTAGTGAGAAGAATTACATTCCTTTTATTTGGAAAATGTGACAGATCCTATCTTTTTCTGTACCTTTTGCAAAATTCAACTAGTTAAATATTTTAATACTAATGTTCCAAACAAAGCTTGTTAAGTTAATTTTGTGCAAGTCTTGCTATATCTATCGGTTATCATGGGTGTGCAAAATGTTAATACCTGCAGAAATAACATACACTGCTGTCTGGCTTTCTCAACCATTATCTGGCCATCTCTTTCTTTATGGCTGTATTTGAATGTACAACTTTGTCAATTATTCTATTATTAATTAGTCTAGGAAAAGAAATTTCAGCTCAAAGTTTACTCGCCAAAAATCTTTTCACTCGCAAGTGCATTATAAATAACAGCATTACATAACATATTTGTCATTTTTATCATAAAAAATTACTTTAAAATTTATGTGCAACTAGCAGTATACCCGTTCTTCATACATAGTATAGAAAGAAACTTATAATTCATAATCATGTGCAAATCCCTATAGTATACTAAATGACTTTGTTAATCAAAATATTCTATTAAAATATTTAATTTAATGGTCCTAAAAAATTTTAAGAATCGCTGTTCTCGCTATACAAAATTTTCTTCACGGCAGATTGGAAGAATAAAACATCCTGGCCCCGCTTGTAAACAAATTTACAATAAACATGAAATTGAATCAATAAGTGCAAAATAAAAGATAAAAGTGCTCAAATGGTATAGGACCCGTGCTACTTATATTCGTGAATATTAAAAGATATACCTGTTGTTGTTGAGACCCAGACCGTCCGACCTACCAGAAAGATGTAAGGTAACTGTTTGGACGGCCGGGAAGTGCCACCCAATTTGGACCGGAACCCAGTGGGGGAGGCATTCACAGGGACCGTACCCTCCTTCCCCTACCACCAACCTCTCGGAAGGACTTACGGACCCACATGTTTAACGTGATCGTACTCCGCGTGAGCACGGCGGCAGTTTTGGCAGTGGCTGGAATCGAACCCGGGCCTACCGAGTGCAACTCCAGCGCGCTAACCAATGGGCTACCGCGCCCCAAAAATATATTCCCCCAAAGATATACCTGTGTATTAGTCGAAGATTACATATA
Source organism: Amaurobius ferox (assembly GCA_951213105.1). Classification (NCBI taxonomy): domain Eukaryota; kingdom Metazoa; phylum Arthropoda; class Arachnida; order Araneae; family Amaurobiidae; genus Amaurobius; species Amaurobius ferox. The sequence goes on along the minus strand of OX578133.1, from coordinate 201,750,592 downwards.
CTACAGCATATGAATTTCTAAAATCTTCGTCAAAATAAAACAGATGACGTAATTAAAGATATCCTTAATCTTGCCAAAACTGATAATACTAACTGATAATACTGAACTAAAGGCCATAACTGATTCCAATATATGCCTAAAAAAAAGCACTAAAATTGTATAGAGAGATATTCCGTACTATTTATATTGTTGTATATTAAAAGATGTGCCCGTCTGTTAGTAAAAGATTACCTGTATTGCAATATGACTTTGAATAATCCTTGTCAAAATTAAACACATGACATAATAAATGGAAAATATCAATAATCTCCGTAATCTTTAAATCAGAAGACCGTAATTGATTATAATATATGTCAAAATATATGCTACTATACCTGTACTACTTATATTTTCATAGATTAGAAGGTATACCCATGCATTCATGGAAGAGTTTCCGTACTATTTACTATAAGTTTCAACAATTTTTGCCAAAATAAAATAATGACGTAATAAATTGAAACTATCAACAATCCCCAAAAATGTCAATAATAATAATGACCGTAATTGATATATAATTCTATCAAAAATGCAATATCGGTGAAATTTATTTGATATATATACATATCTTTATTATTTAAATCGGAAAAGATTTAATAAAAATCTTCTGCTATATAAACACATTGGATTTAAATCCATTGCTAAGTGACATGATATAATTTTCTTTAAATAAATTGGCGGAAGAAATATAGTCTGCATAATGCTATCTCTATGGAAGGTTTAATTGTTCGTTTTTAATTAATATTTTAATAATTAGACAACCCCTGGTCTTAGAAATTTGAAATATGCACTAAATTTTAAGTGCAGGGTTATTCCGTTACCCATAAAATTTCAATAAATTCAGTTCAGCCGTTCTCCCGTGATAATCAGACAGATTTTCAATTTTTTTTTATATAGATTATGTAATGTTATGTCAAAATATAAAATAATATAAATATGCACATAACTGTAAAGTCTTGTGTAAATACAAATTTTAGTACATTCCTACATAAGCTGATAATGATATGTAAGAAAAAAACAAAAGTACACACTCAGAGTGGATAACAATTTCTTCCTAGCTATTGACATATTTACATTTGTCAGCTGAAACATATCATTTATGAATGACTGATTGTGGATTAAAATTATCCAAATGTAGACTTTTATTTAATAGATAACTAAAAGTTTACTTATTTTGCTGATTTTCAATCTATTTCTCTAAATCTATATAAATAAAATTGAAAATCTGTCTGTCTCATCATCACGGGAGAGCAACCGAACCGAATTTAAATGAAATTTTGTGGGTAGCCTTGAAATAACCTGACTTAAAATGTAGTCCATGTTTTGAGTTTATAAGACCAGGGGTTGTCCAGATATTAATTAAAAACGAACAATTAAATCATTTATATAGTGTTATGCAGATGATATTTTTTCCGCCAATTTATTTGAAGAAAATTTTATCATGTCTTTTAGTAACAGATTTAAATCCAATGTGTTTATACGGCAGCTGATTTTTATTAAATCCTTTCTGATTTAAATAATAAAGATAGGTATATAAAATAAATATCACTGATATTACATTTTTGACTGGATTATATCAATTATGGTCTTCAGGTTTAAACATTAACATTATTGATATTTTCAGTTTATTATGTCATTGTTTTATTTTTGCAAAAATTGTTGAAACTCATATATTGTAAGTAGTACCAAGTAATCTTTAACAAATGCATGGATATATCTTCTACTCTACGAGAATATAAGTATATTTGCACATATTTTGGAATATACTAGAATCAATTACGGCCTTTAGGTTTTAAGATTACAGGATTATTGATATTTTCAATTTATTATGTCATATGTTTTATTTTGGCAAAGATTTTAGAAACTCATAAGTTGTAGTATGGGCCCTATACAGTTTTAGCACTTTTATTTTGCATATTTATTCAACTGCAATTTATGCAACTTCATATATTTTGTAAATTTGTTTACAAACAAGACCAGGACATTTTATTCTTCAGATCTGCTCATGAAGATAATTTTGTATAGCAAGAACAGATATTCTTAAACTTCTTTTTAGGAGCATTAAATTAAATATTTTAATAGAATATTTTGATTAACAATGTAATTTAGTACACTATAGGAATTTGCACATAATTGTGCATTTTAAGCTTTATATTATATACTTCATACGAAAAATGGGTATACTGCTAGTGTTTTTATATGATTAAAGCACTGAAACCACACTCAAGAAAAACAGTACTTGAGGGAAGAGGTGTAAAACTCCAAGGGTGTGTTTTAAAGGATTCAACACCCACATGATGTTACGAAATATGACATCTGATACATAGGCATTGTATATTTATTTTGCTGCATCCAAGCCAGAAAATATTTTCTGTCACTGTAGTTTCAAACAACTTGAATGTTGCAAAGAACAATGTTTCAATTTGGCTTCTGAATGTCATCGAATAAATATGAATGTCATCTTCAATTTTTATATGAAATTATAATTTTTCTGTATCAGGTTTTAATTTACCCATCTGCATTTTTCATACAAAACAAACTTTTATTACTTAATATGGGTGGAAACTTTTATCTGCTAATGTCAAATTTTGTTTCATATGTAATTTCAAATTTGACTCATTAAACCCCCAATGACCCGAATTTAATAAACCCAACCTGACCCGAATTTAATAAAACGTGGTCCGAATCTGGCCCGTGTCCTAGGTTGGGCCTAAATCTATAGGCCAGACCCGAGCCCATACAGACCTCTAACTTTGACACCCTTGAGATTGATATTTAAAATTGTCCCCCCCCCCCCCCTATCAAATTGAATCTTAAAATATGTCACTGGCTTTGGAGTCAGTACTTAAAACATTTGACTCTCTTTTTTCTACTGTCTTACTCCTTGTTTTTTAACATCCAACTCCCAAATAAATAGCAATTATTTTTTTATTTTTTATAGCAATAGTCTTTTAATTGGCAATCATTTGATATTTTTTAAATTTATTGCCTTAAAGTTATTTGAAAAACTATTAAAAAGTTAAATATTCCAATATAAAAATATTTTAAATACATTTTATTTAGGAATCATCCTGAATAAACCAGCAAAAAAAAAAAATTAATAAACAGCAAATCTTTAAATTTGTCTTCATTTTGATTCTTAACAATGCTTCATTGAAATTTACCCATTATAAAGGGAAGTTATATTCTGTCCATTTCATTAAATTAATACATTTGCACAGAACTTCAATTTCTGCAATGAAGAAATTTAAATTTATTGCCCTACATGATCATTGTAAACTGTCAAAAATAAGTACAGCAGTTCCTACGTTATTAGAGACTCATTATAATCTTTCTTGTAAGTACAGTTTGGCTGAAGTAATAAATTTTTTAATGCCATGGTATATATAGATGTTTTCAAATATAGGTTCTCTTGCACACATGCTATGATTGTGATGCCAGTTTATATTAGTAAAAGCCACATAAATGTGCATTCGCAATAAAGTTTCAAGATGTAGTAAAACCATTAATGATAAAAAGCCCTGCTCAGCTATAATGCTTATGTTAAACTGAGCAATGAATTGCATCGGAAATTGTATCTAACAGCAAATTTGGTCTAGATAAATGATTTTTCTTCTTTAAACTTTAAACTTTAGTTGAACTCATTTCAGTAAATATTGTTTCCAAGAAACATAATTTAATATGGAAATAAGGGATTTTAATAAGTTGTTGAAACTGTAAAATTTATATACATTTATAAAAAAAATGAAGTTTTAATGAACTTTTGTACTAAAATAATTCACTAATCGATAGACTAAAGTGAATTTTTTACTATATTTGATGTAGGAATCTATAAAATTTTGTCTGAATATCTCTATACAGTTTTGTTATATATTAATCTATAAAGTTGTGTTAATATTGTTTGAATCTGTAAAATTTTCTTCCAAGTTTCGCACCATTTCAATAAATGCAATATCATTAAATTTATGTTGCAGGCAACTTATGTCAGATAATCACAAAAACAAATATACTTATGATTTTCTCAAACAGTGGGCATTATTCATGATTTGCCATTGCATGTAATATTCAACTTTATATTTTTGAGACATATAATTAAGCAAAATCAACATCAGTTTATAAATTAAAGCTAATGGAGTTGTGTTTTTAAATGTATTAATTATAATATTTACCCTTGTACTTTGTTTTCTTATTTTATTTTTATTTTTAAAAAAATGAATTTCTTTAGTTTATTTTTATTTACAGCACAAATTGAAAAAGAATCTGTGAAATACTAATTCTTTGATTTTTTGGGGGGGTATCGAGACTATTTGACCTACCAAAAGGTTTCAGGTAACTGTTTAGATGACCATGACAGTGTCACTCAGTTTAGACCAGAATCCAATGGCAAGCACAAGGATTGCAACATCATTCCCCTAACTCATCACCTTTTAGATGGACATTTGGGTCTACAGACTAACATACTCATACACTATGCAGACACAAAAATAGTTTTGGACATCATCGACATTGGAACCCGGGCCCTACTGTGTGCAAATCCCCTACCATCACTGAATATAACAATGTCATTTTTTATTTGAATGAATATAACAGGGTGTTCCTAATAAAAGAGATATCTATTTAGCAATACAATAGGAATTGTGAAAAACAACCTTAAGACATGAAAATATAAATATTTATTCGAAATAATACTATATATGCCAAATTTAATTATCAGTTTCCACTTTTATGACCATCAATGTTTCTACAGATCTGAAAGCTATAAACTGTTTTGTAGAGCACACATTCAAGTATTTCAGCTATTATTTGAACTAATGAACTGGTTTACAACAAAAAATGCCACTCAAATCAAGATAAATAAGCAAACGTATGTTTTAGAAATTAACTGTCTAAATGTGAACATCCAAATAAGTGCAAGGCTATGTAGGTCAAACTGAAATAGCTAAAGTTTGAGTAAAGAAATTCAATTGATTTCTAAAATGTATGTATTCTTATTTATTTTGATTTGCATTGCATTTTACATTGTAAACCAGTTCATTATTGATTATGTGCAAAGTCATGTGCTGTACTTATGAACTGTTGCAGTAATATGATTTGAATATCATTCCTATTTTTAATTCTTTTGTGTTCCACTAGTGACTTAATGAAACCCCCAGGCAGAAAATATGTAAAGGTGCTAAATCAGCTAGGACAAAAATTTAGGTGCCAGTTTTACATCTAAATAATGGAATTTTATCTCTTAATTTGTTATATTTTCTAGATAACAAAGGTGGGGAGGAGACCAAAAATTGTGTTAAGATGCCATTTGTATGCTTTTGCAAGTGAACTAACACAAGAAAAATATTTTTAAAACTTAAATAAAAATTAACAGATGTTATTCTTTCTCTAATATTTTCTTATAGCATACATGCTTTGATTATGTGGTATACAATTCATAGTACACTAAAGAATGATAAATTAGAGTCACACCTATATAGAGTAGCACCTACATAGAGTTGCACCTACATAGAGTTCTCCTAAAAATGTTCCTTTGATTTATATTAAATTAGTCTTAGAATTGAAATTTATATTAATTTAAAATGTATAATTAATTAAAAAGAAATTATGATTTGTAAAAGTAAAAAGAGCCAACTGCAGATTTACTATCTTTGCGGTTTTGACAGTTGAGGGGGGGGGGGGAGAGAGAGAGAGAGAGAGTTGCTATAGCACTAAGATACAGAATTCTCATAAAACTATTCATTTGATTTATAGCAAAATTGTCTAAATTAGAATTGACATGTATATTAATTTAAAGTGTGAAAATAATTCTGAGTTGTAAAGAAAATCATTAATGTTGATTTAGTATCTACAAGATTAAATAGTGATGAATTTAAGGAGTCTATATTATACATTTTACATAGATTAATTGTGGACCTTTTAGCAGTGGTGGAGTGACCATAAGTGACTTCTAATTCATCTTTTTAGTAAATCCACCACTAATATAAGCTAATATCTCCATGTAGAATGACTGTGCATGACACATCATATAATATTGATCGAAACTTCTTACAGAAATATCCACATTGATTGCAAGTAGATTACCTTTTGCCATGCAGGCTCCCCCCCAGAGAAGGGGAGGTAAGTTACAGCTTGCAAAGAAATTTATCAATCACTCACTCCAGTTATAAAGAAAGAAAGAGGCTTAACTGCAAAACTCATATCTCCATTTTTGTCATTTTACTCACTTTGCTTAAAATTCATAAAACCTTAAAACATTTTCATTTTAATTGTCGCTATACTGTAAGCTGAAATGATTCATAAAGAGTAATTTAACCACAGGAAAACAAAATTTATCCATGGTGAAAAACAAGATTTAATTGATGAATGGTATGTTTTACATCAAAACTAATTAAAATGTAACATTTTAAAAGAAATATAAAAATATCTACTTTAGTTAAAATAAGCTTCAAATATTATATTTTACAAATGATAATGAATCACACTCAACCATACTATGTAACGAAAAGGTAATAGAGAAGTAAGTAGATGGCTGATCATGTGATCTGATAAAGTCTTCCTATTGGCTGTGAATGGAAAATGTGAGTTTTGCAGCAAAATTCACAGTGGAGAATGTCAGTTTTTCAAGTAAATCAGGTTCTGAATACTAAATAAATATCAAAGAATGTGACTTTTTCAGGATACTACTTGATTCACATACCTACCACCATGAACAAGAATATATATATAAAGAAAAGCTTTTCGACCGAAAATGGGGAAGAGTTTTACAACTAGACTCTTCAATACTGACTCAATTGATCAGATGACCTACCAATAAAATGCACTTACTCTTACTCTAGATCACTATATAGATTTAAATTGTCCTCTTCTAGATATATGTATATACAATCTGGTCGGTGTCTAACAGCCACTGGCTAATGGAAATGTCTGACTTCACCTCTGGTGAAGTCAGACATTTCCATTTGGGTTGGGGTATACCTTTCCATTTGTAAGGGCTTTTTATTATTCACCTACTCAAACCTTTTAATTCTTTGTTATATTCTAATTGTATGACATAGAAGTATTAAAATATTGTAATATTTGTAATTTCATAATGATAAAGATACATATTTTAAATACATGGCAGTATTTAAATCAGTTTTCATAAGCAAGAGACCCACCCCCCGCCCTGTCTGTTCTCCTCTCCATGACATATAGTATTAGTATGGCAAAATAGCAACCATAATTATTTTAAATAACACTGAATTTGCACTTTTAATTCAATTTTCGTTTTCATTTGGTTACTGGACTTATTAAAGGTAGTGTATCAAAAATGCAAAAAAACATGAAATATATTAAGAACGGCTAGTCCTAAAGTAATAGGGTTGGTCTTACTCTTTTCATTGTCAAAAGTTATATATAAAACAAGCATTTAATTGATACATTTGACCATACTTTGTCTTTTATTTTAAATTTTTGCGAGCCATTTCGTAAAAAAAGGCAAATTTATCTTTTTTGAATCGTACCAAAATCTAATCAGCACCAAAAGGTATCCTTCATGTGACTTATCCACCAAATTTTGTGAAATTTGGTCATCTTCAGCTAGAGTGGTTACAGGAAATTTTTGCGGGTTATTTTGCAAAAAAAAGGCCGGTTCGTTTATCCGGAATCGTACCAAAATTTAATCATCACCAAGGTCACCCAAAAGGGACTTACCTACCAATTTTTTTTAAAAATAAGGTCAATTAGTTTTTGAGTTAAAGTGGATAAATTGCGCAAACGTCACGCTAAAAATAGTTTTTTCGTGTTCTAAAGGTCTTAAAACATGTAGATCCGTCGAAAACTTCCGTTGCGATTTTCGAAACGATTCCAATACTTTCCCTATACATTATCATGTATTGCAGGGAAAGTAAAAATACAATTATATATATTTTGGGCTGATTACGTTGGCCTCGTAACTGTTTACGTATTGGTTTTACGTTGGTTTCGTTATTATACGCTCGTCCGTATGGAATAGCCGAAATCTGCAGTGGCAACAAGAAACTTGCTGCAAGCCACAATTTTTGCGAGCTTCTATGAGAATTAACAATTTCAGTCCTTCCATGTGGCCGGCATAAAGAACTTTGCCTGTGCAGTTTCGTGTGGCCTGAACTAAATTGTAAATGAATTTTATTTTGTCCACGCAGAAGGATTGAAATTGTCTGAGTGTCTATCTTTCCAGATTCCAGAAGGTCTTCGGTGACCTAGAAAACTGAACCCACAAGTGACTTACCCTTCAAATTTTGTGAAATTTCGTCGAATAAATTTTGAGCTAGAGTGGATACATACATTGCACAGACAGACACGCACCCACACACAAAGCCGTCACGCTAAAAAATAGTTTTCTCTCGGTTATAGAGTGTTCGAAACGCGTAGATCCGTCGGGAATTCGAGTTGATATTTTCGATACTATTCCAATACTCTTCCTTCCCTATACATTTCGATATATTGTGTTAATTATATAAGAATTAGTAATTGTATAAGTAGTAATTATGTTGTGGGGATTAATATATATATTAGTAATTATATTGTGGGGAAAGTAATTATATAAGAATGCAAAAGAAAAACTGAATTTTAATAAATAAAGCCCTTGGAGGGGTGCATGCATGCCACCCTGGTCCACCACCTTTTCTGCTCTACTGACTATCGCATTCCTATTCCAGATTGTTTAGGTCCACTTGTATCAATCAGTATTGGAATATAAAAAAATCTGATGTGGGCAGCACATGAATTTCCCTGCAGACTAAATTCATATTTCTTTAATAATTCATTAGATTGAGTTTAATTGCACCAAATAACACTGAATTTGCATTTTTAATTCAATTTTTGTTTTTATTTAGTAATTGGACATTTTCCCGATAGCGGCGTAACAAAAATGCAAGAAATCTCAAATATCTTGAGAACGGTTAGTCTTAAAGTATAATGGAGTGTGTTATATTCTTTTCCTCGTCAAAAATTGCGTATAAAATAAGAATTTAGTTGATATATTTCAGCTTAGTCAACGTAGTTTTTTTTTTTTTTTTTTTTAAGATTTTGGCGATTTTTGCAGGCCATTTCGTAGAAAAAGGCAGGTTGTTATTTTCCGAATCGTACCAAAATCTAATCAGCACCAGAGGTCCCATAAGTGACTTATCTATCAAATATTGTGAAATTTGGTCAATTAGTATTTTAGCTAGGGTGGATACATGAAATTTTTGCTGGCCATTTCGCAAAAAAAAGACGGATTCTTCTTTTCCGAATCCTACCAAAATCTAATCAGCACCAGAATATCCAACAAGTAATTTATCTACCAAATTTTGTGAAATTTGGTAAATTAGTATTTTAGCTAGAACCGATAAATGAAATTTTTCGCAAAAAAAGGCAGGTTCTGTTTTTACGAACCGTATCAAAAACTAATCAGCATCAAGGTCACACCCAAGTGACTTATCTACCAAATTTTATGAAATTCGGTCCATTAGTTTTTTAGTTAGAGTGGATGCAAAATCTGCACAGACAGACACACACACAGACGACACGCTAAAAATAGTTTTTTCGTATTCTAGAGGTCTCGAAACGTGTAGATCCGTCGAAAACTCGAGTTGCGATTTTCGGCATGATTCCAATACTTTCCCTATACATTACCATGTATTGCAGTGAAAGTAAAAAATATATCTTTTTATTAGCCAGCCTTTATTTAAAAATTTACGTAAAAGTTTATAAGATATTTATTTTGTCAAGTTAGTAGCAGGGCTGTCACCCCGATAAATTCGCCGCATTCAGGTGATTTGTGTTAATATATGATTTTAATACTATTTACGTGCAGCTAGCTAACATCATTTTCCCGCATTTATATACCAGAACCAGGCGAGGCATAAAAAGAGATTGTGCACTAGAACTTCAGAAACAAAATAGATACTAGAGCTTCCCCTTTACATTCTTCCAAGAATTAGGAGGGCTGGACCAAAAGTATTTCCTTTTATGACCCCCTCTCTTTTATAACCTTCAACCTGCCGTTGTGCCCTGAAGGGAAGAGAGTCTTTGTGTAGCAGTGGAGGCGACCTTCATTCAGAGTTGACAGTCCTTTTGCTCACTTGGTCAATTCGTGAAATGAACTTTCATAGTTTTTGTTTTGAAATAATAATTTTCATAATGAAAAAATCAGCAGTGACTCCAGTTTAATGGAGATGAAATATTTTTGCGTGAATAGCATATTTCTTTGTGGGTGATTTGCCTTCAGAGACATTTTAAATACAGTTGAAAATATTGAAATTAAAACTACTTTTTCAAAACCGTTCAAAATGTTAAAATATCAACAGTAGAACCACCTTCCTAAAAAATTGTTCAGATATTAAAATTTCGAAATTATAATCACTATAATTAGAAAACAACTAAGAAGCTGATCAAAAATCATATATATCCTTGTAGGGTTTTCAAAGGAGTACAAATTACTTTTTAGTTCATACCTAGCACTTTTAGTTTTATTTTAGTTAACACTTTTAGTATATATTAGGAATGTAAGAGTTCATACCTTTATTCTGATAATGATTGTGAGACAAACAGAACTAAATACTATATTAATGTTTGAAAAAGTTGAATGAAGTCTCACACACTAGAGACTGGACTGGGTAGTATAATACCAACAGATACAAAGTATTAAATACACGAGAGCGTATCTTGAAAACTAAAAGTTCTCTATGAACAATAAGAGAGTAATTTGTAGATCTTTGAACCCCTATAAAGATATATAATTGGATTTTTGATCAGATTTTTAGTTTTCGAAATATGATGATTTCGATATTTTAATATTTTGAACTATTGCACTGCTGCCAGATTATCAGAATTTTAATTTTAATGTGAAAATTTTAGCTCCAGTTTCATATTCATTAAATGTTTTATAACTTTAAGGAAGAAAAACGTAATCGAGGACAAAAATAAATAGGGAAACAAGACTTGTTTCGGGGATTGTTCCCGAAAATCAGCGCGAATGGTCACCTTATGCTAGATCCACAAAAATCACGTTAGTAAATGGGTCACATAATATTGTACTAGGAAAGTGAACTTATTTAACGATAGTAACTATTGTTTTAATTTCAGAGAGTTTTAAATTAGTACTAATCATTTTATAATATTAAATTACGTATACAATGATTATTTATTTAACATTTTTGAGGTACTGCTATTTTTTACGATATTTCAAAACTTCATTCGGAAATTGGGCGTCTTCTGAAAGTGTGATCGCGTTTAAATTCAATAGGGTTCCTGTATTTCCCGATTTCATTCGAAACGCTCCCTTTGTTCGTAAGATGCCGCACACATGAACATCACCTCAAAAATGTTTGTTTCAAGTTCAGGGATGTTTGAAACGAGAATTTTCGACCCCGCCACAATACTCCCCCTTTAAACTTTGCGACATATGTATATTATATATGTAAAGAAAGGAATATAAATATACGAGTAGTATATATACATAAGAAGCCCAGTTCCGGTCTAAATTGGGTGGCACTTCCCGGCCGTCTATACAGTTACCTTACACCTTTCTGGTAGGTCGGACGGTCTGGGTCTCAACAACAACAACATAAGAAGCCCAGTTGAGATGAGACTTACACTCAAGATATTTATACAAGATATACTTCTTATAAATTATGCATAGCAGTATAATGTATATGAAAGTATTGTGTATACTCATTTATATATAAGAAAAGCTTCTCCATCTGTCTGTAACGCTTGGCGATAAATTTGGTGAACTTAGCGACCCATTTGGCTAAATGTCGCGAACTTGGCGATATATCACCCCAAATTCAAGAATATACCGTCAAAATTGCAAGTACGATGTCAAATTAACGAAAATGGCGCCAAATTGATAATTCATTATTAAAATCTTTTAATATAAAGATTATATTACTTATTGAAGATGATATCATTATCGATAATTGTCAAGGCAAAATATAAGTTAATTGGGTACTGAAAATAGTTTTGCATGTTGTTATCCGGAAAAGTGCCATATGTTCAATTCAATGTTAAAACCATTGTGCCGTGGTCCGTGGATCTACTACATCACTTTTGCACTGGGAGTTTTTGCACAGCGAAAGTCATGTGCTGTCATGTCCACATCAGATTTTCTGACTTTGTTACAGTGTATTAAAAATCTGGTTTGTGAGTCTCATACATTCATATTCCATATTGTTTAGGTCTACTTCTATCATAATTATCACGAATTCAATGCATTTGGCTGATCTGTGTTAATATATGCTCTTTTAATACTCTTTTTATCTATAGAGCAATTCAATTTTTTCCACCATGGTTTAGAAAATTATCATGTTTCTTCATATGGTAGAATGCTAAGAAAATCTAAAATTTCGAATAATTAGACTTCTAAGTTCTAATCATGGAAATAACAAAAACTAGCTTTTACTTTCCAACCATACATAAGCATTATATAGGGAAAGTAGGGTGACGAGGTCAAACATTCTAATTCGAGTAGAAGAGTGAGTTTCAAGCTTCCCTGAACATGAGTCGAACGTTTTTGAGGTGATGTGTGTCTATGTAGGTGATGTGTGCGTATGTATGTATGTTAGTGTGGCCGTGAGCCTGTGGGAGCGATATCTTACGAATGAATGAAACGTCTCAATTAAATTCATTACCATTGTTATAATGAGTGTTCATATTTATTTTAAACGCAATCGAATGTCTAAAATACCCCCTTCCATAAGCACACCGAACACATCCAAAACATCAACACATAACACATTTAGGGGTTCAGGATCACAATCCGTATTTTTTTTAAATGTAGAAAATTTCCAAACATTTTATTTCAAAGTAATATATGTCTTTAAAGGATATATAATATTTAAAACTATTAATATGTTCTATAATTTAAAATAAAAATCAATATTACCAGTTGTAAATTAATTAAAAAAATTATTTCTGCTTAAGATTTTTATCACATACAAAATTCAGGCCCCTGAGGCCCGTGGTGCGTTAATCAGGCGCTGCCCCTAACCCTAATTTTCGATTGAATTTGTGAAAAAATTAATAAAAAGCAGCAAGCACTATTAAGAATGATAAAAATCATTTCAAACCTAATTTTCATTAGAAAGCGAATGATATAAACTGTAGAACGCTAACATGAGCTGTTCTCGAAATATTGTACGATTTTTTAACAATTTTTTGAAAAATTCAGACCTTTGGATACTGTTAAATTAAAAAATCATTTCCAACTTTAGAACGCTAGCATGAACCATTCTTGAGATATTGCACGTTTTTCAAACAAATTTACAAAAAAAAAATTATAAAATTAAAAAAGTAGTAAGTATATCGTCAAGTATGTTAACTTTCCATATGCAATATTATGCAATATTATTCTCGTAAACCTAGCGTTCGTTCCATTTACGTGTGAAGGTACATCTTGTAATAGCTTTGTATTTTGACGCCCAATAATTTACCAATAGTCAATTATTTCATACAATTGATATTAAATAAATGTTAACTGTAGTTTGGTGATTTTGCGTGAGTATGAATAAGTCATTCGCTTGCATTAGTAAGTTGCCAAAAGCGCCCAATTTCAATTTGGGGGGTGTTAATTTAATGCTAAAATCATAATTCTATGGTTATTCTTGTACACCAATATTTTGCTATGAAAGAAGCATAGTATTTGCATCATGTAGAAAAGACAAAGTCATGTGCTGACCACATCACATAATTTCCACACTTTAATTTTTATAGCAGTACGGACATTTGTTCTTGAATTATCGTGTCCACACCTAGAATATATTTTCAAAAAATATTTAATATGGGTTCAGGAAGTCTTAAAATCTGTTTATCCGCCAAAATCTCGAATTCGAAAATTTTCAGGCAAACTATACATATACAAACAATATACATACAAATATTGTATTTTCGAAAATTTTCAAATTTGAAATTTTGAAGGGGCTCTGAACATATTTCGAATATGAAAAAGGCATGTCCCGAACGGAATTAAACCTAATGAGATTGATATGATTGATTAATGGATTATTGATATTTTCAAATTCTTACGTCATCTATTTTATTTTGATAAAATATTTTTCAAATCCATATATTAGTATGGGTATATCTTCTAATACACGTGTATAATCTTCTAATCTACGAAAATAAACGAAATACACTTATACAATTTTACTGCTTTTATTTTGGCATATATTGATTCAATTTTATATTTACTGTAAATTTGTTTATAAACGGGATCAGGATGTTTTTTATTCTGTAGATCTGCCTGTGAAGATAATTTTGCATTGAAACCAGATTCTTAAACATCTTTTAAGAGCATTAATTTAAATATTTTAATAGAATGTTTTGAATAACAATGTTATTTAGAATATTATAGGAATTTGTACATGATTATGAATTTTAAGTTTCTTTATATTGTATATTCCATACGAAGAACGGGTACACTACTACCAGTACAATAAAATAATGTTGTGCATGGAAAGTAATATTTTTCTCAAAAATTTTTTAATTCGATATTTTGACGGATAAACACGTTTAAAGACCACCTGAGCACATTTCGAACATTTTTGGAAAGATATCTGCGCGTGTATGTGTCTGTGAGATATGGACACCAAGTCAAAAATAAATACTTGTATCACTATGAAATCTTATTTTGTCAAGATAGAAAATATTGAAACTAATTAGAATATTTTGTGCTTTACACTATTAAAACACAAATTATTCGAATTACAGGTTTTTCGCACAATTTATTTCTATAACAAACAATCATAATTCCTAAAACATTGTGTTAGCATAACATAGAGTTGCGTCGCCAAGGAGGAAGATTTGGAGACCACAAGTCCCCATCAGAACTCATTGAAATTCGTAGAATCGAAATTTGGAGAAATGGGAAACAAAATATTTTGTTACCCCCTTCCAAAATTTTTTCTAGCGTCGCACTGATAACATATATGAGATGGATGGATGTAAAGAGTATTAAAATCAGAGTATTAAATACCCCCCCCCCCCCCGCCCCCATTATACTACGATTAGCCGTTCTCGAGATATTTTAGTTTTTTCGTATTTTCTCTAAGCCACCTTTGAAAATAAGTCCAGTTACCAAACGAGAAAGAAAATTGAATTAAAAGTGAATTAAATTTAATTAAAATAAATAGAACGTAGATATAAGTCTGCAGGGAAAGTCATGTGCTGCCCACATCAGATTTTTACTTTCCCTGCAATACATGGTAATATATAGGGAAATTATTGGAATCATGCCGAAAATCGCAACTCGAGTTTTCGACGGATCTACACGTTTCGGGACCTCTAGAATACGATAAAAGCAAAGATAAATTTTTAGCGTGACGTCTGTGTCTGTCTGTACAGATTTTGTATTCACTCTAGTTGACCGAATTTCATAAAATTTGGTAGGTAAGTCACTGGTGGGCGAATCTGGTGCTGATTAGTTTTGGGTACGATTAGTGATAAAAGAACCGGCCCGTTTTTGCGAAATGGCCCGCAAAAATTGCCTGTATCCACTCCAGCTGAAAAACAAATGAGACCGAATTTCACAAAATTCGGTAGATAAGTCGCTTGTGAGTCACCCTGGTGCTGATTAGATTTTGGTATGATTTGGAAAAAAATAACCTGCCTTTTTTTTTTTGCGAAATGGTCAGCTAAAATCTTCAAAATCTAAAATAAAATCTACGTATGCTTGTTTTATACGTAATTTTTAACGAAGAAATGAATAAGACCAACCCCATTACACTATAGGACTAGCCGTTCTCGAGATATGTTAGGTTTTTTGTATTTTCTCTGAGCCACCTATGAAAATAAGTCCACTTACCAAATGAGAACGAAAATTGAATTAAAAGCGAATTAAATGTAATTAAAATAAAGAGAATGTGGATTTAAATCTGCAGGGAAAGTCATGTGATGCCTATATCAGATTTTTTGTATTTATTTGGTAATTGGACATTTTTTTCGAAATCGGCCTACCCTAACAAAAATGCAAGAAATCTCAAATATCTTGAGAACGGTTAGTCCTAAAGTATAATGAAGTGTGTTATATTCTTTTCCTCGTCAAAAATTGTGTATAAAACAAGAATTTAATCGATACATTTGAGCATACAGCAAACATTACTTAGTCTTTTTTTTTAGATTTTGGCGATTTTAGCTGGCCATTTCGTAAAAAAAAGGCAGGTTGTTCTTTTCCGAATCGTACCAAGATCTAATCAGCAGCAGAGTATCCCACAAGTAACTTATCTACCAAATTTTATGAAATTTGGTCAATTAGTATTTTAGCTAGAGTCATGACATGGAAACTAAAGTAGATGCATGACTAGAACAACTTCTAGTTATGCATCTACATAAACCAGCAAATATCTAAAAAAAGCAAATATCAAGTCTATAAAAATAAAAAAATCTAAATTACCAGAAAATATCAAGTCTATTGACCCTGCACATGATAGATTTTATAACCACTATATTTTGAAAACTAAGAACCCGATCCAAAAATCTTGTATACGGCTTTTGAATAGCTAAGAATTATTTTCTTACTGTTCATAAATAGTTCTTTAGTATTCGAGATATACGCATTACAAACTTGAAAAATAGAAATTTTTCTATATTCTTCAACTTGATGAATGCTAAAAAACTAGAAAAGCTTTGTAAAAACAAATTATTGATCTAGAAATTCGACTTCTTACTACAAATTTTTGTAGCTTATAATTTATATTTGTCTTTTATAATTTAGAAGACATTTTGGGTGGAAGTTCACTAAGTGAAGCGCAAAGTCGCTCAGACAAAAACTGAAGTTCAAAAAAAAAAAAAAAAAAAAAGTTCAAATTATTAAAATATTTAAATTATTTGTGTATATTCCTATATGTTATCCTATTTTTTCTAAGAAAAGCAAATATTGTTTGCATTTTTCGTAACTCTCCGATTTCAGCCAAAGATACCCCAAATATAGATTTTATTCGCATCAAAATGATAAATGTATATTTTAGACAAAAAATAAATAAATAAAAAAAAAATTACGCTTACATAAACACGTAAATGGTAATTTCATTCATGTTACTTTCTACTTTCTGATGGGACAAGCGAGAGAGACCTCAGCTTCTATTTCTAAACGCAACGTGTACATGTGGAAGTACTACGTACTATACTATCCCCTCCTCTCCCCCCACCAAAAGAAAAAAAAAAACATTCCCCATCTCCCGTATTCTTCCCAATAATTGAAGGTCACGGTGTTGTCTGACGGGAGGGTTTCTGCAGCAGCTCGTTTATGGCTGGTTTTTTTTTTTTGTTGTTGTTGCTGTTCTCTATGCCCCATGAGGCCAGGGTTTGACAATTATCACTTTGAATGAGTATACATATTGTCTATATATTTATGCTATACTTACTTAAAACAATAATTACAATTACGTCCTACAGAAATTTTTTTCTAATGACAAAATGAACCATTGTACCCCGGAAAATAACCGCATATCTGCAACCAGCGAGAAAAAAATTTATGTGCCACTTTTTTGTAAACCTTTATAGAGACAGACAAATTCAGTTTTACCACGCAGTAAGCTTAAAATTTGTGTCGTAAAAAAGGTGTTGTCTGACGGGAGGGTTTCTTCAGCAGCTAATTTGGCTGGTTTTTTTTTTGTTGTTGTTGCTGTTCTCTATGCCCCATGAGGCCAGGGTTTGACAATTATCACTTTGAATGAGTATACATATTGTCTATATATTCAAGTTTATGCTATACTTACTTAAAACAATAATTACAATTACGTTCTACTGCAATTTTTTTCTAATGACAAAATGAACCATTGTACCCCGAGAACCAGCGAGAAAAAAATTTATGTGCCACTTTTTTGTAAACCTTTATAGAGACAAACAAATTCAGTTTTACCATGCAGTCAGCTTAAAATTTCTTCAAAAGAGATTAAACTTACTTTGCAACAATGAAGTTTCTACTTGCAGTACCCGCCTACAACAGCACTGTCCCATGAAATAAATTGCTGTTTGTGTATTGTGTAAAGACAAAATACAAAACTATTACAAATGTTGTCTTACAAATACCATTGTAATACACTATTTGTAATAGTATCTCACGAGGGATTACAAATATAGTGTTTTCTCTCGTAAATGGAACTAGCTAGATCCACGAGAATGATATGAGTCAATTCGTCACGTAATATTTCATAAGGAAAGTCAACCTATTTAATGATACTTATTATTATTTCAATTTTATGTAAATCTTTATATAAATGTGTAATATCGCGAAAACGATTCGTACCAGAGTTATAAAATGAATGCCATGCATTTTCTAACGATAAATGACATAAAAATAATTATTTATTTAATATTATTAAATATCCTGTCGTTGCGTCATTCTCCGTTTGTAATAACCGTACCAAATTTCATTTAAATAGCTTGTTTCCACTCGTTTGTAAAATATCGCTCATCCATGAAAGGATTACACATCACTTCAAAAACGACCTCAGGAATATTTAAAACATGTAAATCAATCGAAAACTCGAATTCGAAACCATCACAATATTTCCTCTATGAATTAATTATATTATAGTATACACTATATATACTACAGTATATACTTCATTTTTTGACGTAATTTGCATTCAAACCTATGCAGTATATACATATGCGTAATAAGCAAATCGTAATGAGCATAAGATGCTCATTACGATTAATGCGTAATAAGCATAAGATCGATGCGTAATAAGCAAAAGAGCATTCAGCTGAAAACACTAAAATGCAATTCGCAAAAAAAAAAATGTGGGCAGCACATGACTTTCTCTACAGACTCAAATTCACGTTCTCTTTATTTCTTCAATAATTCATTAAATTGAGTTTAATTGCATCAAATAACAAGCGTAATGAATTAAAATTACACTGAATTTACACTTTAAATTCAATTTCCGTTCTCATTTGGTAACTTGACTTAGGGGTACAGAAAATGCGAAAAATCTAAAATATCTCGAGAACTTAGTGCAATGGAGTTGATCTTATTCTTTTCATCGCTAAATATTACGTATAAAACAAGCATTTAATTGTTATATTTGAGCATATGCAGTATTTTATTTCAGATTTTGACGATTTTTGTAGGCCATTTTGTAAAAATAGGAAAGTTATTTTTTTCCGATTCGTACCAAAATCTAATCAGCACCAGGGTAACCCACAAGTGACTTATCTACCAAATTTTGTGAAATTTGATCTCTTAGTTTTCCAACTAGAGTGGATACAGGGAATTTTTGCGGCCCATTTCGCAAAAAAAGGAGAGTTATTTTATCCCGAATCGTACCCAAAACTATTCAGCATCATGGTCACACACAAATAACTTACCAAATTTTGTGAAATTCAGTTCATTAGTTTTTTAGTTAGAGTGGATACATGCATTGCACAGACACATAGACTGACAGACACACACACACGCCAAAAATAGTTTTTTCGTTTCTAGAGGTCCCAAAACATGTAGATCTGTCGAAAACTCGAGTTGCGATTTTTGGCATGATTCCAATATACTTTCGCTATGCATTACCATGTATTGCAGGGAAAGTAAAAAAATAAAAATAAAAAACCCTTGAAAAGAGCAAAAACATTGTTATGATATGCGTAAATGACGTAACGATGCAACGCAATAGCGTGAATATTTAATAAATGAAAATGTTCGGCGAGATGAAACTGTGTGCCGAGTTTTAGTTTTCTTCATGATCTAGAAGCTGAGAACGAGCCCGTGAAAGATGTTGAATGACGGGACAGAGTCCATCTGAAGTTAAGGCAAAATGAGTAGTTTATCAAAATATAATAATAATAATAATAATAATAATAATAATAATAATTTCCAGTTATTTACAGAATATAGGATGTAAATTTGCAAATTCTTGCCTTAAAAAAGAAATATCATATTATAATACTGCAAAAAAACAGATTTAACAAAACATTAAATATTTGGGTAGGTAGATAGTAGTTTTAAATTTCATGGAACCGAGGAAACTTGTATAAATACAAAAAAGGGCACACGACATTGCCCGGGATTTAAAGCAGGAATTAATTACATTCATCATTCATCCAATTTTTACAAAAGCGTAGTCGATCGCTGCGCGAGCTCATACGCGGCTAAGCTCGGCCCGATAAAAAATAAATCTGTATTAAGCGTTTTTTCTCAGGAGCCGAGATACCTTTGTATCTAATTTCATGGCTGTACTGCGATTAGATTTTTCCGCTATAGACGGCACAAACAGACACCTTTTTTATTATAAGGACAGGGTAAATAATATGGAATATTAGTACATATATATAAAAAGTCGAATGGAGACTCATACTCCAGATATTTAAAGGAGAGACCTCTTATATGATTCGGAAAAGCTTTATTACAGTGAATTAAAAAATATATATCTAGAGTAAGTCTTCACTGGACATACATAGTGTTTAGGTCTACTTCTATATAGTTATCACAAAATATACATTTCTCACGAAACTATTTGTTAACCAATTGCTTAAATTATGTCACAAAAGTTAAAGGGGGCGCGGTAGCCCATTGGTTAGCGCGCTGGAGTTGCACTCGGCAGGCCCGGGTTCGATTCCAGCCGCTGCCAAAACTGCCGCCGTGTTCACGCGAAGTACGATCACGTTAAACATGTGGGTGTCCTTCCGAGAGGTTGGAGGTAGGGGAAGGAGGGCACGGTCCCTGTGGATGCCTCCCCCACTGGGTTCCGGTCTAAATTGGGTGGCACTTCCCGGCCGTCCAAACAGTTACCTTACACCTTTCTGGTAGGTCGGACGGTCTGGGTCTCAACAACAACAACAACAACAAAAGTTAAAGGAGCATTCCAATTTACAAAGTATTTTGTTTTCTTACCTAGTTCATGTGTTTCATTAAGAAAATAAATTTTTATGCTTTCTCTACACCTAATCTATTTCATAATTTTCTGTTAATTACACCAAATGTTAAAAGAAATTCCCTCTATGCAGGCAGTCGATAGTACAGCTGTGGCTAAAGTATTCATGAATTGAATGTCACAATCATTTTATTTGCTTTAAATGTATTTTCGACATTTGCCATGCACCTTTAACATTGGATTGTTAATAAAAACACCCAAACATATTTTTTAAATCGAAATATGTAAATGACAGGGTTGTTAATTAAATATATATATATATAAGTAGTTAAGTATTTTTTTTAATTAAAAAAAAATCTGTATTTTTCTATCTTACAAAGACTTTGAGTATGAAATGTCTAATTTGCTTATATCCTTTTCATCACATGAATCAATCATAAAAAGTGAAAAATATTTATTATCAATTAATATTATATATCAATTAATTTAAATAATTTTCACATTCTATTAACAGGCCTTCCATAGGGGGATGGGACAGATACCACTCGAGTGGAGATCCCACAACTCAATATTTTTTTAGGCTGGAGAAAATATAAAAAATTTACAAAGAGGAGAAAATCAAACATAGTTGGGGTGGGGGCATGGTAAATGTTTGTAGTGGGCTCATTTTCTATGACCAGTCTTGCTATAAATGCTTTAAAAAAAATTAGCAACACATAAAAAATTGCAAAAAGGTATCAACCGGTTTCAAAAGCAATAAAGAACCTTTTTCGTCATGATAAATGAGATGTACCATACCAACAAAGACAATGATGTGTTCTAATGAAGTTGAAGTTTTTAGATTCTTTTTGACAGCAATGAATTTTTTTTTTTATTTTTTTATTTTTACAATATTGTTTAAGTTAAAGAAAAGATTATATTTTTCATTAACATTTCAAGTTTTGATATCTTAAAACTGATTTAAATCAGTACTTACTCCAATTCAGGTTAAAAATAAGATTCCATTCACCAAAGGTAAATGTCTAGCATTACAGATATTTAACAGAATATGAATGTCAATAAGTGAAGAATGTATTCTTTTATCAACTTGTAATGGTACTATAAACAAATGAAAATTAATATACTTTTTCATATTCAGATTAGATACTCACTTTTTCATATTCAGATTAGATACTCACTTTTTCATATTCAGATTAGGTACTCACTTTTTCATTTAAAGATTTAATACACACTCAATTTGTAGTGTGAGGTTGAAAATGTATATGTAGTCAAAACTTTATATTATATATTTAAACCCATTACAATCCTTTTCATTACATATTTATAGCAATAAACTTTTCCCCGAGCATTCTATTATTTATATCTGATTTTGCTCTGTTTGAATCAAAAAATAACTCATCACATATCCTCCCCAAACATATTCTTTACCTAGTTACAAAAACATCTATTAAAACTACACCTAGAAATTTTTAATTTCATCAAAATACTTTACCTTTATATAAACCTTGCATTGAATGGAAACAAAGATATGAAAGTAGAATATATGTAATATTATTAATTACAATAATTTTATTTTAAAATAAATTTATATTCTTTAGATATAATTATATATATTTCTTTGTAAAAAGATACTACATTATACATAAATAAAATATAATGTAACACACCTTGTAATTTGTGCCTACCCCTGAAATAAGTAAGGCATAAGCAAAGTTAGAAGGAAGCTTAGGGGGCTATGCAATGCCCAAAGTTACATTATTATGCTCCCCAGTGATTTTTCACATGTACATGGTATTCTACATTGCATCTGAAATTATGGGTGCTATAGGGAGTACAGGGTATATTCTACATTGCATCCCACCAAAGGAATATTCATAGCTCCACTTATAGAGTGGGGTTCTTGTCTCATGTGCAAAACGAGATGATAATGATTTAAAACTATTTTGATATGTAATAACAAATATGCATTGAAAATTGAAGTATATACAACTAAACTTATTTAAAGTAGATACCGAACATGACTGAGCACATTATTTCATTGCTTCCTTTCCCATAATGCATTTCCTTTGATCCTTAAACTAAATATATGTTCATAGCAAGAAGCGCCTTTTTCTTATTGTACACCCTGGAGCGATCACTCCATCCCACTCCATGACAGCATGCAACTTATGGGAACTCAAATGATTTTGTTGAACTGGATGGGGTTATGACTTCTGCCCTACACTGCACTTGTTATGGTGTTATGGGTTGAACCCAGGCCTTCCAATAAGATTTAATTTCTTACCAATGCTTACTTACAGAAACTGAATAATTAAACTATTTTAAGAATATTAAGAATGTATGTACATTAAACTGTATAACACAACAATTATTTATATTAAGAATGTAGTATACTACAAATTATATAATACTATACTACAAATATATATATTAAGAATATATGCAAATTATTAATGCATACAAAATTTTAACTTGAAAATTCTATTATTCAATCTGTATTTAATATGTATATATACCTATATTGAATAATAAAACATATGTAGTTTTATTAAAAAAAAAAAAAAAATTAGAATATGAATCTAAATGAATAAATTATGCAAACATGTCAGCAGCAAATGAATAAGCTTATCATTTCTGCATCACATTTTGTAATAGTTCAGAATTATATTTTAAAAAATAACATAACACATTCCAGTGGTGAAGAGTGATAAAATAATTTGAAGAGACATAAAAATTGGAGACCAAAATTTACAAATAACGTTTTATGCTATATTTTTTAGCAAGGTTACAAATAAAATAAAATATGCAGTAAACTTCAGATAATCCTGCATATTTCAGAGGTGCCGGATTACCAAATTTACAGAATTATCGGATGTTGAACTAAAATGCTATAAAAATTGGAAAAAATTAATGTAAAAGAAAATAATGGAAAATAAATATGATTTTTTTTTTTATTAAAGAGTTACACATACTAAATTATACTGTACAGTATGCGAAAAAACATTTAAATAAATTTTAACACACACACACATTATGAGTTAAACTTCAATTAACATAAATCTGGATATAAAAGCATTCAGTTTATTACAGTAAATATAACTCAATAAAGCAGAATGGACCTAAACAGTGCAACCAGCAGAATTTTTGGGCTCCTATACAACAAATGCATACCCCATAATACTCCTATTTTACAAGTTATTGGTCTTTTCTTTGTAAACTGTTTATATGACATAGGGCCTCTAAGCAAAGCATCATTTTGGTTCTAAACCCGAATATAATTTAAGAGCTAAGCTGGACTATCACACATTCTGAATATTAGATGTCGAATAAACCAGAATTTATTTAATAACTCAATTACACTGAAAATAAATTATGATATTTTGCAATTTTACAGTGAAACACCGGTTTTACATTTCACTTTGGAGCCAATTAAAAAATGTTACATATTTTAGAGTGGCCTAATCTGAACAGGTTAGTTGTGGCATAAGGTCCATTCAGATAAAAGGCATCAAACAATAGTTTCAATAGTATTTGATGCGGCAAGCAGTGCACACCTGCAGTGGTTTTAGTTGTGGTGGTTAGGTTGGCAAACATCTAATTTAACCTCACATATAAACAAATGAAAAAATCAAAACAAATAAAAGAGAAAGTAAAGGAAATAAAATAATATATACTAAATGTGTAGAAGGAACAGTGTGCACTTCTAAGGAGACAAGAATAGGAAGGGCTTATTCTTTCAAAGGGAAGAGGGTATGCATGTGAAACTTTATCTAAAAATTAAAATGCAAATTTACAATATCATCCTAGAGTAGGCCTAAAAATAGGAATTCACCACTCACCATAGGTCAATTACACAATGCAATGTGGTGATTAAATAAAACAACTTCGGGCCACTACATCCCTCTTCCATTCTGTTTTAATCAGAAAAATGTCCCAAAAGTTTACTAACTGTTTATTATTTCCCCAATTCTTATCCTTTATATCTATATATATATATAATAATATATTAAGTATATGTAACCATACTTATTGATTTTACAAAAAAATTGTGATACAGTGACCACTAAACTAAAACGGGCTACTGGCAACTTGCTACTAAGTGAAAATTTGCATTTTCAAGTTTAAGGGAGATTATCCTTAAAATTTATTGGTGAAGTGAAGAGTATTCCATGGTTTTCCACTGGAAAATAGCATAATCCCCCCACCCCAGACCTTCATTACAACAAAGACATGTTAATCTGTTTTAGCAAATTTGTTGAGATATCAAAGATATAGGGCTTTCATTTAAATTTTGAAGTACAAAAAATTAGGGCTATGCATACTAAGTAAGGAACATAGGTTCCTAATATACAGTGTCTGTCGATTATTACATTTTATATAAAAAAATTACTCCAAAACTGCAATAAAAAACAAAATAAAAATTTCATAATACAGCATACATTAAAGTTTTGCCCGTTGACTGCTAAAATGTAATGTATGCTGTATTTTGTTCTTATTTTATTAGTATATTCTTATTACATTTACTGTTAAGACTCTGCTATTTTATTGAATAAAAAATGTATAACCAAATAAGCAGCTGAATTTCAATCAGTAAAACTCATGATATTCATTGAGCGAATTTATGGGAAATAACCCTTTGAGTTAAGAAAAGTAAAGGCTATGCCTTCATAGAATGATAATGGTCAAAGATTTCATTTTATAGAATTTCCTTTTGTTCACTTATATTATCAATAGAGAAAATATAATATACAAAGCTAATTATAATAAGTAGCTTGAAAAATGTAGATATACAAGCAAACATATTTCAAATGCTGAATAAACTCAAACAACAAAAAATATTTGTCATTTTTGTATAAACCTATTCGCTTTTGTTGTCTGAAACAGTTTAGAATTGAGCATAAAAAATAAACAAAATATTAATGTATGCAAAATACCAATTAAGTTAAATACTAGAATTTATCTACCTCATGAGCATTAGTGAGTAAGAGCTAACAAAATATACAAGTAACTTAACAATGTTTAAAAACATAAAATATAGGCGCAAAGTAAATATATTTAAAGTGTTAAAATTTTAAATACACTTCAATAAAATCAACTTGTCAGTTTTGCATTAAATCTCAGACTAATATTCAATACTATTATAAGAGAATGTAAAATGTTGTTATACAGCATTTTACTTTATTTATATGGGCTTTAAGTTAATTTGCATGTAATATAAACAAAATATTATCAATATGAAAAAAACCCGATAAATCTTACCTTTTTTTATTGTCTATTTCAAGGCAATTGCTTCTTCGAAGCTTATAGTTATTTTATATTTTATGCTGTACCCTGACATTAATATACAATATAATTTGAAAAACACTTGGAAACATGTCGAAATAAAGCCGAGTACTTCTCGGAGAAAAATTTTGTCTGTTGATCTTAATATCCCCCTAATATTAGGTTTTGTTCGGAATTAAATTAGAAGCGAAGAGTGCTACCGCAAATTGCAAATTAAACAATCGCCTTTTGGAGCATCTTGTCAAACCTGCAATATTCAGCATCATCTGTTCACAAAAGGTGAGGTGGTGGTGGGTGTTTCTAAAGCTACCTTAACTTTGATGTGTACACAATGTCTTAACTGTGACAGTTTTATTTAGCATTGTTCTAAAAGAAATCTTGTTAAAACATGCCATTTTAGCTAAAATGTTAAAACTCATAAACACAACATTAGTCTTCGAATTCTGGATAGCATGAGCATTTTAAGCAAAAGAAATTTAAATTGTGCATGAAAGTGAAATATTTTTAATTTGCATATCTTATAATTAGTTAAAATTGGTCAATGGTAAAGAGAAGATAGGGATAGAGACGTGTACTTTGAACTAAGAAGACAGCAAATTATGATTAATGTTAGAGATAACATGCATCCGGTAATTTTCTGAAGCGAATCCAATTTTCTCTAGATTTTGGTATTACAGTTTTTGGTATATTAAATTTGTTAATGATTCTATTTATATTTGATAACTAGTACCTGCTATTCATGGTTGAAATGACATTACCATATAAGTATTCATACTTAAGATTTTAATATGATTTATAATTCAAATAACATTGGAATAGAATATTGTATAGTAATTACAACTTATTTTTCAGATAAACATTTAGATCTATTTCACCTTAATATTACAAAAATCAATACAGGCACTTTGGATAAAGAAAATATGAAAATGCTAAAATAATTTTCGATTTTAGTAAAATTGTTAAAGATTTTAATATGCCCGTTTAAACCCTATGTGCACATATATGGATTATTATGTATAGCGAGCAGGGAACATAGATCCCTAATACAGTAACTGTCGATCATTATATTTACTGCTATGACTCCCCTACTATATTGAATTTAAAATATATACAGTTGAATTTCCAATCAATCAGAAAAAATTTCAATGTTCGCTAACACTGGATTCATAGGAAATAAGAAAAGGGATGAAATTGTCAATATCATTTCAAGTCAATTTAAACCTTTATTCAATTCTTTTTCCATTTAAGTCTGTGTTTTATTGGTACTGATGCAGGGTCACAACAAGGAAGTGGTTTCGACTATTCATCTTTTGGTTCAAAATGAGTAAAGTGACTTCATTATAAAATGTTTGTGAAGTATTCATTACTTAGAATTTTGTTTGTTGTTATCAAGAGAATAAAAACAATAAACAAAGTAGCTCTACAAATGGTTAAGAACATACATCATAGATAGAATAGGCAAAATATGTAAATTGCTGAAAATTCATATACACTCCAACAACATATAGGAATTTCTCAGTTTTACCAGAAACCAATTTGTTCTTGATTTCTGAAATAGTTTAGAATTAAACATAAAAGATTAAGCACATCATTATGAACGCATACGAAACATTACCGATGCAGGTACATTGAATTTTGCCATGAGCAATTGCAATAGAGCTAATAAAATATGAAATGCTTAAGAGTGTATGTAGGTGATGGGCACGACAAGTAAATCCATTTAAAGTGTTAAAGTTTCAAATATACTTCAACAGCAATGAATGAATTAACTCGTCAGTTTCCCATCAACACTCATATAACAAATATTTATTACATTATGAATAGGCATGCTGCAAATTCAATTTAAGTTATGAATACGCATAAAAGATTTAAAATATATACTGATCCCAATGAACATGCAATATAAATACGAAATTTTATTATCAATATGAAGAAAGTTTCTACATACTTTTATTTATAGTCCACGTTTTGAATTATCAGCCGATAAAACCAAGTTCGAATGCATTCATAACATCCGGTTTCATGATTAAATCGGAAGGCTACCGCAAATTGAGCATAATCGCTGTTTGGCGCAAGGTCGGATCTCGCTAAACCTGCGATATTCAGAGCCATCTATCGGAAAAAGGTAACTTTTCGGATCGGTCTAATTCCGCCTTAAACCTCTTACAGTATAATTACCATTTGAGATAATAATTGTTATATCTTTGTCTAATGTATACAATCTAAATTTGTTATTTCCATAATTCTTACTTATATTAAACCAGGAAACTTCCATAGAGAATGAGTGTAAAGCTAATTTTTTTATTTTAAGAGGTGTAATAAAATTTACAGTAAATTCCTCTGATCTCTCATGACCTTCAGATTTTAATATTATCATTTATACATAACAAAATTTTCATTATAGTCACTAGGTTTTTGTGTAGGAAATGATTTGAGAACATTTTTAGGTGATATACCTTTATTCCTTTCTCTTATATATTTCATACAAAATATACCACATTTCACAGATGAAGGTTTCTGTAAAAAACTATCATTATAACCTATTTTTTTATTGGATGTAACAAGAAATGATTTAATATTTTTAGGAATATAGTCCTTCTTCATATTGTCATATTCACCAAACGGATCAAAATATTCCACATATTTATATTTAGGATCATTATAATAACAAACCCAATGAGTTCCGGGGCCTGTTGATACATCTAAATTAATGATTCCATTTTCAAATTTTCCTATTGTTTTAGGTAATAAATCGGAGGTAAACACACCTCTAAATCCTTTTTCATTTATCTTTAATCATTTTGTCACTAATTCCCACTGTTGATATATTCCCTTTCCAAGTTTTTTTTTCCCAGATCCTTTCATCTTTTTTTGTACAGTTGAACTAGCTAATCCTGATAAAGCACCTGTTGCTAATGCTGGAACTGCAAATTTAGCAGCGGTTATTAAAGAGGGTATAAGTGCCGCTAGAAATGGTAAAAATCCTCCATTTTTATCTAATTGAGTTTTACTGATTGTAATTCTTTTTTTATCATTAATATGGTTAATTTGAGTTTTAGTTAAATACATCTCATGATTAGGAGTTTTAGATATATTTATTTGTAATGTTACTTCTTCTTTATTTTTAAAAGCTGATTTAAGTTTATTTTTCTGACCTTCACTCAAATAAACTTTATTTTTTATCATTTATTAACAGAGAAATTGTTTATGATATCGTTGTACATCATTATAAGTCATTTCTTTATTTTTTAATAACATATCTAACAATAAAGCTACTTGATTATACAATTTCTTTGATTTACTTCCGTTACATATTTTTTCTGTTAAATTTGATAATACATTCAATCCTTTACCCACCTTCATTTCTTTACTACTTCGAATCATATTTAATCTATGCATATAATTTTGCAACATATTTTCTTTATTTTTAATTTCTTTTATATCATTCTTTTTCTGGTTTAATTCCTCCTCTGAAAAATTTTTAGCCCTAGAAATTGTACTTTTTAAGTTGCCTCTTTTCTTAGATAATCCTTCTTTTAACTGTTTAGCTCTTCCATACATCTCCTCTAATTTTTCTTGATCGTTTAAAAATACTGACGGTCTGTATAATTTTTCCTCTTTTAAATATTTTAAATTTAAATTTTGATCGATATCATAAGTATAAGATACTAATTCTTTCACAGCTTCAATAGGCGCTTCTATAGATGGAAATGAAATATTTTCTACAACATTTTGAATACTTTTTACAACTTCTTTATTTGATTTTTCATATTTTTCAATTTCTTGAGTGACTGGTTTATGAAATTCCTCTAAGGTTTTTTGAATACCTATTTTTTCTTTTAGTTGATCTTCATTATTCTTTCTTATTTCTTTTTCTATTTTTACTATTTTAATTGAATCTTTTATTTGCTTTAAAAACTTGTGTTTCCGTTCTTTTTCTAAGTTCATTTATATAATATTAATTTTTTACTGCAGCTAATTTTATTTTTACTGCAGCAAATTTTATTTTTACTGCTAGTAAATTATGATAAAAATTAAAGATTACACGGAACCAGAAGAATTACCTGATCCTAAACAACATCCTTTGTTACCTAAACATCCATTTAGATTGCTTATAGTAGGATCTTCAGGTTCAGGTAAAACAAATTTACTGTTAAATTTGATTTATGATTTATTATATTTTGATGCATTATATATATGTACAAAAGATTTATACGAACCTAAATATTCTAAATTACAAGAAAAATATACATTGTTTGAAGATATAGAAAGAGAAGATATTTTGAAATGTAAGAATATAAAGAATAAGAAAAGATTATTAGAATTATATGATAAATACAAAAAAAAAGTATTATTTTCTTCAGATCAAAATTTTATTACTGTAGATGATTTAAATCCTACATTAAAGAATTTAGTTATTTTTGATGATTGTGTGATTGAGAAAGATCAAAAAAACATTCGAGAATTATTTATCAGAGGTAGAAAGAAAAACGCATCCTTTATTTATTTATCTCAGTCATATTTTTTAACACCTATCGATATAAGAAGGAACTGTAATTACGATATATTTTTCACTCTACAACCAAAAGAAAATCAACAGATTATAAGAGAGATAGATGGTGTATTAAGTACTGAAGAATTCAAACAAATGTATAATAAAAGTGTTCAAGAAAAATACGATTTTTTTATGTTAGATTTAGTGAATCCAGAAATGAGATACAGGAAAAAATTTAATCCTATATAAATGGATGTATATTTAGAAAAAAGATTGTATGTTTACAGAAAGAGTAGAAATTTGTATCAAAAGATAAGTATTTCATTATCAGTAAGTAAGGTTATTCTAAGTGGAACGGGTTTATCAGCAATAGCCTTTCTACCGCTTGCTTTTTTAAGTTTATCAGTTGGAATAGTAGAAGCTATTGATCTTGCATTAAAAATTGCGGAAAGAAAGGAAGAATATAGACATTGTTATAATTTTTATAAAGAACTCATTAATTCGTTTAAAGCTAAAAATATGACAGAAGAAGAAATTTATATGCGAGAAAAGGATTTCATAAAAAGTTTAAAATTTAATCCAGTTGAAAAATACGTAAAACAAATGCAATTGAATGGATATAAATTTATTCATTCTAAATAAATGGTTTGTAAAAAGAAAGGTGGTGATATTGTTGGATGGATACAAGATAAAATAAATCTTCCAGAAATGCATTTACCAGGATATCAATATTGTGGTCCAAATACAAAATTAGAAAAAAGATTAAAAAGAGGTGATCCTGGAATAAATAGAGTTGATAAGTTATGTAAAAAACATGATATTGAATACAATAAAACAAAAGATACAAAGCTGAGACATGTTGCTGATCAAGAATTAATAGATGATTTAAATGTTATACAAAATCCAACATTTCAAGAAAGATTAGCTAGAGGAATTATTAAACCTATTATTAAAGCTAAAAAAACTTTTGGATTAGGTCTTTCTATATATTGTGTCAACTGTAAAGATAAAACCCCAACTAAATATTATCATAAAACTACTTCTAAAAATAATAAACGAATGGGTAAAGGTATCTGTACTATTTGTGGAAGTAAAAAGAATACTTTTTTAAGAATTTAAAAGAGGTCTATTATAATCCAGAAACAGGTTATTGCGGTATTCAAGAATTGAAAAGAAAAACAGGGTTACCTAATGTTGAAGAATTTTTACATGAACAAGATGTATATACTAGATATAAACCTGTCATTCGTAAATTTAAAAGAAGAAGAGTTTATGTTCCAAACAGTAATAATCAATTTGACGCTGATTTGTTATTTATAAAAAATTATAGCAAATATAATGATGGAACTAATTATTTGTTAACGGTTATAGATGCTTTTAATAAATATGCTTGGGCTTTCCCTATAAAAAGAAAAACATCTGAAGAAGTAGTACAAGGTTTTAAACAAGTTTTTAAAGAAAGAAAGCCAAAATACATTTTGACAGATGAAGGTACTGAATTTACAGGAAAACAGACCCAAAAATTATTTAAAGATAATAATATACATTGGTTTACAACTAAAAATAAAGAAATAAAATCTGAAATAGCTGAGAGATTTAATAGAAGTATAAGAGAAAAAATTATAAAATATATGCATGCTAACAATACTAAAAGATATATTGATGTATTACCTAAATTACTTAAAAATTATAACAATTCATATCATAGATCAATAAAAATGACACCTGTTGAGGCTAGAGAAAATGAATCTCAAGTTTATAAAAATTTATATACGAAAAAGATCATAAAAAAACCTAAATTTAAGATAGGGGATAGAGTTAGAATATCAACAATTAAAAAAACATTCAGGAAAGTAGATGATTCTACATTTACGGAGGAAATTTTTATAGTATTTGAAGTATTGAAAACATATCCAATTACTTATCGATTAAAAGATTTAAACAGTAAAGAAATTGAAGGAACTTTTTATGAAAATGAAATGGTAAAATATAATAAAAAAGATGATGTATATAAAATTGAAAAAATCATAAAAAAGAAAGGAAATAAGTATTTTGTAAAATGGCTAGGATATCCAGATGAATTTAATAGTTGGACATCTGAATTAGTTTAAAGATTAAAAAAAGTTATATATAAATGAATGTTTTTGATGAGATTGAAGATAATAAGCATAATTTAAAGACGAAATTAATCTATGATTCAGAAGAAGAAGAATATTTTTATGTTATCGATTACGAAAGTTTAAAACAAAGATATAATAGTAGAGTTTGTTATTTTAATCGATTAAGAAGGAGATATAATATTTCTCAAGAAGTTGAGGATATGTTTTTAAAATTTTTAGATTTTATGTATTATGAGAAATCAATTAACTATTACTATTTTATGAAAAAGATTTGTGATATTTTTAATATTGAAAATAATATAAAAGTTCAAAAAGTTAAAAAGAAATATGAAAAAATATGGAATGATTTCTTACAAAGTATTTCAAAAAATGTTTCCTAATAAATGGAGGTTACAAAAAAGTGCATACACTGTTTGACTATGAAATCACTAAATGAGTTTTACATATATCATAGAAATGGAAAAATTAATTTCCAAAGTCGTTGCAAATGTTGTGAATCCATAATTAAATATAAAAAAAATATATGTGAATGTGGAAAGCAATATACATATACACATAAAAAGAGACATTTGAAAAGTAATTATCACAGTAAGCATCTTCCAGGAAAAAGTATTTCAAAAAATGTTTCCTAATAAATGGAGTTTACATTAAAGTCAAAGACTATTAATGAACTTAGAAAAGTAGTAAAACAATTGAATATTAAACAACCTAAAGGTTGTAAGAAGGTTGATTTAATTAAATTATTAACTAAATATATCAGAAAAACAGGTGAATATAAACCTGTTTTAGTAGATTTATTAAATTTAGATTTGTCAGCATACTTGGAAAAAAAGAAAAAAATATTTATTGATAAACCTGAAAAACGTAAAAAAATTAAGAAAATTTTTGATTCTTTTAGTTTAAGATTTGATAAAAATGATTTTAAATCTGTAATTTTCTTTCCTGAAGAAAAAACAAGTGTTAATCTTGAAAAGTTATTTACAGAAGATAGAAAATGTCGTATATGTGGTAAATATTATGAAGATGAAGAAGAACATATAAAGAAAGACTTAATGATTAAAAGATCAAAACAAAAAAGAAAATGTATTATTTGCGGCATATATTATAAACATTTAGAAAATCACATATCAAGTCGAAAACATAAAAAAACATTATTAAATGATGAAGGTAATGTAGAAATTAAGGAATATGAAACTGCTTATAAATCTAGATTAAGATCATACAGAATTAATAATTGTAATAATATTAAAATCCCTCTAGAATTTTTAGAAGAGAAAAGAAAGGTTGTAATAGAAAAAATAAAGCAAATTATTAAAGAATTTAATGGAATAAAGGTAAATTTTAAATTGTTTTGTTTGTATAAATTAAATGAAGAAATTCAAGAATTTACATTCAAAACTGAGAATCAAATTATAATAAAATCTAATGATTTACATACTTTTTATGATTATGTTATTGACAACTTAATAAATGAATCTGATGATTTTATATCAAAAGGATCTGGTTGGAGTCTTGAAGAAATTAAATTTTTGGAATTGAGAATAAATAAGTATCAACCCTTGAGAGGATCAAGTTATATTGATTTACCTGAAAAAATTAAATCTAAACAAGCCATAATAAATGTAAAAAATAAAGATAATAAATGTTTTATGTGGTCAATATTATCAGCAATTCATCCTGTAAAAAAAGATCCTCAAAAAGTGTTAAAATATGAACAATATAAAGATGAATTAAATTTTAAAGGTATTGATTTTCCTGTTTCATTAGACAATATTAAGAAATTTGAAAAACTAAATAATATATCTGTAAATGTTTATAGTTATGATGGTTCAATTTATCCACTTAGAATAACTAACAATAAATTAGAAAAACATGTAAACTTGTTTTATATGAAAGATCATTATTGTTGGATTAAAAATATGAATAGTTTGATCAGATCACAAATTACTAATCATCGTATATTTTTATGTGATAGATGTTTAAATTATTTTTATTCTGAGGAAAGATTAAAGATACATGTGGAATACTGTAAAGAGGCTGTCACAATTAATATGCCTAAAAAAGATGAAGTTATTCAATTTAAAAATCATGAAAGAAAAATGAGAGTACCATATACTATATATGCTGATTTTGAATCTCTCTTACCTAAAATTGATACATGTGAGCAAGATCAAACTAAATCATATACTGTGAAATATCAAAAACATGTAGCAGATGCATTTTGTTATTATATCAAATATGAAAATGAATACTTTAAACCTCCGGTTGTTTATAGAGGACCAGATACAATCAAAAAGTTTGTATCTATGTTAAAAGAGGATACTCTTAAAATTGAAAAAATGATAGAAGACAAAACTAAAAAATATGAAAGTATCAAATCAATGATAGAGTTCGATGAAAATCATTATAAAAGAACTAATATTTGTCATATATGTGAAAATCAAATCTTAAATGATGAAAAAGTAATTGATCATTGTCATATAACTGGAAAATATAGGGGTCCTGCTCATAATGTTTGTAATTTAAATTATCAAATTCCAAAATTTATTCCAGTAAAAATTCATAATTTAACAGGTTATGATTCTCATTTGTTTATAAAAGAACTTGGATTTGATCAATCAAAAATAGATGTTATACCTAATACTGAAGAAAAATATATATCTTTCAGCAAAAAAATAGGAGGTATGAAATTGAGATTTATTGATTCATTTAAATTTATGTCTTGCAGTTTAGATAATTTATCAAAAAACTTGAGACCAGAGAATGAAATAAATAGATATCCTCCAAAAATACGAAAAATGAAATATATTAAATACTTAAAATCAAAATTTAGAGAGACATCATTACATTTTCCTGATGATAAATTAGATCTCATTACAAGAAAAGGTGTATATCCTTATGATTATATGGATTCTAGAGATAAATACAAAGAAACAGAATTACCTTCAAAAGATAAATTTTATAATAAATTGAATGAATGTAATATAACTGATGAAGAATATAAACATGCTCAACGTGTTTGGAAAGAATTTAATATAAAAAATTTAGGTGAATATACAGATTTATATGTTAAAACAGATGTATTAATTTTAGCAGATGTATTTGAAAATTTTAGAGATGTTTGTTTAAAAACTTATAAATTAGATCCAGATTGGTATTTTACAGCTCCTGGTTTATCTTGGGATGCAATGTTAAAAATAACAAATGTTAAATTAGTTTTATTAAATGATTATGATATGATTCTCACGATAGAAAAAAGTTTAAGAGGAGGTGTTTCACTATGTTGTAATAGATATGGAAAAGCAAATAATAAATATATGAAAAATTATGATAATAGTAAAGAATCCAATTATTTAATGTATTTAGATGCTAATAATTTATATGGATGGGCTATGAGTCAATATTTACCATATGGAGAATTTAAATGGTGTGATGAAATAAATTATGTTAAACGTGAATTATATAACAATAAAATAAAAGATGATTCAGAGATTGGATATATATTTGAAATTAGTTTAAGATATCCAAAAGAGTTACATGATTATCATTCAGATTTACCATTATGTCCTGAAAATAGAATTCCTGAAAATTCGAAACAAGGTAAGTTATTAACAACTTTACACGATAAAGAGAAATATGTAGTTCATTATAGAAGTTTAAAACAATATTTGAAAATGGGTTTAAAGGCTGTAAGAGTACATAGAGTATTGCAATTTAAACAATCGAATTGGTTAAAAAATATATATATATTTAAACACTGAAATGAGAAAGAAAGCTGCTAATGATTTTGAGAAAGATTTTTATAAATTAATGAATAATTCCATATTTGGAAAAACTATGGAAAATATAAGAAAACGAATCGATGTAAGATTATGTTGTAATTATGATCAAGTTAAAAAATTAATTGCTAAACCTAATTTCAAATGTAGAACTATTTTTGATGAAAATTTGGTAGCTGTTCACATGAAAAAAACAAAACTATATTTTAATAAACCGATTTATGTTGGAATGAGTATATTAGATTTATCTAAACATTTAATGTATGATTTTCATTATAATGTTATGAAACCGAGATATAAAGATAATATTAAGTTATTATATATGGATACAGATAGTTTTATATATGATATTAAAACAGATGACTTTTATGAAGATATGAAGATATGAAGTCTATGATTGATTATTTCGATACATCTGATTATCAAGTAAATAATCTGTATAATATGTCTAGATGTAATAAAAAAGTATTAGGTAAAATGAAAGATGAAAATAACGGTGTGATTATGGAAGAATTTGTAGGTTTAAGAAGTAAAATGTATTCAATAAGATTAGAAAAGCAGAGTGTTGAAGAATATAATAATAATGAAGAAGATAAAGAAAACCATAAAAAATTTGAGACTAAGAAGTCTAAAGGAACTAAGACTAGTACCGTTAAAAACAGAATATCATTTGAAGATTATAAAGACTGTTTATTAAATAAAAAAGATCAATATAGAACACAGAATTTAATTAGAAGTAAGAAACATGAATTGTATTCAATTCAAGTGAACAAGATAGCTTTATCAGCAAAAGATGATAAAAGATTTATATTAGAAGATGGTATGAATACTAGAGCTTTAGGACATTATAAAAATGTTTCTATATAAATGGATGAGTGTTTAGGTGATATTCGAGCTTTAAATTTTACAAATTCTGAAGAAATATACTATTTGACTTATCTTTGTGAAGAATTGTATGATTTATATATAAAATATGATCATACTAAAAAACTATTATCAGAAAGTTTTCAAAGGTTGACTGAATTAATTGAAAAAGAAGAAAATGAAGATATTAAATTGAATGGATTAGGAGTTTTATATGTTATTTCAAAGAATTTATTCTATTGGTCATGAATTTATAAAAAATGTTTACTAATAAATGGACAATAGACTGAGACCTAAAATGTTTGAATTAAATGATTTATATCCTAGGATATATTTTGATATAACTAAATATTGTTGTGATACAGTAACCTTAAAATTAGTTGAATCAATAAAATATAAAGGTATATATATATTTAAGTATGAGAAAGCTAAATCAATATATGATTTCATTTTTTAATATATTAGAGGGGTTTTGTTTATAATAACTATTTTATTAAATCATATTATCTAAAATTTTCTTAATATCTCTATAATTCAGGGGGATGACCATCCTCCCTATATCATAATGTTTAGAAAATCAAAAAAGATATTTTATTTATAAAAAATGTTTACTAATAAATGGAAGAGTTCAATAGACTGAGAGGTTATCCCAAGACGTTTAAATTAAATGATTTATATCCTGGGAAATATAATCTGATATCATTGAAAAAAATTAAAACTAAATATGGAGATACAGTAATCGCAAAGTTATATGTGGAAGTTATAGAAAAAGATTATTACCTAGCGAATAAACATGGAATACTTTCTGATGAATCAATATATAAAATCAATAAAGGTAGATATATATTTAAGTATTTAGGTATGATTAATGATAAATATGAATATGAATTAGAGGAAGCTTAATCATTTTTTTAATATATTTTCTGAGATTCTTTTAGAGAGTCTGAAGTCTTTCAAATCTTCTTTCATTTTGATAACATTAGCTTGATTTATAGTTTTTTCCAATTTCGATTTTCTACAGTTATAATCATCAATACTTTCTTCAATAGAAATTAAATCATTACTTATACGTTTTAATCTCTTTTTTAAATCTCTTCGTTTCTCATATGATTTACGTCTTTTACATTTATTAAATCTCTTTGAGCTAATGAACCGACAGTATTTTAAAAAAAAGATTCGAATCGTGCATTTATTTTTTCATCATCTGATTCCATTCTGCTTTGACCTCGATTCAGACTCTCGAAGGAGAAAGAATCAAGTTTATCACAAAGTGAACCCTTTGCTCTTATGAGTCAGAAAGATGACACATCACAACACCAGAAAGCGGTGTTTGTTCCACGGAGCGGGGTCAAATCTATGAAGCGGTGTCAAAAAATATTATATTCCGACAGCGCTGGAAAAAAACCCCGCGAGCTGGGAATGTTTTAGATAATAAATGACCTCAGACTTTTTCAACCTCGTTGAGACTGATATTTTTCAGATAGCACACAGTCGCTCATATAAATATGGTTATTTATAAATGGATGAGTGTTTAGGTGAATGACTATATATATTTAAGTATTTCGGGTGATGATGAATATGAATTAGAGAAAGCTTAATCATTTTTTATAATATATTTTATTTTCATCTCGGTTCTTTTATGGGGGGACCGTTAGTCCCCCCATTTATTTTAAAGCTTAGAGGACTTCCATTCATTTTGGAAGTTCTCTTTTTTCACGCATTTATCTAAAAAAAAGTTAAAATTTGGTCTAAATGTAAAAAAGGCCTTATTTAGCTATAAAATCATGTTTTTAATATTAAAATGGATCGAGACCTTTTTTTTTATATAAAAAAGATATAAAATAAGCTATAAAATATAGTTTTTAGTGTATAAAGTACATGTGCGCTCATACGTGCATATATATACTACTTGAATGCATTCATAACATCCGGTTTCAGGATTAAATCGGAAGTGAGACTATGGCTACCGCAAATTGAGCATAATCGCTGTTTGGCGCAAGGTCGGATCTCGCCAAACCTGCGATATTCAGAGCCATCTATCGGAAAAAGGTAACTTTTCGGAGCGGTTTAATTCCGCCTTAATAAACGAATTTAAATGAGTCCTATTCTTCAGTACTGAAATTTTTGCATGTATCTGAGGTTGGGAAACACGACGCTAAAATATACATTATATTACGAAAAGAAAACTTACTTATTCACATAAAAAAAGCTAGCATTGCCTGGAATTTAAGATGCAAATCTTTGATTAAAATTCTAGATGAACTTGTAAGAAGTCTTCGAAACCAATAAACACTTTAAAAATACACTTGTTTCAAACAAAAAATAAAAAAACCCGCGCGCCATCTTGTGCCGCGCGCTGCAAGTAAACTCCAACTCCAACTGACGTCACAGATCGTGTTCGTGGCAGAGGAGTGGCACCCCCCTGGTTCTGACCACCTTCCCGTACTTCTCACCCTCCATCTCAATACTCTCCTCCCCATTTCGGATATCCCCTCTGCCATTAACTGGAAAAATTAAAAAAAAATCTTCTAAACTCTAAACTCCTTATTCCAAAAATCAATAATACTGAAGACATAGACTCTGCTGTATAGGAAGTTACACTGGAAATTCAACGCTCTTTAGCTACTGCCTCTTCCTCTCGCCCCCCCTCCCCTTTATAATTCACTCCCCCCTTTTATTAAAACCCAAATCCAAACGCGTAATGCCACCCGTAAACTCTGGCAAGCCACCAGGAATCCCTCTACTAAAAATATACTTAATACCCTTAATCGTAAAATCAGAAAAAATATCTCTAAATACAAACAAAATAAATGGAAATAATTTATTGAATCCCTCTCCCCTTCTGACAAATCAATTTGGAGAGAAATTAAACGAGTGAAAAAACCTTACACACAGCTCCCACCCCTTCGTGCAAACAATGGAATGGCCTTTTCGAACCTGGATAAAGCTGATGCTCTCGCAGTCTGTTACAAAAAGCAATTTGAGATTGACATCCCTGATAATAATTTTCATATACAAATCACCCAGTCTGTTGAAAACTTTCTAGCTACCCAGGTAACACACATACGGTATTATAACCGTTGTTAAACCGTTTATACGTTATATTTTCGTATGTGTTATACGATAAACGGTAATACATCGGTTATAATACCGTTATGAGTAAACGGTATATAAAAATACCGTATATCATACGTATGAATTACCGTGTATGAACATACCGTATGTAGAAATACCGTTTTAAATACGTATGTATTACTGTTTATTTTACATTAAAATAACCGTTTTTATTACATTTAAAATACCAATTTATCATACGTAAAAATAACCATTAACGCTCCCCCCTTGCTCAAATCCTCTTTCAGCTTTGTTCTCGAACCCTTTTCCCGAAGGCATTTTCATGTATTACCGTTTATCATACATTATAAATACCGTTTATCATACGTTATAAATACCGTTTATATTACATTAAAATTACCATTTTTCATACGTAAAAATAACCATTAACGCTCCCCCCTTGCTCAAATCCTCTTTCAGCTTTGTTCTCGAACCCTTTTCCCGAAGGCATTTTCATGTATCCCTTCTTGTTTATCTTCACCCTCCCAAGTTCTAACACCGCCGTGATCGGACGTGACGTCACGCAGTTCTGGAAGGACTCATTTCTATCTCAGGGGACGAAGCCATAAGCTTTGTGCATCTGGCAACACTGAGTGCAGTAATCATTAAGTGCAGTATATTTTAGCGTCGTGTTTCCCAACCTCAGATACATGCAAAAATTTCAGTACTGAAGAATAGGACTCATTTAAATTCGTTTATTAAGGCGGAATTAAACCGATCCGAAAAGTTACCTTTTTCCGATAGATGGCTCTGAATATCGCAGGTTTGGCGAGATCCGACCTTGCATCAAACAGCGATTATGCTCAATTTGCGGTAGCCATAGTCTCACTTCCGATTTAATCCTGAAACCGGATGTTATGAATGCATTCAATTAGAACTTGGTTTTATCGGCTGATAATTCAAAACATGGACTATAAATAAAAGTGTGTAGAAACTTTCTTCATATTGATAATAAAATTTCGTATTTATATTGCATGTTCATTGGGATCAGTATATATTTTAAATCTTTTATGCGTATTCATAACTTAAATTGAATTTGCAGCATGCCTATTCATAATGTAATAAATATTTGTTATATGAGTGTTGATGGGAAACTGACGAGTTAATTCATTCATTGCTGTTGAAGTATATTTGAAACTTTAACACTTTAAATGGATTTACTTGTCGTGCCCATCACCTACATACACTCTTAAGCATTTCATATTTTATTTCAATTGCTTATGGCAAAATTCAATGTACCTGCATCGGTAATGTTTTGTATGCGTTCATAATGATGTGCTTAATCTTTTATGTTTAATTCTAAACTATTTCAGAAATAAGAACAAATTGGTTTCTGGTAAAACTGAGAAATTCCTATATGTTGTTGGAGTGTATTTGAATTTTCAGCAATTTACATATTTTGCCTATTCTATCTATGATGTATGTTCTTAACCATTTGTAGAGCTACTTTATTTATTGTTTTTATTCTCTTGATAACAACAAACAAAATTCTAAGTAATGAATACTTCACAAACATTTTATAATGAAGTCACTTTACTCATTTTGAACCGAAAGATGAATAGTCGAAACCATTTCCTTGTTGTGACCCTGCATCAGTACCAATAAAACACAGACTTAAATGGAAAAAGAATTGAATAAAGGTTTATATTGACTTGAAATGATATTGACAATTTCATCCCTTTTCTTATTTCCTATGAATCCAGTGTTAGCGAACATTGAAATTTTTTCTGTTTGATTGGAAATTGAACTGTATATCTTTTAAATTCAATATAGTAGGGGAGTCATAGCAGTAAATATAATGATCGACAGTTACTGTATTAGGGATCTATGTTCCCTGCTCGCTATACATAATAATCCATATATGTGCACATAGGGTTTAAACGGGCATATTAAAATCTTTAACAATTTTACTAAAATCGAAAATTATTTTAGCATTTTCATATTTTCTTTATCCAAAGTGCCTGTATTGATTTTTGTAATATTAAGGGGAAATAGATCTAAATGTTTATCTGAAAAATAAGTTGTAATTACTATACAATATTCTATTCCAATGTTATTTGAATTATAAATCATATTAAAATCTTAAGTATGAATACTTATATGGTAATGTCATTTCAACCATGAATAACAGGTACTAGTTATCAAATATAAATAGAATCATAGACTAATTTAATATACCAAAAACTGTAATACCAAAATCTAGAGAAAATTGGATTCGCTTCAAAAAATTACCGGATGCATGTTATCTCTAACATTAATCATAATTTGCTGTCTTCTTAGCTCAAAGTACACGTCTCTATCCCCAGCGCCTTCTCTTTACCATTGACCAATTTTAACTAATTATAACTACAAGATATGCAAATTAAAAATATTTCACTTTCATGCACAATTTAAATTTCTTTTGCTTAAAATGCTCATGCTATCCAGAATTCAGACTAATGTTGTGTTTATGAGTTTTAACATTTTAGCTAAAATGGCATGTTTTAACAAGATTTCTTTTAGAACAATGCTAAATAAAACTGGCACAGTTAAGACATTGTGTACACATCAAAGTTAAGGTGGCTTTAGAAACACCCACCACCACCTCACCTTTTGTGAACAGATGATGCTGAATATTGCAGGTTTGACAAGATGCTCCAAAAGGCGATTGTTTAATTTGCAATTTGCGGTAGCACTCTTCGCTTCCAATTTAATTCCGAACAAAACCTAATATTAGGGGGATATTAAGATCAACAGACAAAATTTTTCTCCGAGAAGTACTCGGCTTTATTTCGGCATGTTTCCAAGTGTTTTTCAAATTATATTGTATATTAATGTCAGGGTACAGCATAAAATATAAAATAACTATAGGCTTCGAAGAAGCAATTGCCTTGAAATAGACAATAAAAAAAAGTAAGATTTATCGTTTTTTTTTTTCTTATTGATAATATTTTGTTTATATTACATGCAAATTAACTTAAAGCCCATATAAATAAAGTAAAATGCTGTATAACAACATTTTACATGCTCTTATAATAGTATTGAATATTAGTCTGAGATTTAATGCAAAACTGACAAGTTGATTTTATTGAAGTGTATTTAAAATTTTAACACTTTAAATATATTTACTTTGCGCCTATATTTTATGTTTTTAAACATTGTTTGTTAAGTTATTTGTATATTTTGTTAGCTCTTACTCACTAATGCTCATGAGGTAGATAAATTCTAGTATTTAACTTAACTGGTATTTTGCATACGTTAAT
This sequence comes from Amaurobius ferox, assembly GCA_951213105.1. NCBI lineage: Eukaryota > Metazoa > Arthropoda > Arachnida > Araneae > Amaurobiidae > Amaurobius > Amaurobius ferox. Next base: position 201,706,852 of record OX578133.1, on the reverse strand, counting down.
ATTTTGTTTATTTTTTATGCTCAATTCTAAACTGTTTCAGACAACAAAAGCGAATAGGTTTATACAAAAATGACAAATATTTTTTGTTGTTTGAGTTTATTCAGCATTTGAAATATGTTTGCTTGTATATCTACATTTTTCAAGCTACTTATTATAGTTAGCTTTGTATATTATATTTTCTCTATTGATAATATAAGTGAACAAAAGGAAATTCTATAAAATGAAATCTTTGACCATTATCATTCTATGAAGGCATAGCCTTTACTTTTCTTACTCAAAGGGTTATTTCCCATAAATTCGCTCAATGAATATCATGAGTTTTACTGATTGAAATTCAGCTGCTTATTTGGTTATACATTTTTTATTCAAGATTACAAAATGTGATGCAGAAATGATAAGCTTATGCATTTGCTGCTGACATGTTTGCATAATTTATTCATTTAGATTCATATTCTAAATTTTTTTTTTTTAATAAAACTACATATGTTTTATTATTCAATATAGGTATATATACATATTAAATACAGATTGAATAATAGAATTTTCAAGTTAAAATTTTGTATGCATTAATAATTTGCATATATTCTTAATATATATATTTGTAGTATAGTGTTATATAATTTGTAGTATACTACATTCTTAATATAAATAATTGTTGTGTTATACAGTTTAATGTACATACATTCTTAATATTCTTAAAATAGTTTAATTATTCAGTTTCTGTAAGTAAGCATTGGTTCGTTTACTAGTTAGGCATAAGTACATCCCCCCCCTCTAAAAAGATATACAACTCTTAGCGTTTTAATTATTTTTTTGATTTTCAATTATTACAGATAACATAATCGAAAATAACTTTATTTATATGCATTTAGAAAGAAATTACGCGATGTTTATTTGTGTATAATGAAAATTTTAGAATGATTGCTTGTTTAGAAAACTTTCCGAACATATTTCTGTAAATTCGTGTATTTAAAACAAAGTTCATTAATAAAAAAAACATCGCTTCCTGTAATAACAATGACAGGTGTCAAGAAACGAAACGAAACTTTCAGATGATTTATATTTTTCAGAAAGGGAAATACAGTTTTATTATGTATGTACTCTTCCAAAAAACCCCAGTACTGCATATTTAAGTTGTGTTCACGTAAAGTTAATGTTATTTGAGTATTTATTTTATATTTTAAATTTAAAAAAATGATTAAATTAATTTTGTTACCACCCTTTAACATTAGAGTCTACCGGGCCGTTCCTGATTTTCAACTCCGAGTGACTTTGCGTCTTTACGTGCTCTCATTGGCTAGAGGTGAAGTGGTGCAACCTTATAGATATAAAAACCTTGGTCTTATTAACGCTGCAACTAAATACCCCTCTTCCCGCCCCCTCTCTCCCTACTAAAGTTAACTGGAAAAATTTTGTTAAACTTCTAAACGAGTCCCCCATCCTCTTCCCAACCATCACTTCCACCGAAGATGTTGACAGGGCGATCGAAACACTAACCCAAACATTTAGCTCAGCACTCTCCGACAGCACCTCCACCTACATTCCACAACTCTACCAAAAACTCCCATATTCTATCACTAGCCAAATTAAACTCAGAAACCGCGCTCGCCAACACTGGCAACACACAAGAAATCCTGCCCACAGAGCTAGATACAATCACCTGACGGCACAAATAAAACTTTTAATTTCTAACTATAAACAAGCCAAATGGAAGCAATACGTCGAATCTCTCTCCCCTACTGATCATTCACTTTGGGACTTCTTAAAACGTATTCGTAAAAAGCACAAAAATATTCCCTTACTCACGCACAATAATACCTCTGCTTACACAGTACAAGACAAAGCTAATCTACTCGCTGATGTATATGAAAAACAATTCACACCACATGAAGATATTTTCTGCCCAAATTTCATGGAGGAAGCCGAGGATACCGTGAAGCAGTTCCTTAGTGTTCCAAATACTTCCTCCCTTCCCCACATTTTCCCCACTGACATAGTTAACTACATCAATACTCTCAAAAACAAGAAAAGCCCCGGCCCTGACAATATTTCAAACAAAGCTCTTAAATCCTGCACTATTAATATAATCTTTTACATCACTGTTTTAATCAATTCCATTTTCGATCTCAATTACTTCCCCCGCGACTGGAAGCATGCCGCCATTGTTCCAATCCTTAAACCAAATGAAAATTTAAACTCCCCAAAAAGTTATCGTCCCATTAGTCTGCTGTCCTCTCTTGGCAAACTGGCTGAACATTTCATCGCCATCCAAATCAACAATTTCCTTGCTAATCACAACATTCTCATCCCTGAGCAATTTGGTTTTAGACAGCGTCACTCTACAACACACCAACTGCTCCGCGTGGTGGAGTACATCTCTGATGGACTCCAAAACCGGTCAGCAGTTGGAGGTATACTTATTGACGTCGCTAAGGCCTTCGATAGGGTGTGGTTCATCGGACTCATATACAAACTCATTCAGCTTCGTATGCCACACTCTCTTACCCATATTTTATACTCCTACCTCAGCGACAGAACCTTTCATGTCCGTCTGAACCAGACACACTCATACACCAAACATATCCTGTCTGGAGTACCTCAGGGCAGTAAACTTGGTCCCATTCTTTTTAACATTTACATAAACGACATCCCTAGAACCAACAACACTATACTTTGTTTGTATGCGGACGACACTGCCATTCTTGCCACACACCACAACACCAACTACTTACACCGATACTTACAACATCACATGGACACTCTCGAACCCTGGTTAGAGAAATACCGCATCAAAATAAACCCTAATAAATGTCAAACTGTTTTTTTCTCACATCAACGTTTTCCGCCCCAACCAATCATAATTAACAATCAGCCAGTTTGCTTTGAGAGGACATGTAAATATCTCGGTGTCACTCTTGACAGCAGACTAACATGGAAACCCCACATTGCAAAACTCAAAGATAAAATAAACTTTGTAAAAGCAGAACTGAGCTCCCTCCTGTACTCGAATGATGTCAGCATTGAGAACAAAATCCTACTTTACAAATCAGTTATCCGCCCCATCATTCTCTATGCCTCCCCAATTTGGGGCTACGCTGCGAAATCTAATGTAAAAAAAGTCCAAATCATTCAGAACAAAATCCTACGTTCTATCAGAAAAGCCCCAAGATACTTGAAAAACTTTGTAATACATCGCGATTTCAAAATTAAAACTATTAAGCAAGAGATGCGAAAACTCTCTAACAATTTCTATGATAACCTCGCTAGAATCCCCAACGAACTGATCTATAATATGACCGACTACGACTTCCGTGAATTTCCAAAAAGACCCAGAGCTATCCTAAATCCCGATTTAGACGTACCATGCTGATTCCTGACTGAATCTCTTCTGCATCCCAGTAGGGGATATTCGCCTGTTTCCCCACCCTCCTTATCTTCAAAACTCTACAATAAGATCACTGTTTACAGCATTCTTGGTTTACTACTATCTTGTTTCTTCATCATTATTGGCCCCTATTGAAGGACTAGGTTCAGTGGAAGACTGTGATCCACATATATGTTACCGGACTAGGGATATGGAGCTCTGCTCCAGGCGCCCTGCTATCGACAAATTACTGGCTGGCTGGTTGGTCAGAACCGTCACCTTCGAGATCTAAAGAGGCCTCCCAACTCCCTCGTGACGTCACGGAAAAGGGTGCTAGAAAATTGTGCACTCTAATGTAAAGCTTATGGAGATATATGGAGTTCTTGTGAAAAGAGGTTATCTTTTAATATTTCTACACCCATAACAGGTATGTAAACTTTTCTATATGTATATTAATGTTTCTGGCAGTCGCCGCCAGTAAAAGAAATTATTTTTTTTGATAATTTTTGTAATAAATGATGCATTTTCCGTGCATCGTCTGTTAAGCCTTAACGTCAATACTTATAGTACGTAAAGAGATGTAGTGTATTTTGCAATTTTTCGTTTATTATATATTTGCATTTTATAACTTTTTAAAGGTTTATATGTCTTTCTATGCATACGTTATTGGTTTACGTAATTTCTATCAGTAAACCGTATATTTTTGTATCGGTTTTAACTTGATGTTTATAGCACGTTAACATCGAATTCCTACATCAAAATATTGTTTGTTTAAATTATTTACCTTGAATTTTATTTATGCCGAGCTTCCGTGTATTTATTTATCAGAGATTTTGCAGGATCACAGACATTTTTTTTGTTTTTTCCGTTTGAATGAGATTTTAGAAGTTTGTGACAGCCAATAGGCATTTATTAGGCTTCACTTATATTTATTTATTATTTAGAAATTTTTTGCCATCAATATTTAATTTTGTCTGATCTGCAGTTTATGTTGGAATTGTGAATTTGGAGTGTATTATGTCTTTACTTTGTTTGCCATGGTACTTGAGGCACTAATAGCGGTAGTCACATATATTTAAGCTAAATCCTAGTGATCTAACTATTGTTTAGCGTATATTAGAAACCTGAACATAGTAGTTGGATTTCTTGGTGGGCTTTTTGATGACTAAAGATCATGCTCTGAAATTGTGTATTCAAATATAAAGCTTTTTCAGCAATATAGTATACTATTGTATTGTTCTTAGTAGATTTGTATACCTTTTTATGAGTATTAAAGTATCATGCAGTCTGTGTTCATGAATTTTTTGTGGTAATATTTTACTGGTTTTCTTGTATCACGCATTAAACTTTTAAATGTGCTATTCCATCGAAAACTCAAATTCAAAACATTCGACCCCCATTACAGAACTATCCCTATATATAATACTATGTATGCAGGGAACATAATCATGACATCTGTTCTAAACAGGATATTAAGATAAGGTTATCCAACCATTAGAAATAATTTCACTGCTGCTGACAAAGTTTTTAGGACCCTTTGTAGCAAATGTGCAAGCACTCTACTACTCCCTATTTTACAAGTTATTGCTTTTTATTCATAAACTTTATGCAGTCCTTGTCCCCAAACCTTTTGGGTATTTTCCCCTGCTCAGTTGATAGCCCTGAATACTTTATCGGTATTTATTATGTATTTCTAATTTTAATATGTATAGCACGATAAGAAATTTCAGCTTCGAGTTCACTCACCAAAAAATTTTCACTTGCCAATACAGTGTACATTGCATAAAGCATTAACTTCTTATTGTAAAAAAATAATTTCATTTAAATTTATCTGCAATTCAATAGCATAGCATGAGATTTTTGACTAGGGAGGCTGAGCAACCGATAAAAGATTTAGAATTACAAGCGAAATTTATAAACTGTTGTTATTATATTGAAACTGTTGCTAAATTATCATGCATATGCTAAATAGAGAAATAACTTTATCTTTAATCTTATGTATGACATTTTATGTAAGTATTTTGTATGATTTACTTAATTAGGATCTGCATATGTATATGTTATATATGTAATATTTTTTACTGTGAATCTAAGATATTGTCTAATATTCAATGCAAAAATACAAACCAAATATCACAGTAAATCATCACTAAAGATGTGCTTGATACATTTATTTTAATTCGATCCTGCCTTATTTAAGTATAAAGCTTTTGTAACTTTTTGCAGTATTTTGTCTCAATTGGCATCATTTAAAGCGATATCGAGAAAACAATCATTTCTGAAAGTGTTGCAATATGCTACAGTGTTGTGTTTATATTTGTATCACTTTTACAAAAGTCATATGATTATCAATCAAAATGAAGAACTTTCATTTTGATATTTAGAGTTTAGAAAACATGCATAAATTATTTAAACTGTAGCTCATAATTTGAGTAACACAAAAATTTCTTATATGCCCAAATATAAACATAACATACATTCATTGCAATAACACAGATAGATACCATATACACATGCAAAACAGTCATAGCACTGAAAATGATGAAGTTTGATCAAAATATGCACATGTAAATACAATCAAAATTTTGTTTTGATTTATGGCTTATTACAATACTTTTAATATATGTGTACTATGTCTTATAGGGAATGTAAAAATGATCTTTAATCTTAAGTAATTATATTTTATGAAAGTATTGTGTATGCTTTACTCAATTATATAGCTGCATACCTATATATTATATCTAAAATCTTTTTTACTGTGAATCCAAGATCTTGTTGAAGACTCTATGTAAAACTACAAACCAAATATCACATGCTAGGTCAATGACTATAGATGTGCTTGATACTTTTTTAAAATTCAACATGACTTGTTTATAAAGTTTTTGTAATTTTTTGCAGCACTTTGTCACTAACTGCCATCATTGGTAGGTCGGACGGTCTGGGTTTCAACAACTAACTGCCATCATTTATCTAGATTTCAGAAAAATTAACCATTTCTGAAAGATCGCCATATGCAAAATATAACATTTATATTATTTTTAAAAATAATTGTGGGTGAACGAAGCATTGTACAAATTTCAATTGCCAAATCAATACTATTGATGCATTATAAAGATAAAATATGTTGAAAGTGTTGAAGCACTGTGCATTGATCGCCATAGAAAAATAAAATTGATCTCTCATAATGGTGGTCTTTGATGTTTGACAATTTTAAAAGTGTGTTTACTTTTTAAATGCAAATAGGTTTCTTTACTTTTCTACTTACTATATTTAACTATATACTATATTTATACTACTTTACTATATTTAATGAAAAATTAAGTTATATTGACAATGATTTGCTCAGGAAACAAGGAAATTTCAAAATAAAATATGAATAATTATGCTTTATAGAAAGGTAAGAGAAAATTTTATTACTGTGTAAATAAGTGTGTATAGGAGGAAAGCTCAATAAAGACTTAAATTCACTTCTTTTCTGAGAATTTGGTTGTATTTAAATTGTAAATAGTAACATTACTGTAAGATATGGCTTCTTATTTTCTTAGTTCACACTTTCATAGTTTTGAACATCAAATTTAAGCATGATTTTGAGGTATGATTATTTCAAATATTCAAACAATAAATGGTGAAGGCATTTTTTTTATATATAAACAGAATAAATATTAAATTTCTTCCTTCAAAATTTGTCACTTCCCGCTATAATTATATTTTTGTTGCCCTTTGGCTATCGATTTTATGCATGTAAATATGTTTATTTTATGCATGGTAAATAAAACAATTTGAATTATTCTATGATTTTTTTTTCAATATTTATACATAAGCTTTAGTACAAATTTAAATGCTATGAACAAATGTTTATTTTTTATGGTGAATAAGTTTTCGACCACATAGTCTTGCAAAGCAGGATTTTCTATGGTGACCAATATTAAAACAGTGAAATGTGGCAGCTTAAAAATGCTAAATGAAAAAATACGTGTGAACTTATTCCACATTCTACCCAACATAAAAGAAATTTATAAGCCTCACCAGGCACATGCTAGTGAGCCACTAATATTAAGGATAAAAATATATATGCTTGTTTTTATTTTCTTTGCTGGGTATGCACAAATATATTTCTTTTATCTCATATAAAATGTAAACAACACTGTATATAATGTATGGTTGTTTTCAGTCATCTTACGAAGAGTACATATGTTATGAAGATATATTGTTTTTCAATTGTGGGGGGGGGGGGGGGGAGATTGTCAAAATTTATGAGATAGGTAAGGTGTCACCATGGAAAAAGTGACTTCTTTAAAGTAGAACACATTGAAAAATTATTTTTTGAAGCCAATAGTGGCGACTTGTTACTTTAGAAGTGGGTGAAGGAGATTCAGCAGCAAAATTTCCCTTCCTCTTCAATAACGGACATCTTCAAAACACATCACACTATTGATACAAGTGTTGTCAAATATTATCTAAAAATAGCCAAACAAGTCTGAAAAATTTGCCAAATATTAATAATAACCTATTCAACCGATAACTTTAGGATAATATTTAAGTATTTATTGTACATATTCTTTTTCTTATAGTTTATATTTCCTTAAGAACAGAAACAAGGAGGTCCTTGATAGGAAGGGGAACATTGTCACAAATATCAGTGCTATATTATAGTTTGAAGTATACAAACTTTTTTCCATGTTAACTGAATGTGACATTATCCAATCTGTTTTCAATCCACATTAGCTTGGATAATAGGGACTCTATTGTATTTATGTTTTTGCAAAATGAATGCATTCCTTTTCTTCGATGAATTCTTTAATTATTATTTTTAGTATTTTTTTGTTCAATTGTATAAATTATCAATAAGTTTTCACTTGTCATTTTTAAAATTTTAAAACTGATCATTGGGAATACACAGGGGCTGATTGTCATTATCACGTTTTGAAAAAAAAAATTCAATTTGGCGATCATGAATTCTGACGATGTCAAAATAAAAAATTATGGTTTACTAATTGTAATGAAAACTACTTTTCCAAAACAATGATCTTTGGAATTTGAGAATTTATAAATTAAATCAAATTTTTCAAATAGAAAGTCAAAATAAAATTTAGCAGATAAAAACACCATTTTACGAAAGATTTCATTTGATAAAAGTAATCAAAACTCCAGAGTAACCCCTGGAAATACATAAAAAATCTATATATACTAATTGCCAAGTGTCCGTCTGTTTATCTGTCATGCTTTTTTTAGGCACTTCTCAAATAGATAGACTTGCAACCTGGTACATGGCTCGATCGTTCAATAAAAACCCCTGAAAAAAATCTTATTTTCCGAAGAGAGGTCCACACCAAAACGTTTGAAAAGTGAAATGATAGAAAAGCATGCTTTGCGATAACATAGACTTCAAATTTGGTGTACAGGTAAATCGTTCGAAAGGAAAAAAGTGTATAATTTCAGATTTCCAATATTTTCTACTTAAGGGGGTGCCGCACAGGTAAATCGTTCGAAAGGAAAAAAGTGTATAATTTCAGATTTCCAATATTTTCTACTTAAGGGGGTGCCGCACACCAAAATGTTCGATTTGCCGAATAGATGAGAAACAACACCTTTAAAATTTTATAAAGGCTTGAAATTTGGTATATGGTGCAAATCATTTAATGAAAACACCCAACATGAATATAGTGATATGATAGACGAATATAGGTTAATTGATAAAAAAAAAACGCTTCAAAATGAGAAATATTTTAAATCTGGTGTATGGGAAGATAGTTTGGAAGGGAAAAAGTGTACAATTTCAGTTTTCCAATATTTTCTACTTTAGGGGGTGCGGCACACCAAAATGTTCAATTTTCGGAATAAAAGAGAAATGCCACTTTAAAAACGTGATAGAGGTATATGGGTGAATCATCTGATAGAAAACCCAAGAAGAATGGGTTTTTTTAAAATGTATATTTAAGGGGGTGGATACTCCACACAAAAACATTCGAAAGGTGAAATGATATAAAAGGCATACTTTGCGATAAGATAACTTCAAATTTGATGCATGGGTATAGTTGGGAAGGAAGTGGCAATTTCAGTATTCCAACATTAGCTATTGTAGGGGGTGCGGCTCACTACAACATTCGATTTGATGAACAAATGAAAAACGCCTCCTTTACAATGTGATAGAGGCTTGAAATTTAGTAGATGGGCTAATCATTTGATAAAAAACCCAAGATGAATACGACTTTTCAAAAATGTTCATTTAGGGGGGGGGGGGGGTTACACAGAAAAACATTCGAAAGGTGAAATGATATAAAAGGCATACTTTGCGATAAGATAACTTCAAATTTGATGCATGGGTAAATAGTTGGGAAGGAAGTGGCAATTTCAGTATTCCAACATTAGCTATTGTAGGGGGTGCGGCTCACTACAACATTCGATTTGATGAACAAATGAAAAACGCCTCCTTTACAATGTGATAGAGGCTTGAAATTTAGTAGATGGGCTAATCATTTGATAAAAAACCCAAGATGAATACAGCTTTTCAAAAATGTTCATTTAGGGGGGGGGGGGGGGGTTACACAGAAAAACATTCGAAAGGTGAAGGGATAGAAAAAATATGCATCGCAATAGCATAGAAACTTCACATTTTGTATACGGGTAGATAGTTTGAAAGTATATGTCAAATAAATGTGAAACACGAATTATTAAACTATTTACATTATTCAGGGGTAGCTTATTTGTGAGATCGTTGATTTTTAACAGGTATTCAACTAGTGTTTATTGCTAAATGTTGTAAACAAATGCTGAAAATATATAATACCCATCAACCATTGAAACTATGTATGAACTGTTAGATATATGCAGAGACACAATATCACATAGGCAACTGTTTAGGAAATTTATATTTTGATTCACATTTCACTGTCCATCCAAGAATTATTTTCAGCTGTCCCCATGGGGATGATTGATATTCATATTTATAAGCATAGCAAGGTACGAGCAGAGTTTCCTTACCATTTACTCAAATATGTTTCTGTTACTGGCCCTGTTTCTCAATTACTCTTTTACCAAATTGGCGAAATATGTAACATTTTTATAAAATTCATAAAGTTATCGGTTATGATAAAGCTTGAATTTCAAAATTCGACATTGGACGATACAATTTTTACTACAGTCAGAATACTATAAATATATTGCAAGTAAAGAAATAATAAATACTTATAGAAAAGGGAAACAAATATGCTTTATTTTCATTATAAACAATAAAAATATACATAACATATATGTATATACATACTGCAAGGAAAGCAAATAATAGTCTCTAATTGTCTTCGTTCCTCAATAAAAATTAAAAATTATCAAAACGTAGACCACATAATAAAAAAATCAATGCTGCCCAAGTAAGACATCATCTAGATTTATAATTGAAATCATGCACAAAAGAATTATCAATACGATATTAAAATATATACATGCAAAAAAATAAGACAATGATGCAATTGAAATAAAAAGACAAATTTAAATGAATTAAATACCGTAAGTGAAATAATTCTTATCCTTACCTCATAAAGATTAGAGCTATTATAAAGTGCAATTCTCGAGTCGACTTTCCATATGTTCCTGGACTAGTGTGGATGCTAATAACTTCGCAAATACAGACTTTTCCTTTATTTCCTCATTATCCTTGTAGCACTGATGTAAAACGTATGAATTTACTATTGAAACATCCAGAATGCGGAAAAAACAGCTAAAGGCCATATGCGTGTGCGACGACTTGAGGAATGTTTGGAGCATTTCTCATCAAAACTATCTATTCCACCTTTGTTTGCATTATAATATGCGATAATTTCAGGTTTCTGCGTTTCAATATCAGTGCAAACTCTGTCATGCATTGAAGAGATGAGTACTGCTGCTTTACCTTTCCTGTTGATATGCGAAATTATTCTAGATTCCTCTCGAAAGCCATATAATGTTGATCCAACTTCTCTTGTTTTATTAGGTAAAAATTTGGGTGGAATTTCTCTTTTGTTTTCTTTTCATTGTACCGATGTAAGTTAGCTTGTTTTTTCAATAGGATGTCTACAAGTTCTATGAACGAGAACCAATTATCCGCAGTAACATTTCGATTTGCTCCAAAAATAGGTTGAACAAGGTGCAAAACAGACTACGTTGGTTTAGAAAATTTTCTGTATTCAGATTGTAGCCCAATTCGGTCAGAGTCTTTTTACCACAATATATGTATGCATTGTAAAGATACCTCATAAAACTGGCACTTTATGATTATATTGTGTTTTTATTGTTCGTGACGAGGGTCGAACTTCTGAAACAGACCATCGGTACTGATGTTTTCCATATATATATTTAATATCCACTAAGTTTTCATTATTTCTTATCTCTCCATTTTCACCCGATTTTTCTGACAACGTTGAATCACTTTCATGTTCGGAATTTATATATTCATCTTCTAAAATACTATCTATATCACTAACATCATTTCCAACTTCATTAAACCATCGCAAAATAGTCTCTTCAAAGTCTTTATCACCATACTCGCTTTGACGGTCCCGTCATGTAGATATTTCACAGGAAAAAATTACGTAAACAGAAACGTACCGTCTAGCAGACTGCATCTAATAAAAATATTTTTTTCTTTCAATAACTAAGAATGTGCAAGTGTTGCGAATGAGGTGGGGGGGGGGGAGAGGACTAATAGCGTAACAATTAGGTGGAGTGATAAGATTGAGGACAAGTTCATTTTTGTGTAAAGGGAAGATTTGTAAATGCAGCAGTCTCCCAGACGGCAAGTTCCCGGTTAATGTTATTAATGAGAAAATAGAGCTTACCTTTGAATATTTTGAAACTTGCTAGTTCTAGATATTAACAAAATCCACTTTTTTTAGTTCTTCATTAACAGGAAATTTAAAGCTGCTAACTTTGGAACCATTTTTATAAAAAAACAACCAGGAACGACATCAAGAACACACTTGGCATTTTTAGTTATTAAAATTCAATGAATTATAATAAAAACTAAATAATTTAAAAAGAATAATCAAAATATAAAAGTAAGCCGTAAATCTGTTACGAACAATATAATATTAAATATACTTCTTTATGAAAGTACTAAATAAGCTTTACATTTGAATATACAACAGAGCATGCCCTTTAGTCATGAAAAAGCCCACCAAGAAATCTAACTACTATGTTCAGGTTTTTCATATACGCTAAACAATAGAGTTAGGTCACTAGGATTTAGCTTAAATATATGCAACTACTGCTATTAATACTCCAAATTCCTTGGCAAACAAAGTAAGGAGCATATAGTACACTCCACATTCACAATTCCAACATAAACTGCAGATCAGACAAAATTAAATATTGATGGCAAAAAATTTCTAAATAATAAATAAATATAAGTGAAGCCTAATAAATAAACAAGCTAAACACTTTTTAGATAGAAAATGTTTTGAGATAGCAATTCAATAACATTCACATACGCTATGAACATTAAATGAAAACAAATACAAAATATCACAGGGTTACCGACAGAAATTACGTAAAACAATAACGTATGCATAGAAAGACAGTCAAAGCTTTAATAAATGATAAAATACAAAAGTATAAAACACGATAAATTACAAAACTCTGCCCCTACATTTCCGTTAACATATACTACGAACATTGAATGACAAGGCTTAACGTATGATGCAAGAAAAATGATAAAAACTGCAAAAATTACCAAAAAAATTTAATTTTTTTTTCGGCAGCGACTGTCAGAAACATTAACGAACACATAGTAAAACAGACATACCTGTAATGGCTATGAAATAATGATAAAATATCCTATGTTCTGGAGATACCCTATGTCGCTCATACGTTTAGCATTAGCAAGCACAATTTCCTAACACCCTTTCTGATGACGTAGGAGGTTTGGTTTATGACCCCTGTATGGCGCCTTTTGCATGTTCTGAAAACGTACCCGCTATACCCCCTGCTGTGAGGCCGTTTCTTTGCTATTGGCTAAGTTAAATGACGTCATGGGCGGAGCCTAGTATACACTTTGAAGTTTGACAGTTTCACACAATATCTGTCGTCTTCGAGATTATACATGGGAAAAAAATGTTTGTTATTAAATCGGGAAGAAAATTATGATAGAAAGAAGTAGTGCAAAGATATAACGTTGTGTGACAATATTCGGAGATATATACACGTTCGTAAAACAACAAAAATGTCTTAAATTTAGGTAAGTAGTATATGATATATTTATTACAATTTTTGCGAGTAAAATGCTGACACTGGAAACGTTCTACCTTATACATCTGTAATAATCCGATTGAATGATTTTCTAACTTATTTTTTATAGTACCTAATTTTAGATAGAAGATCGCCAACCAAATATGAATATATCAAAACTTGTACTGCAATATTTCACCTGGCCTGTTTAAATAACTTAAGTGGTCAGATGTTTTTATTGTTGTATCAGTTAAATTAAAGGAGAAACTTTGATTTATTTCCTTCTAGGCTAATTAAATTTATGTAGAAGACAGAAATATATTTTTTAATCTGATTCATAGTTACTTTGTTTATCACAGTAGTGTATTATAGTATAAGAGTGTCGAAAGCCCAGACCACCCGACTCGTCCGTAGACTAAGAGCAGCTGTTTGGATGGCCGGGAAAAAAGTAATATAAGAGTGTAAAGATGTTATACAAATTAATGAAATTACTAATAAAATTAATATATATGTATATACCAAGTTGTAATTTAAATAGCATATATATGAAGTTTGATTTCAATTGTATGGGTGTTGATTTTAAGATTTTATAGATATTAAGTAACATTCTGAAGAAAGCAAACACTAATAGCCATTATCTAATGTTTATGAAATACTTTGAAGTTTGATCTGTACCCAGTAGTGAGTTGCCAAATTTTTAACAGCGAGTAAGCTATTATGCAAGATTATGGTTTCAAATGCTATCATTCTTCGCAGTTCACACTAACATAATATACATTTATTGTGCATTTAGAATTCATTTGGTGTTCGAGTTAAAATTATTTATATTTTAACGCTGTTGTTGTTTCTTATGACCTCCTAATTTCGATGGATATTTTAACTCTTAAACATATTTATTTCAAATTATGTTTAAAATAAATAAAATTGGCATCACGTCTGATTTCAACCAGCAGAAACAACAAGCACACAACTATAATAGAAGGTCTTTATTTCACTTCTTTAAGATGTACAAAACTTAAAAAGGCCAGAGCGCTTTCGAGCGTAAATACACTCGTCATCACTGCTCTGAATTTGGTTTCAGACCTGCTCACTCTAATGTTTCTTCTTTATTTAACTGGATTCTGTCTGATAAGCTGGGTGATAAGGATGACTTTAAAAGCTTTGCTGGGGTATATGTGGTTCCCCTGTTGTCCATCGATGGTAACTTTAAATTTTATATTGGCAGTACAAAATATACTATTGATATCCGTTTGGCAGAACATGCTAGGGATGTCAAAGGTGGTAAACTTTCTACGGCCCTTGCTCATTTTGTTGTTAAAGAAAATTTCCGGCCCCTTTTTTGAAAGAACTTTCCTTCTTATGCGTTGTAATAACCCTCATAATATTCTCCTTTTTAAGTCCCTCTTTATTTATGTTTACCGCGAGTCGATTTGTAATTTTGACCCCGTTCAGATTTTAAATTATGCTTGGCGACTCAGTCTCGACTCCACGCAATTCAAGTCTCTTCATAGTTATCTTTGACGTCATTCTCTCGGGGATTGGGCTTGACTGCCCCCATTTTTTAAAATTTTTTGAATTTGAAAATTCTGCAAAAAAATTGTAAATTTTTACTGTTCTTTTCGTGATTTATGCTCGATTTTTTTAATCTGTTCAAAATGTTTTGTATTTTTGGATTCTCCTTAGATAAACGCAAGTTTATTGATAATTGTATTTATGCAAATTTGCCACCTTTTCTGGTCTATATATGAACGATCATTCCTATTTCCATGCAGCCACTGATGGAGAGCGTGAACGCTCGAAAGCACTCTGGCCTTTTTAAGTTTTGTACGTCTTAAAGAAGTGAAATAAAGACCTTCTATTATAGTTGTGTGCTTGTTGTTTATGTTTAAAATTTAACAACCAATATTTAAACTTTGGAAATGTTTAATAACAATTACATGTGTATTATCCTACACTTTGAATTTTGAATATACAAAATTTTGATATTCACATTTAAAAGGCATGTATTGATACATCATTCAAATTTTTCAGAACATTTTGAATTTAACTCAACGTTAATTCAGTTAAAAACCTCTTTACACTTGCTATTCTGTATAACACATCTAAAATATAAAACCTGAAGTTTTATTTTTCAATCTCTTGAATAATTTCAGTTTGAAACATTTAGTCAAAATACTATTAATTTCTAAACCTAAAATTATTTATTTGAAACAAATATTAATTTCAATATCTTTATTACTTCAACAACTATAATTCGATTTAGATAATATATTACTATCTAATGTTAACGAAATACTTTAGCATCGGTTGGACGCAGTGATAATTAGTCAAACTTTTAACTGGTACATGTATTTTCAGCTTCATTATATCTCATTACATCAGTATTAACTAGGTAAGTCATTTTGCATCTATTCATGCATCCTAAGACATCAAATCCATCTTCATATAAAATTAAATTAGTAACTACTGTCTATTATTTTCAAAAACAGCATTCAGTAAGTTGATTTAAAATATCTGTTGGATAAACTCCTTCTTTTTATAAACATGTTATAAATTGAAATTAGGTAATTTCATGCGACATTTATTATGCAGTTAAAGTTGTTCAAACAGATTGTACTGTTAAATAGAAAATGCATATTTTTAACTATAGTAAAGCACTATCACTACTCTAGGGACCAGTGAAGTAAAGCGTATACCTGTGAAAATATATAACTGAAATTAATGTCACTGGATAGGAATGTTTGACGAGCTATGTAGAAATGCATATAAATGATGTATGTACTGTATTTCAAATATTTGAAATTTAATATTCACTGATTAGAATGGGAAATTAGACTATATAAGATTTAACAAAATATTTGAAACATTTTTATGTAAATAAAATTAAAATTTGTTTTGATTTGACAACAAATTATGAATTTTATACAAATATTGAAATTTAATATAACTATCCATATTTCATTACCTGAAGATACATTCAATTGAGTACGTAGAAAATTAGTACTAACTTTTGAATCATTTGTGAGATATCAGCGATTACAAACGTACACATGCTTATCTCAAAAGCATTCAATTCGAAAATAAGAATATTTAAAACTAAAACATGTAAATTCATTGACAGTTCAAATATTTGATCCTATTACAATATTTTCCTTTAACGTTAGTATTATGTGTCGAAAGCCCAGAACGACCGACTCATCCGAGGACGTGAGCAGTAGTATTATGTGTGTAACAGTAGCGTAGCGTCCCCAGGCAATTCTTTTTTTGAGGGAGGGGGGGGGGTGAATTGGTAACCAAACAGTTTGCTTCCCATTTCGCTAAATATCATTTCTCTGAACTTAAATGGGTTTCTAGGGCATATGATTTCCCTACTTGGTAATGCTATTGGTGTTTAGAGACAAAAAATATTTCTTAAATATATTTCTATAATTTTAAAGAATCAAGGGTACTTCCTTATTATAGTGGCCCCCGAGGATGAATCACCAAGCGTCCGAGATTTATGGCCAAAGTAGGTTGTAAAATCTCACCAAACATTTGCAGTCCTAAAGAAACAGCACATGTTTATATTATTGTCATATTGCTTTTTCGTTAACGAAAACCTTGGCTCAATCGGATATGTGGGAGCCACTATAATAAAATAGTACTGAATCAAGCTATATATACAATTTCTTTCTAATAGTACAATGATTCTAGCTAAAATTAAATCTGCTTTTCAATTTCTTCGTCTACAGTTACAATTGCAATATATAGATATTAGTTTATTAAATGGGATATTTTTATTTACTTTTGAAATTTATTTTTACCTTTACTCTAAGGCAGGAATTTACTTTTATGCATCAAAATTCTATTATTTGTACTACTGATGGGAAAAAATCAGTACAAATAAGATAACCATATGCATTACTTAAAAAACATATTTTAGTTCATCCGGTGAACAATATCTTGAAAAATTATAAATATTAAATCAACTGAACATGATTGACTAGTACCTACTTAATCAAATTTAAAACATAATTTTTATTACATAGTGTTTATGTTAATCCATGTCTAACCAATTCGGATTTCTTATAGAAAGCTGAAGGTTAATTAGGTCCTTGTAAATTGATAATCATTCAATGAGTCATGAGTACAGTTAACCAAATTTAAAAGGTAGCTGCAAAGTTTACAGTTAGTACATTACAAGGGCAGATTCAGGCAGAAATAAAAAGGGATTTACAGGGATGTATCTACAGAAATGTGAGTGGTGGTTGATTTTCCAGAACAATTATAATTGAGAATATAAAATTTCGAAACGAGCTTCACGTTAATTCGCACACACAAACAGTATTAGTATTATATACTTATATATTAACGAAAACATTTGATAAAATTGAATATAATGTTTTTTAAATGTAATTATAATATGTATAATTTTTTGGATGAGTGGTGGTCGGCAATTGAGTGGTGGTCAGAAATTCTGAGTGTGTGGTGGAAACCCCGACCACTGTAGATACATCCCTGGATTTACTTCGACATGTTTCTTTTATTGAACATTCGTTTTTGTAGTATATCAGTAAATAGTTAAACTGATAAAAAATTTTTTATTAATCATAAAATGAAGCAAACTAGCCAGATAAAATGAATTTTATGTCATTTTGCGATTTATGACATTGCAATAAAATTTTATAAGTGAATCTATAGAATCACAAGAAATGACATATCTCAAAAAAAAAGGGGGGGGAGGGTAAATGCCACAATGACCCATACCTGGATCTACATTAAGTTTCTTGTTACCATTATAGATATCAGATATTCTATATGGACGAATGCATAATAAGCATGAAACCAATCCAAGAATGCTCATGCTGGTATCTGTAATAGGAATATCACCCATATTTTTTAGAATGCCTCTTATAGATGGGCTTTGTGTTTATAAACTTTGCCTTTGCAACTTCATGTGGCCTGAGCTAAATTGTATATGAATTTTGAGCCGGCCACGTGGAAGAACTGAAATTGTTAGTTCCCATAGAAGTTCTAAAAAATTGTGGTGCATGCTAACTTTCATGCTACCACTGCAAATTTTGATTATTTCATGATGACGAGCATATAATAAGTGAGAAACTAGTCCATAGATGCTAGTATCTGCAATAGGAGTGTCTTCTCCATTACATCCTATTCACAAATTGATATATTAGAATGTTGCAAAACTGTAAGAGCAAAACAGTTTAATCAAGCTATTTTCACAAAAAATATTATGACTGGAGAAACAAATATGAGCAAGATAAATAGCAGATATATTTTGAAGTTGAAATTGGGGCTGCAGCTAATATATTTCACATGACGTCTTTGATGAACAAGTATTTTAGCTATATTTCAGGCATTTAACTTGAATGTACTCGGAAAGCTGTATCTGTTTACTCATATTTGTTTCCATTCACTTATTACGTGTACATATATTACGTAGATGGTTATCATAGAGACAAAATATCAATTTAGAATGTTCCGATACTAAAATATGGAATTATATAAGGGTTTTGCTGTCTAAGAAAAGTTGAAACCACTTTATGTGAAATATCAGTTAGAACGAACTGCAGGCTAGGCACTATTAGTGCCTATTATATATTCTATTATACATTTATTTGTTACATATGAAGTAGTTAACATGAAATCTGAATTAATGTAAAAAAAAGCTATTCCTCTGAAAGTCAAATTCTTCAGGTAACACACTAAGTTAGAGTGCAAATCTCAACCAACTTGTTTATTTCTGGTGATATCAATTCAAATCCATAGCATCTATTCTATTGGTATATAACTTTTTAATACTTCTGTAAAGAAACCTGGCATAAAAAAATTAGGTGACAAATCAGATTCTTTAAGAAAGTATTACAAATTTATATTCTCAAAAGCAGTAGTTTAATTATTTTGATCTATTGGTATCTTTTATTCACATAGAAACAAGGAGCAAGCATTAAAGGAGAACTAGAGTCAGTATGTACATACCGATTGTCAAAATTTTCAATGTTCAAGTATCAGTTGTTACATTGAAAATGTTTAAAGTAAATAAAAGTTTAATAAAGAATGCCAAGAAATTAACTTATATATTTAAAAGTATGCACTGGTTGTGACTGATGGACTTACCTGGTTAAAGATACTCCCCCCCCCCCCCCCCAACTACAGGAAAATATTTATTCGAATTTTTTTTTAATTACATTAAATCAAGACACAAATCATATTGTAATTGTTAATGTGTGTAAAAATTTCCTCAAAATCCAGAAGAAGGTGTATTGAAGTACTTTAATTGTAAATCCATTGACGCAGTTCTATAAAAATATAGGTATGCCATTCTTTTAGTTTTGCCACTTTGTTTTCTTTCGGTTAGTGACAGTGGCATAGCATTACTCACACCTATTCAAATGGTAAAGAAACCAATATGCATATCTATTTGTTTAGAAGTTAATGGGAACAGCAAACAACTGATATATATATAATTTTCGAAGCATATCAATTAATAAAAATTTTTAGCATAGAAAATTATTAGCACATCACTGGGTATATAGAGTGGGATGGATTACCCACCCTCTACACTAAATATTTTACCCAGGATTACATTGCAAGCCTGCATTTTTATTAATTTTAGATTAATTTTTAAAAAAAAATGTCCACATTTTTTGTCCAAAATATTCCATTGTATGGCATTTTCTTTTAAATCAAACACATAGTTTTGTTTACAAACTTGCATAAATATTTGAAACAGACTTCAAAAAAGGTTATGGTAACCCACATTTAAACGGTTATATATTTTGTTTTGGATAGCTAACTTGTTTTTTTGTAGTTAAAACATTAATAAAATAAAACAAATTGCCTCAAGTGCTATAAGTCATCAATGAAAATAGGATTAAAAAAGTTGCGATACACGTACGGAATACAACATAAAATGGGCATAAGGTGCCTTTAATAAACATAATACATATAACACAAGCATTTTAAACTGTATGTTGTATATACTTTTTTCCCCGTAAATGAAGCATTTTCATCATAGATCAAGTAGTAATAATAATAATATATTTTATTTAATTCTTTAGTTTAAAATCATATCAAAAGCAAATAAATATGTGTGTATGAAGTAAAATACTTGACGAGATGTATATAAGGAAAATGTAAACACGTATAATCTCGAAGATACTAGGCTCCGCCCATGACGTCATTTAACTTAGCCAATAGTGAAGAATCGGCCTCACAGCAGGGGGTTTAGCGGGTACGTTTTCGGAACATGCTGGCCTCTTTAGTTCACGAAGGTGACGGTCAGAACATAATTCGTCCAGGGTATCAAGAGAAAAAGGGAGGAAGATATTTTTTAGAAGGGCAAAGCGTCACCTTCGTGAACTAAAGGTGACGGGCAAAGTCAATGGTGGCGGGGTTACCGGCCAGCGAGAAGTGGGTGGGGCTAGAAGGTACAGCAACTTGAATGTTATTGGCAGAGGTGTAATTGTATATCTGTTTTTCAGAATTATTTCGGCGACGACAATTCCAAGAGGGATGATGGGCATTAAAATCTCCAGCATACATTGCACAATGGTTGAGGTTAAAATTTTTGTCGAAGTCAGGAGCAAGGATGGTATTGTGAGAGGGTTTAATATAAATAGAACCAATAAAAATGGGGGGGGGGGTGATTAGGGAGGTTTATGCTAACAATTTTATTTTCAACAAAATTAGTATTAACAGTATTAATTTCGTGGTGGGGAATGTTGTTTTTGACATAAATGGATACTCCACTGTGTACAGAGGGAGGATTTTGAAGTTGGTTACGCAGAGCAGTATAATTTTTATAATTTGCAATTTTTAAGGGGGGAGGGCGTTTACCAGGGCGGATTTCTTGAATCAAAATTATTTCAACGGGATTGTTCTGAATGTAGTCACGAAGTTCGGTGATTTTGGAGTTTAAACCATTAGCATTCCAGGATAATATGCGAAAAGAGTCAAGAATGGGATTACTCATCATTATGGGTTTGGGTGACTGTAAAGAAGACCTCATCGAGGGCCGAGATGAAAGCAAGTAACTTGTTCAGGGGATTACTTTCCTGATGAAACTTGGTTTGTACAATAGTTAAGAATTTTTTGATTTTCTCAAAGTTGATGTTGAGATCAAAGAATATTTTGTTGAATTCTTGAATTAATTGGATGATGTCAGAGATTTGAGATACGGGGGATTGATTTTCATTGCAGTTTGTAGTAGTAGTTGTACAAGGTTTTCTATTGGTAGTTTGTTGGGATCATTTGGATAGGAGTCTTTAGATTTGGTTTTAGGGTTATGGTAGACCGTAGCCTGGTTTTTTTTTAGTTTTTTCAAGAGGAGTAGGGGGGTTAGCAACGGCTTCAGCAAAAGTTTTGTTTTCCTTAACAGAGGAAGATACAGGAGGTTTGTTCACTTTGGTGGTTGGTATGGGATTTTTTTTTTCCAGAGTGGGTTTTTCTTGTCTAGAATTAGGAGACTGAAAGGGAGGAAAGTCTTTAGGCTGTGGAGTTGGTTGTTGTGCTCTCGTGGGAGGAAGCGTAGTTTGAGTAATTAAGGGGATATTTTTGTTATGTGGGTTGGAGGGGCAGAGTCTAAAGTTGGCGGGGTGGGGTCCCTCACAGTTGGCACATTTGGCAGGGGTATCGGGGGATTTCAAACAATCACGGGTGAAGTGACCCATTCCACATTTGAGACATCTAGGAGGCTGATAGCAGCAGTCGCTGGAGTGCCCATAGCGCTGACAGCGAAAGCACATCTTGATCCCTTTTGAAACAAAGTCTTTGATTTTTATTGTCATATCAAGAAGAGTTTGTAATTGATGGATAGTTCCCCAGCCTTTTGTGGGATTAAGTTATACAAGAAATATAGGTAGCGGTGCTTTATTTTTCAGATCTTTGAGTTGAGTAATGCGATGTAGATTGAATCCGCGGCTGCGGAGTTCATCAGCAATTTCACCGATCGGAGAATTAGAGGGCAGTCCATTTATCAATATTTTCACCGGCCTTTCGGCTTTGATATTTATAGAGTGAAACTCTATTTTTTGAGTGACCAAGTATTTTTGAGTAGAATTTTGATGAGATCGCCTGCCATTTGGGCTTGAACAGGAGTAGCAAGTTCTCTCCAGTTGGTCGGACAATTTACGTAAAAGGGCTCAGGTTTTGGAGGTGAAATGGGAGGAATTTTAGAGTTTTGATTGTCACTAGAGGAAGGGTTAGGAGCACACGTAGAATTTTCAATACTGGAATTAGGATTGCAGTCATTAGGGGGAAGAGAGGTGTCCATACTATTTAAGGTTTCGAAAGCGTTAGGAGCAATGTTGATATCTTTACCTTGAGTGATATCAACCTTACGGCATTGTTTTTTTGATTTGGGGATAATATAACCTTCCAGGTCCTTAGTAGGAGTGTCTTCATTGCTAGCATTAAGTTTTATCTTAGCTTCGCTAAGTTTGAATTCTAAGGCCTTATTGGCTTCAGTTATATTGCTATTCATATTAGAGTTAGAATCAGTTCCATTAGAGCAAATGCAGATAGATGAATTAAGATTAGACTTTACGTTAAGATTAGAGTTTGTATTATGCTTTAATAATTAGAGACAAAATTATTAATATCATTTTTAAAAGGTGTAGTATCACTAACAAAGCTATTCTGCTCAAAATACAATGTCAAGGAATGACACATACCTCTTAGAGTATCTTCAGATTTGTCGGAGGTTCCAGACTGGATGCAGTGCCATTCAGCAAGCAGAAATTGGCCAGTATGAGACAGGTCTGTGAGATGTTGAAGACGTCCACCATCAGCAGGAGGAAGAGGAAAATTTCCAATTTGGAACCGAATGATAGTTTTTTCAATGTCCGGAGGTATGGGACGCTCATGGATCTGTGTCATTGTTACGGACTCCATGTCCGAAGAACACAGCAGAAGGACAACAGAAAAATAACAAGATGCACAATCAACAATTGGCGCGAAAATACAGGAGCGAAAGATCACACACAAAACCACACCAAAGTTCACCGAGGATCACAATCCACGGAACACCAAGGGTCACACGTTGGTGTAGCAAAAAAGACACCATACCACCATGATCACAAATTGGAAGTTGCCGTTCACAGACTATTATATAGTATTCTGTGTTGCCGTTGAAAGCATTTTATAACATACGGTTTCAGGATAAATTCTGAAATGAGACTATAGCTACCGCAAATTCAACATAATCGCTGTTTGGCGCAAGGTCGGATCTCGCCGAACCTGCGATATTCAGAGCCATCTATCGGAAAAAGGTAACTACGTGATTACGTATTACGTAGGCAACGATTATATATATTATATAGAATATAGTATTCTGTGCTGTAGCGTTGCCTACGTAATATAGAAGGCCGGGAAATTTCGCGTATTTTCGTCCAAAAACGGGCGACAGCTTAGTTCACTCCAGTGTCCGGTAGGATCGCTTTTATTTCCTGTCCTTTCGCAGTTTTTCAATGTAAATAATGATGCACTTGTAAGGGTTTGGGTGCATTTTTGTTTATGGTAAAGCTTTTTTCCATAATTTTATATTTGTTATTTTTTATTAAATTATACTGATTTTTATAGCATTAATATAACAATATTGTGCAAAAATAATTCGGTAAAAATAGTACATTGTTGTGTACCATATTGCAATTCTGATTGTAACGTAACGTAAGCAAAAGGTTAAAACTATTTTCTTTAACAAATTTTAATATATTAAATACATATGCTTGGGATAAAAATCCCAAGCATATGTATTTTTATAATCCTTTTATCCCAAATAACTCAATTCCCCTTCATTATTGATGGGCAAACCATTAATATGTAATAATTTAATAAGCATTATTATTTTATATAACCCAAACTTATAAATGTGAAATAAATTAATGCATGTTCATGTTGTTTAAAATCAATTAATTTAGAAAAGTCATTGATTTTAATGAATAATTTAAAAAAAAAAAAAGTGATTTAAATCAATAATTTTTTTTAAACCAAGTAATTAAAATCTTGATTTAAATCAATCTATTCTGTCGACCCCCTCCTTCCAATTTTTTTTAATTATACACTCCCCAGTTTATGAATCCTGAAGAACTCCCGGCGGGGGGGGGGGGGGGGTACTTTATGGCATGTTAATAAAAAATTGGATTTCAAAAAATTAAAAATATTTTAATTTTTATTTAATATAATTTATAAAACCTAATTTTTATTTCATAATAACTAAAATAAAAATTGAATATTTTAAAATTATTAAAAAAACTCGTTAATAAAAAAGTTTCGCTTTTAAATTGAAAAAGAAAATTCGCTTCTGTGACATCCCCTCTATGGAAATTTCTGGTTTCGCGCATGTTTACAGTTATATTTCCTTCTTCCTGTAAAAATTATTTTAACATTATAAATGTGGATTTAAATCAATCTATCTTGTCGACACCCCCCCTTCCATTTTTCTTTTAAATTATATACTCCCCAGTTTCTGAATCCTGAAGAACTTCCGGCGGGGGGGGGGGGGGGGGGGGTACTTTATGGCATGTTAATGAAAAATTGGATTTAAAAAAATTAAAAATATTTTAATTTTTATTTAATATAATTTATAAAGCTTCATTTATATTTCATAATAACTAAAATAAAAAATTGAAAATTTTAAAATTATTAAAAAAAACTTGTTAATAAAAAAATTTCGCTTTTAAATTGAAAAAAATATTCACTTCTGACATTCCCCTTTGGAAATTTCTGGCTTCGCGCATGTTTACAGGTATATTTCCTTCTTGCTGTAAAAATTATTTTAACATTTTAAATGTTGATTTAAATCAATGTAACCTGTCGACCCCCCCCCCTTCCATTTTTCTTTTAAATTATACACTCCCCAATTTATGAATCCTAAAGAACTCCCGGTGTGTGTGTGTGTGGGGGGGGGGACTTTATGGCATGTTAATGAAAAATTGGATTTAAAAAAATTAAAAATATTTTAATTTTTATTTAATATAATTTATAAAACTTCATTTTTATTTCATAATAACTAAAATAAAAAATTGAAAATTTTAAAATTATTAAAAAAACTTGCTAATAAAAAATTTCCCTTTTAAATTGAAAAAAAAAAAAATTCACTTCTGACATCTCCCTATGGTAATTTCTGGCTTCGCGCATGTTTACAGGTATATTTCCTTCTTCCTGTAAAAATTATTTTAACATTTTAAATGTTGATTTAAATCAATCTATCCTCTCGAACCTCCCCCTTCCATTTTTTTTAAAATTATACACTCCCCAGTTTATGAATCCTGAAGAACTCCCGGCGGGGGAGGGGGGGGGGTACTTTATGGCGAATTAAAAAAAATTAAAAATGTTTTAATTTTTATTTAATATAATTTATAAAACTTTATTTGTATTTCATAATAACTAAAATAAAAAATTGAAAATTTTAAAATTATTAAAAAAACTTGTTAATAAAAAAAAATTTCGCTTTTAAATTGAAAAAAAATTCGCTTCTGACATCCCCCTATGGAAATTTCTGGCTTCGCGCATGTTTACAGGTATATTTCCTTCTTCCTGTAAAAATTATTTTAACATTTTAATAATTGATAACGTTTGCCTTTTTTAATTTACTAAATGATAAAACATATTAAAGACGTTAATTTTGTACCTTTTTTTTTTTATTTACAAAACTAAAAATGTTCTATGTTAAATAAAAAATAACTACATTTATTAAACAAATAATACGCAAACAGATGCGGATTTTAATTTGTTAGATAATGTAAAGAAATCTAAAAATACAAGGATTATAAGAACTTTGACAGTAATAAATCAGCTCCGACAGGAAATAACAGCGCCCTCTACCAACTGTTCTGGAACTACACATTCCCCACTTTTTAAATCGAAATTTCCCGGGGTTTATTATCACGTAGGCAACGGCTGTAGATAGCAACCATAGTAACGGCGCATTTACGGAAGCTCAACCATTTGGGTGGGTTGATAGTTTTTTGACTTCTGGAGAAAATATCAAAATCCTTTTTATTTGATGTTTTAAATATGGAATTTGCATCAGCTGTGTTTATCAGCTTGAACGCATTTCAAATGACAGTGACTGTTACCATATTAATACTTACAATATTAATTTGGCTAGCTGTGAAATTTGAAATATTTTTTACTATTTTTTCTAAGAAGGTATTTACTTTTAAGTTTTGAAAGAAATTATAATGTATGTTACTTTATATAATCTTGATATTGATAAAACCTAAAATAATAGAGATAATCCAAGATTTTAATCAATGTTTTCATAAATGTTGAATGTAATGAATAATGTTCCTATTAAATAAGTTTTTTTATAAAGAGATCAAGCAGTTTGTGCTACATTTTACAATGCTCTCGACCATTTAACTTGTTTACAAAGGTATACAATCAGGGCTTGAAAAACCTAGGAAATTTTATCCGTACTCGAGGACGGCTTATCTAAAAATGTACCCGTCCTCCTTTGATAATAAGCCTTCAGGCTCTTATTAATGCTATAACTATGTATAACTCTCTCTATATATGTATAATTATATATGGATAGATAATAAATACATTTCTACTTTCACAGCAATTGAATTAAATTTTAATATTATCAAATTACATCGTTTGGATTTATTTCTTATTCCAAAAACAGCTGAAAATGGTATTTGGTATCTGAGTTACCACCCAGTTAAATCAAAAACTGCAATTTACAATATAATATACAGAAATTATAAAAAGTTATTTAGTCAATTAGATGAAATATGGCGTTTGCCGGGTCCATGGTCAAGACAATGATTTATAGAGGCTTCTGCATTAAACTGTGAATGGGGTTTCCCATTTAAATGGATATTCATAATCGAATTTAAGGTTTCTTGTTGAAGGGCAGTGCGTAATGTGTTTTTTTTAATGTTCATTATTGAAAATCCTCTTTCAACAACTGCAGTACTCCTGGAAAGAGAAAACATCAATTCCACTATGCGAAGTATGATGCTGTATTGTGGGTCATTTTGTTGCATTATGTCTTTGTAAATATCTTGAGTGGCTGATGTTTTTTGGTGTTTCAATATATATATCTTAAGTTTTAAGGCTATCCATTCTTGACAGATTATTTCTTTATCTACTCCTACAAAAAAGTAACTAAAACTTTCCAGTAACATTTGTATATTTTGATTGCCAAAAGATATTAAAGTCTGTTTGTCATATGGCCACTCAGTAAAATCAAACGCACGAAAGTATGACACAGGAGGTTCTTGCAGCTGTTTGAATCTAGTTGTTAAAAATTCAATGGTATTGTCAATAAAATTGGCTGCAAAAATGGGATTGATATCCTTATCACAGTCATATATTAAACTTCTATGTTCCCTTTGAAACAGTCCCGGCTGAGATTTCAGTTCGACTAACTGTAGAAGTGTCAGTTCAAGTTTCCTGGCTGCTTCAAATATTACCAAATTTTCAGCCTGATACATCTTGGACGAAATGCCAATAATAGATAAATCTAAAAGAAACAATAGGGTTTTTTAAAATTTATCTGACCTCATAGTCTTTAATAGACTTTTTGCAGTTGCTGATTCTTTTTTGTCACGATCAATGTCTTCTAAATGAAATAAAGTGGCTTCAAAGTTCAACAATATTGATCTTGAGGATCTTTCACACATCCTTAACTTGTTATATGGAGAATTTGACTTGAAACATAATATAGAATTTAATAAATACAAGTCTTTAATCAAAATAGTTATTAATGAAAACTACCATTTTAATGGTATTTCTTTTTATCAGCAAGTCAAGGGCATACCCATGGGAGGGGGATGCTCGTCCATACTTGCAGATATATATCTCAACTTTTACGAAAACAAATCTCATATTAACAATGAAATTTTATTCCTACGTTACGTTGATGATTTGATAATTGGATATGAAGATGAGCATTATCAAATGA
This sequence comes from Amaurobius ferox, assembly GCA_951213105.1. Classification (NCBI taxonomy): domain Eukaryota; kingdom Metazoa; phylum Arthropoda; class Arachnida; order Araneae; family Amaurobiidae; genus Amaurobius; species Amaurobius ferox. The sequence goes on along the minus strand of OX578133.1, from coordinate 201,678,374 downwards.
ATTTTGATTTTTACCCATCCAACTTAATCTTAAAAGAAAATCCTACTACCCATAATAATATAGTGGAATTTCTGGATCTATGCATAGACTTTAGTGGAATTCCAATAACACAGGGGCATCAGAAGTCATTTTTCACTGTGGGTGCAAGATTCCTAATAGAAATATGTACTATATATATGTAGAAATATATATATATATGTATTTTTTTTTTTAAGTACATCCCTCATCATTTGCTCTCTCGAGCATAAGGCGTCTTGCAGTCCAATATAAATACGAAGTATCTCCAGGGGTGGAGAGCGTCTTGAAAGTAAGAAGAAGTACGGACATCCTGGAGAGCAGAACAACTCCAGAGATGCCCGCCATTCATGTCAACACTTTCCTCACACAGAATACAGTCAGGAGAGTCAGCGAGTCCAAGACGGTACAAGTGCGCCCGCAGATAGTCATGTCCAGTCAGTAATCAGAAAGATGAAACCCCAAGAGCCCTAGGAAGGTTTCTTGGAAGACAGGATGTCAGTAAGCCTTCCCAAGATTTTCCCGCAACCCACTCACTTCTGGCAGTTGCTCGGAAACTTCGAATTTTCTGCCTGATTTGAATTTTAACATTTCTCAAATTAGCACAGGCGGGTCCATAAGAGATGCCTCTTTTGCCAGATTGTCTGCTTTTTCATTTCCCCACAAGCCACAATGGCTGGGGATCCATTGTAGAACAATATTCTTTCCATTTCACAATCGAGTATTAATGATGTTTTTACAGTTAAATTCAATGGCTGTGGGCAGTGGAGCAATACCCATCCGACTTAAAAGAAAATCCTATTACCCATAATAATATAGGGGAATTTCTAGATCTATGCATAGACTTTAGTGGAATTCCAAAAACACAGGGACATCGGAAGTCATTTTTCACTGTGGGTGCAAGATTCCTAATAGAAATATGTACTATATATATAGAAATATATATATATATATATATAGTTGTTTCTAATGACCTCCTGTTTCGGTACAGCCGATACAGGACCAGTGACACAGGACAGAACGAAAAAAGACACACAAGACAAGAGAACAAAGTTTATTACAAACAAGCATCACTGACGAAGGTCGGAGGGGGAGCAGCTGCACATTTAGATGAGGACCCAGAAGGCGGAAGACTGACTTGCCTCAATAAACATCCATGCCTTACTTGAGATTTGAACCCCAGCCCATCAGACAGCAGCCGAAGACGCTATTCACTTCACAGCCCGAGCGTCTCTCTCTCTCTCTCTCTCTCTCTATATATATATATATATATATAATTGAAGAGTTTGATTTTTACTTGTAATATATACCCGAGAATTACCATTAGAAAAATGCTGTATATATATATATATAATTAACGTGATAAACAATTGTTATCGCGTTGAAGTAAAGATATCTCTAAGGAATTTAAGATTTCTCACAAATAGTTTTCTTAATATTGAACTACTTTAACGTTGACCATAATGAACTTCTCTACGTTTTTGCAATAAGAACAAAGAAACACACAGCAAAATTTTTGTAGAAAAACATATTATGAGGAAACATGGTCGAAAAGTTACGCACACCATATTTTAAAGTCATATAATGTACTGAGAAACTGAAATAACAGAATTTATGTGAAATGGCACTAATAAACCCTAAAAAATATATCAAACATATTTGCTGTTTTTAATATGTCAAATGATTATTACATATAATTTTATTATCAATCGAAGAATCCAGAGAATTTTATCTTATTTCTCTAACCATTCTTATGCGAGTGTCACTTAATAGTTTCAGAAGAAATGCCTATGCTCTAAAATCCTTAATAATTCAACAATTATGTGGTAAGTAAAGAGTTTTCGAGGAACGGGATCTGTTGCAGACAAAGTGAGAAAAGACAGTTCTTCCAATTTAACTTAGAATGAAATGTTTTAAATAAATATTGAAGTTTTTCAATGAACTCTTCAATGACACTGTTATAAGAATAGAAAAATATTGCTCTTAAATAAAAATTCCTTCACACTATTATAAAACACCATGTTCTTCGATTGATGAAAAAGAGCTCTGAGGTATTAAAAACAGCAGACGATATATTTGAAAGCGTTCTATTAGACTCTCCCACAGAATTAATATTTAAATTTTAAAATTCAGAAATAGCTTTATTCTTAAATTATTCTGAAAACGTTGTTTTGAGGATGTTTAAAAATGTTAAACTTCATGCTAATGCTGGAAGTTATTGTAGTTGCAAATATAATGGCAATAATATGTAATGTAGATATCTCCATGAAAAAATATTAAATTTTGAAACTTCATTCAATCACTAAAATGAAAAAATCACCGAGTACACTGTGATTGTATTTATGTATACAATCACTGTGAATTTCAAATAGCATTATTTCTTATAGCAGGGAAAAGCAGATGTGGAAAAAGAATAGATTTATATTTTTCAAAGGATATAAACTGTTTGAGCAACACTGAACACGAAACAAACATTTTAACAATAGCTTCTGTGAGTATCATTTCGTGTTATCTCTTAAAATCATAATTAAAAGTGATATAAAAAGTGATCGGTGCAACAATTTGTTATGGAGCATTCACAAAACAAGCTCCAGCTAAGAACTGAGATCCAACCCCAATAACTCGGATCTGGCAAGACTTATTTATTCTCCAGCCTCCGTACTAATGATCTGAATTTTTACAGAACACTTTAAAAAATTCGAAAAAATAAAATAGATGTTTAATTATTTGTAAAAATTTTCTGAAAATCCTCCAAGCGATAAAAGACTTTCTCAAACGATTACTCTTACTTAATTTTTGCACAGGACTCGCATTTTCTCTTTTAAAAGGAAAGCTAAATATGTGGAAATTTGCTGGAAAAATCAATATATTTTATTTTATCAGCGTATATATTTTATTTTATCAATATATTTTCTATACTCAATATATTTTATTTTATCATCTTTTACTTTTACAATCAGAGGATGATTTTTTCCCGACTATATTTAGGCACGGAGTAGCTCAAATTTAGAGATTTTAGATCCCCCCCTTAAAAAAAAAAAGAAAGAATACTCCATGATTGCTAGTATCAGAAATATAAATTATTTTTATATATTTTAGATACTAACTACATATGAAGACAATTTTATTTTATTAATTTTATTTTTGGATTACTTAGAGGACCACCTATTTTACATATCAATGAAACATGTCCATCATAAGTATTTTTTATACTGCTATATTAAAAATATGATTTTTAATTGCGGTATTAGTGGTATATGAGATTTTTTGTATCTGGGCCATGCAGTAAGGTCTTATGTATTTTTAATAAAAAATGAGTTATACCGATTTTGTAATAGTTAAAATGTATTCGGTATAAATATGCATATTTTTTTCTCTATGCCAACTTCTTATGTCGATTTGTCTTGAATAAAATTTCTTAAAATGGTGTTACACTTTTTCTACTAATATCCATAATTTATACGTTTATACGTCATAATTTAACTTAAAAGCGAAGATTAAATGAGAAAAACTTTCTTTTTTGACTTAAGAATGAATTCTTTAAACAGTTTCATGGAATAAAACTTTTATACATATATATATTAGAATAAGCATATATTTACAGTTTTAAAAATATATTAAATTTAATTTTAGCATATTATTTTTAATTTGATGTTTAGTTTATAAAGATCCAAGTTTAATTTATATACATTATTTCGATTTAATTTATATATAAGATTATTTTGTTTCTCATTTCCACACATTTGTTATATTAAATAGATAAAATAATAACATTGGATAATGAATTAAAAATAATACGCTTTTTAAAAAAGCAATAAAAAAAAAGAGATATATTGTTTACCAAAAATGAATGTCAAAAGCATTTAAGAAAAGTTGGTCCTAGCCCTTTAAGCGGGAGTAATGGGGGTTGCACATGTGAACGGGTCTAGAATGGATGCCGGAAAATACCCCCCTTTTCACCCCAATGTTTCATGGCCGGAAAATACCCGCTTGCATGTGAACGGGGCTTCTGATAGCCTGACATTATGAAACATCAATTCTCTTCAGCCCGGTTTCTGACGTAAACATCATAGGAAATAACAACCGGTTTCAAGGGGAAAGCCTTTTCTTCAAGATAGACAGATATCAACCGCACCATCAAAGAATATGTTGTTGTTGTTGACAAATGTCGGTCGTTTAGCCGTAGGCCATTAGACAGCGAGCTCGCCAGTATTTCTTTATTGATGAACTAAAAGTCACTAATATAGAGCACTCGTCTAAACCAACAAAGAATTTAAGAATAGAAAGAAATATAAGAATTCTTCAGTTTAAACACTGATCAGGTGCATTCTTGCCTTTGCTGGTGTGACTGCTGTGTCCCTCTATCCTGCAGAAGGATGCTGATTTTAGCTTCCAAAACCTATTGATGCTTTCATTCATCTTTTTGCTATTATTAACGAGCGAACAAAGTGTCTTTATTGCATTTTTATTTTCCATTATAAAGGCATTAGACGGTCTTGTACTTCATGCTTGGAATGACAGTAAACAGGGGCAGGTGTGAGTCTCCCTCCTCCACACACACACATACATCACATCCAAAGTCCTATATTTGTATATAATTAAATTAAAATAAATATAGCAATTTTCATGATATTTTAGTCATATGTCTTTATAAAACATATATTTTACATAACGTGTGCATAAACTTCAATCCATGTACCAATTTATAGTTCTTAAAATTTGCATTTTTTACGAAATTAGCTCCAGTTTAGAGAATGGTATTTTTACCTAACATTTTTTGCTTATTCTTGCCCAATGTCGAAAGCTTCATAACTCCTGTTTTAGATATTTTATGCGTAAAATTTATTTACACCTTTTCGCGTACTATAGAAATGGAAAGGTTTTTCAGTAATTATTATTTTCTTGTAGGATACTGCTTCCACTAAATACACAGAAAAAAAAAGTTTTAATCCATGAAAATTTCTGAAAAATTTCAAGCCTAGCCTTCATTTATTCTACATTATACAAATATTTAACATATGTATTTTCAAATTTGTGCCTATAAATATTGTTCTTGCATTCACTGAAACAGAATAGTATAATTTTCCCCAACAATAAAAGTTATTTTCACAGAATTTTACGGTGAGTACAAGGCATCTATAGCAGATTTATTTTGTAATTATTACCCATATGCCCGAATTATCACCAATACTCATGAATTTGTTACAACTTATTATAAGCAGGATTATCTTAGATAAGATAACTCACCCATAGTCGAGCAAACAATACTACCATTGTCCGAACAGTTAGCCCAGAGCGTGTGGGACATAACTTTTCAGCAACTCTATTTTTTGACTTGACCATCAACTGCACCGACCTTTTGAAGTCAAATACCCTAGGGTTCAATGTCAAAGCGGGTAGGTAGTGTACATAAGCAATTGCTTCAACCTAAATAATTCCCACCTGTTTTCTGAGCTTGTGAACTTGGATTGTTCATTCCCGACATTTTTGCTTGAATATTTTTGCAGAAAATATCTCATTCCAATATCATTTAAAGATGATTAGCAACAAAAAAAAATTTAAATCTTCTTCAAATTTGCACCCACAGACAAAAACCTGTGCACCCATGGGTTCCTACGCCAGTGCAATAACATTTACTATTTATGACAAAAGAAAAAGTTGTAGTATACCCATCTCTGGTATTGGAATTCCAATCTACATATAAATATCTTTAGAAATGTATTCTTGGGAGGATTGACTAGAATACAAAGTATCATCAAAAATGATGTCATTAGAATCAGATATGATGAGGAATTCCTACAACAAGCATATAAACAACAATATCCCATACCTTTTATGAAACATTATATTAATAATTACTATAGCCAAAATAACAAATATGGAAAGGAATTGAAATCATTTTTATCTCATCTCCAGAGTTGATTAATCGCAAACCATGTGATAATTGAATTAATAAGACAGGACGCAGCACAATACCAATGTGGTATTTAGGAGGCAACATGAAGTATGACGAACTAGTAAAGGTTAAAGTGACAGGAAATGTATGTTCCTTGGGCTTTCTTTTTGGGCTCCTTTTCAAAGGTTAAAGTGACAGGAAATGTATGTTCCTTGGGCTTTCTCTTGGGCTCCTTTTCAAAGGTTTTGGGATAATTATTATTATCACTTAGGAGGTTGGCTTCAGTCAGGGCTGGCGTCCAGGAGTGTAATGCCACGGCATTTGAGACATTCATGTTGACAACTGGGGTGTAAGGTCACAACCCCTTACCACCTTTATGTAAGCATCTTGCTAAGCCTTCCTTCTTTTTCCATTTTTTCTCTCTTAATTTATTTTATATATTATATAGTGCATAGTATTTATTGCTGCCTAGCACATATATGCTATTTCACAAATATCTTTCATATTTTACTTTATATATTTATATATTTTATATATAATATATATATAAATAAAAATTGAAAGATTTTAATCGAAAATTATGCATAAACTACTGTATGTACAATAAAACCCATCTCTAGCATATCTGTTACAAATGAGTAACTATAGACCAAGACTAAGGATAAGATAGAAGGTAACATATCACTACAATGGAAAGGGGGATGAGAAGAATATTAGGATACAAAATTCTCAATTAAAAGTATATAAATATAAATAAAAATAAAAAGGAAAACACGGCAAAAATGAGAAAAGGCAATAATAATAAGCTCAAGATTAAGACATAGAGAACAATCAATTGAAACTACACAAAAAATGGCGGTTAGTTCGAAATTGCATTCTCATCAGGACAGCCATACAATTCGAATTAAAACCGATAGAATAGCCAGTTTCTGACAATGGTGATAGTATTTAACTATATATATATATACACACAGGGTGTCCAGTGCTATCGGTGCCCAATGACTATTTCCTCAACCATTAGTCACAGAGATATACTTCCAATTACAAAAATGTTTTAAATTTTAAAATCTATTATCTTAGAAACAGTTTAAATCAATAGATGCATTTATGAAAGAAATACGAAATATAAATTTTTATATGGTACACCGGTCCTACCAGTTATATTTAGGAAAATCATCCTCATACAATTTCATGCAAAATAAAAATAAATCATCCTTTTACAACCAAAATTGACAGACTTATTGCTGCTTAAAGTTAGAGCACTTTTTGTTCTGAGAAATGGGGGTTATACACAAAATAATTATATACACAAATCTGTTATTTTTTAGGTGTTATATGCCTTTATTATTTTATATTTAATGTGTGTAATTTTTTATTTTCGTCTGCAGGTACGCTGCAACTGGTCTCATTACTGATTTATTACCATATAAAAATTTAAATTTCGTAATTTTTATAGAAATGCATTTATTGATTTAAACTACTTGACTTAAACAATAATGTGTTACCCCATTTACAATAAAGATCTTAGTTGAGCCCTGACTATAATACTCTTCTAAACGAATTACTATTCGATAAAAAGCTTTGCTTCATTCTGAACATTATGTCAGCAAATGCAATCGAAACATAATACTTTGAATTTTGGAAATTCAATATTTATACGGTCCCTTAAAGGTTGCCTGAAATGGGACCTTTTTGTGTGCAGAAAAGCAATTTAGGTCATAAAATTTAATGCTTCATAACTCAGTGAATATTGGTTGTAAAAGGATGATTTTTTTTTTATTTTGCATGAAATTGTATGAGGATGATTTTCCTAAATATAACTGGTAAGACCGGGGGACCGTATAAAAATTTATATTTTGTATTTCTTTCAAAAATGCATTTATTGATTTAAACTGTTTCTAAGATAATAGATTTTAAAATTTAAAACATTTTTGCAATTGGAAGTATATCTCTGTGACTACGGTTGAGGAAATAACTATTGGGCACCGATAGCACTGGACACCCTGTATATGGATTTTATAGCTATTTAAACCATTAACGGTAAATAATTTTCTGTTATTGGTTTAAATAACTATAAAATTCATATATAAAACATAAAAATATGGCAGTTTAGTTATCAATGCGGTAAATTAAAAGATAAATATTTCCTTGTATTCATTCCTCCTGTAAAAGCGATAACTAAATACCATATCTTTAAGATAGGGTAAATTTTAAATATTAAAGTCATAAGAACATTTTATTTGTCTGTAAATGTCAGAAGAAGGATATTCTTGATTTGAAGAAATGTTTTATTGCATTTCAGGAAAAGAAAAATGTTACTTAATTTCAATATTTCTAACTGATAATTTTCAAATTGACTTAAGCTATTTTTTAATTAGCATTGCATTAGTAGGCTTTTAGGGTCACTTTCACAGGTGGTGGTTTGAGTTCTGCTTTTTGATATAGTTAAATATCACAATTCAAAATCAAATTCAGTTGTATTGGGCAATTATCCCATTAACTGAGCTACTGAAATTTGTTTTTGGTTAGCCAGAATACGAGCGGATAAAAGAACAGAGTTCCAAATGACGTCAGAAAATTTTCAACGAATCAAAATTCAGCAGCTTTGACAACGTTTCTTTTCTAGCAATGTTTTGCGCAGTGTGCTTGTAAAGTTATAATATATCGGATTATCACATGTTTCTAAAATGTTTGAAAATTTTCAGAAATATCTTATGTAGTGCTCATCTGGATTTAATTTTGGGGAATAGTTCAGTATATAATTCGTTGTATAGTTTATTTTGAGGATAGTTAGAATATAATTAGTTGTATAATCTATACAATACTATAAACAAATCCATCGGATGTTGAATTTGTTTACATCTACTCCAACTGATAAACAAGAAGTCAAGGTACTTTTGATGTTTATTTATTTAATTTGTTTTAATGCAATAATTTGCTTTAATAGAAATATGAGAAAGTTATGAACCTCCGGCCAATCTGATGCTTTTAACAATATGATTTTGCATTTTGGTAGATAAGGATTACCGTCAGAAATTATTTGATATCACTCGCGCTATTGAATTGATTTAAATTTCATTTCATTTACGAGATCTTGATGGTATCTTACTTAGACAGACATGATTTTTAATATGCTGTCAATGTTTTGATACTATTTAGAATTTTATTACTACATTTCACTGAATAAAAAATAGAATATTTTTTAAACTTTTTGTTTGCTTTCTTTGTAATATATAGTACACTATATATATATATATGTATGTGTTACATATACTGTGTATGCTTGACACTATATTTCATTAATCTTCCTCTGAAATGATGAATTAACTCATTTGTGTTAAAAACCTATTTTCAATCTACAAGATCTTGTTTAATATTCAACGTAAAACTACAAACCAAATAACACATGGTAAGCTATGTGCTTGATAACTTAATGTAATTTTTTTGTTTCATTCGACCAAGTATATGATGACCAAATAATTTAAAATATATGAAATTTCAACGCAATATATAAAAATAATAGAAAACATAATCATATGTCACTACAGAGAAGTAATATAATTTCTTAAAATAGTTGTGTACTTTTTATTGTTCAACATAGTTAACTTTTGAAGTATTTGGTATCAGTGTTTCTCTGAAGACTTTTTGGCCGAGGGGGGGGGGGGGGAATAACATTTTAGGGAAGGCAAGTTTTCTATTGGACTATATAAATATATCTAAATGGTATGTCATATAAATAGAAACTAGGTTAACATAAAATGTCTCTGGGGTGGGCTAGTTATGAAACTGCTCAACTTGAAATAGCTATTTCAAACTCGTCATATGTTTATAATATTGTTATAAATATATTAATTATGCCCATTTAAAACCATTATTTGTGTATCATACCTAGTGTTAATTTCAACCATAGATTTGTCCTATTTCACTATTTTGTAGTGATCTTATAGTTTTATACTTTGCTTAATGTAATTTCTTATTTGATATATTAGTGCCATGAAAATGAAAAAAATTAACCAATACTTCAAGTTAATTTTTAGGAAATAAAATTCAACAGATAATCACTAATCTTGAAAATACAGACAACTCAAAATGGGAAAAAAATTAATCAGCTTGAAGAATGACTTCTTCATGATAAAAATGTATATTTTACAAAATATACAATAAAATTTTAATTTATTTGATGCAAATGTTTTAAAAAGTAATCCAAAATTTCCAAATACATTCAAAAACTCGGTCTCTTACTCCCTCCCTAACTTTTAGAAAATTAATCATACTTTAATTAGGAAATGCAAAGTATCCTCATCTGGTGAATATTAAAAACAATGAGTAAGATTTGGAGTAATTAAAAAAAGTTCAGTGAGATGGTATCATTTTCAAGGGCATTTCATATATGTACAAAAACTAAAAATTCCTAAATATCAGTATCATATATGTATTTAATTATAAAGTTATTACAGTTATGTATATACTATGTATATACTAGTTGTTGTTGTTGAGACTTTCATTCGTGGAAAATTTTCTGACGTCATTCGGCACTCTGTTCTTTTATCCGCTCGTGCCAGAATTACTATATAATTTTCTGCAAGGCCATGAAATTTGTTCATAATCATAAAAGAATTGAATTCTCAAAAGTTTTTCTGAAAAAAAAAAAATCCAAAATTGTCAGTGAGTGTTTTTCATTATAATATATGGCAATGTGGATAACAATGTTTAAGAATAAAATAGAAAAGAGCCTAAAAATACAAAAAATTATGTGTTTCTGACAATTAGGTGCAGAGCAAGAAAGGGTTTTGTCAAACACAAGTTTTTCTTTCATGCATCCGCAAAGCAACACCAAGTGAATTCCCATTTCTTTGAAAATTTATTACTAAAAAACTGAGTGAACTAAAATTTTGTATGGTATTATAAGTTTGTACTATGTAGCTTTGTATAAAATTTCAGAAAAATCCGAGGGGGTGGGTGACATGCCTTGGCTGAATTGATCATGCAATTAAAGGTCTTGAACAAAGAAACTTCTTAACCAAACAGGAAATAATACCCATCTACCTAAAGGATAAAAGAAAAACTGTTTTCCTACAAACCAAAATTAATGAAACAACAAATATTAGTTCAAATGTTTAGACAAAATGATAAAATGTAAACTTTCTTTTTATTTCTTGTATATGTATATTTTTTGCTGAAATTTCTTTAGTTCCAATTTTTTTTTGTACAGTACAACCTCGAAAATCCAGACGTTTTCCAAATTTTCAAGTCCCCCCCCAACTATCGGACTGATGAAGTCGCGGATTTAAAACAACAGAGTAAGATTATTTATATGGAATTATATTTTATAAACAAATACCGTATTTTCCTGTCGACTTTCTGAATCTTAAAATGAGATGAAAGTTTAGACCAGATCTAAATATGGACGACCGTAGATCGGCTCATGGTTGGAGCATGAATTATGTTGTTAGCGTTAACTCTTCCCCCCCCCCCCCCTCCTCCTTATGCAAGTCACGATTCCTGATGAATTATTTCATGTAAAATATACATCATTATTTTAATACTGATTTTTTATTATCAAAATTTCCTTTTCTCATTATTGAAAAATACATTTTTCTGAAACAACGTAATTTTTAATATTAAACACTTTAAAACATTATCGTAATATTTTATCACAGATTGTTCAATTAAATCTAAAAGTTTCGAGAATTCATATTAATGCTCACAGGAACTTATTTTGTTCACTTCATAGTACGACCGGCCACTCAACCAGCTGCTCATACCCTAGGGTGAGTCGGGTAGCCTGGGTCTTTCACTTCATAGTACGAATATCATTCTTCAATGTATTCTGTTTTGTCTCCAGAATCCCCTCCCAATATCTGTCTTGTTTTTCATTCTCCTCCAACCTCCTGTCAGCTTGAAATCGACTGTATATTTTGCTTTTTTGTTTAGAAAGCCATATTTACATACTATAAATAGCAAATAAATAACTGAATAATATTGTATTGAACAGAACCAGGCAACGAGGTCATTAACACCCTGACCTCTTAAAGGGGTCAGCTGCATTTACGATTACGAACCAGGCAAATTCCTTTCTTCGTTTTCCCTGCCCCATCCCATCCCGGTGCTGCTCAGCTTTGTAATGACTCATCGTATTTTAGAAAAATCGTTGAGAAGAGAGATGTTTTTCTTTTTTAGAAAATATATTTTATCTATTATGATATTTTTTGCTTATTTGAGTATTACTAATAAAATTTTTCCTTCTTCAGAGTCATCAGCCTTTTTAAACATAACATTATATAGATGCTAGAAAATAAATAAAACTTTTGAGTTCTTATTTTTTGTTTTTCGTTTTGTTAATAGCGAAGACGGTTTAAACACATTTGCACCTTTAAATATATCGGCAAAAGTGCTAATCCTCGCACTTTGTTAAATCTCGGTGCTTTATTAAATCTTCCTGCACTTGCTTCATTAAATCTCGGCAAAACCGATATCGCTGAAGTTTTGCACTGTGATGATGAGCCAATCGTAAATAAATTGAGTGATGGCGATATGATATTAAATAAAAAAAGAGCAAAGTAGCAACGATAAATGTGGAGAAGAAAAAATATATGCAAACAATCAATCATTCAATTAAAGGTCTTGAACAAAGAAGCTTTATAACCGAGCAGAAATAATGTCCATCTACAGGATAAAAAAAACTGCCTTCCCATAAACCAAAATTAATGAAACAACAAACTTAATTCAAATGTTTAAGCGAAATGATAAAATGTAATTTTATCATACATTTTATCATTTCGTTTTGTTTACACACTCTAGATTATTAATGTGAATATTTTTTCTTCGAAATTTCTTTTGCCCCATTTTTTGTATTAAATAATATGTTTTAATTGATTAACTTAACTTTTGTCATTATTTTTACTAAAAATGGTGCTTTATAGTGTATTTAATTAATATTAAGTTTGAATTTTATTCAAACTCTATAATCCGGAAAAATCGAAAATCCGGAATCCGATTTTCGATTATATTATGTATTAAATAATACACCTGTCCCCCGATTTACACGGAAGATAGGTTCTGCACAAAACCGTGTAAATTGAAATCTTGGATTTTGCTAAGTAAAATCGTGTAAAACGAAAATAACACCAAAATGTGCATGATTCAGTCATTTATTTAAGTAAAACAAAAGTAAGACATCTTAGAAAACTTAAAAAATTATACTTAGTTTATAAAAAAAGAAACATATGAATGTAGCAATATAACATATTTAATTTATTTTACATTAGGAACAAAGAACAAAAAAACAAAAAGACCCTTAAAAATTAATTATAAGTTTAATCACTGTCATCACTTTCATGTACTATCAGTCTTTTCTTTCATCACTTGAGTTTCTTGATGCGATTCTGTCTCAATGGTTGACGAATTAGGCAAGATCTCGGGTTGACAAGACTTTGTCATGAAATCGGTAATTAACAATTGCGTAAGTTTTTTTGCTAAATCTTTATAGACCTCTTCATATTGATTTAAGCATTTACGAAGGTCTCGCTGGAATCTGAGAGCTCGATCAACATTTGTGTCATATTGTAAGAAATGGTTGCTCAATTTTCTTCCCAAATCCAGTCCTACGCTTATGATTCTTGCTATGAACGCAACTGGTTCAGATTGCTCTTCATTAGAATCATTGTCTTCATCATGTTTGTTTGTTTCACGAATCATGTTAATTAAATCATCTTCATTCAATTCTTCATCAGCCATTATTTCTTCAATATCTGCCTGAGCTAAATCTTCAAAACCTTCTCCTCCTATAGTATGGGCAAACTCAGTGATCTGAGAATATTCATGCTCTATTGGTGATTTATCATTTCCACTTTCAACATCATCCGGCCATATTTCTTTCCAGCAGGCGTTGATCATTGGATCTAAGTGTATGACAGTCCAACATGCTTAACACAATCTAAAATTGTAAATTTCTTCCAAGCAATCCATCAGAGTAAGAGATTCATCATTCGCCATTTGTTCTAAGATATACCTGAAAATTTGCTTGATGTACAGTGCTTTAAAAGTCGAAATTATCCCTTGATCTAACGGCTGTAATAAGGAAGTTGTATTCTTTGGTAAAAAAACAACTTTTACATTTTCGTGTTGTAAATCTGGAGGATGACCTGGTGCATTATCAATTAATAGAAGAGCCTTAAAAGGCAATTCCTTTTTAGTTAAATAATTTTTGACATCTGGAACAAAGAAGTTATGGAACCATTCATTGAAAGCTATGGCAGTGACCCATGCTTTTCTATTAGCCATCCAATAGACGGGAAGGTTTTTGATATTTATTCCTTTGAATGATCGTGGTGATTTTGATTTGTTAATCACCAATGGTTTCATCATATAATCGCCAGAAGCATTGCAACAGAAAAGAACTGTTATACGACTTTTCGCTACTTTATGACCACTAGCTGATTTGTGAGCTTTGGCTATAAAGGTTCTTTCCGGTATTTTTTTCCAGAATAATCCAGACTCGTCAGCATTGAAAACCTGATCAGAAGGAGTTAGCGGCAATGATTTCAGCAAGTTTTGCTGGATATTGTTGTGCCGCATCCGAATCAGCAGATGCACTTTCACCTATCATTCTCAGATTATGTAAAGAATGTCTTTATTTGAATCTCTCGAACCACCCATGGCTTGCGGAAAAAGATACCTTCTTTTCATCGGATGAAGTCGATGGCGACTGATTCTTAAGTGATTGATAAATCTTCAAAGCTTTATTTGTAACAGCATTGGTATCGATCGGGATTCGCTTTTGAGTTTGGTCTTCTATCCATATCACTAAGGCTTTTTCCATATTTTCCATTGTAACATCTCTAACATATGAAGTCGTACTCATTCTGCTGCGGGTTCCAGCTGCTACACTTTTTCTAATGGAGTCTTCATTTTTTCTTATTGTCCTTATTGTGGCTTCATTCATGGAGTAAAATTTAGCAACATCCGTTACTCTTTCTCTACTACGTAGACGGTCTAATATTTGTATTTTAGTTTTTAAAGAAACAACTTTTCTTTTCATTTGATTTTTCTTCAAATCTTTTGACATTATAGAACCTTAACAAATTTACGCAAACTATAAAGATGCAAGAAAAACTATAAATGTTGAAAACTTACCAGTTCAAAAAATAAACGCACAATAATATAAGCTTTGCTGCTAAAATGTTTCTGCACTATGTACTTGCATGAACCAGATAGCGTTACTGTTGTGAAATACATACGGGGATTCCCCTATTATGGGGATTTCCCTATACGGGGATTCCCCATTGCAGGGATTCTCCTAAATGTATATATTTTACAACACCGGGAATCCCCTGTTGTTTTCATCAGTATTACCAAAGGAATAAAATTAAAAAATTTCATCAAATTTTTGTATAGGCGTATATGGAGCGGAATATACATTTTTATCAATTTTTTGAAATCTGTTAATTTATAAACTGTGTAAAAGCGAAATCGTGTAAAACAAGTTCCGTGTAAATCGGGGGATAAGTGTATTTTTTAATGGGTTAATTTGACTTTTTGCCATTATTTTTACTAAAAATAACGTTTCATAGTGTATTTAGTTGATATTAAGTTTGAATTTTATCCAAACTCTATAATCTGGAAAATTTTAAAATCCGAAATTGGCAAAGTCCACATTCTCAAGGTTGTACTGTATATGCAGATAAAATTGTTTACAAATATAGAAAATTTTGAGCTATTTTGAATGTTTTCTTTTTCTCACTACCATATATTCATGGTAAATATCAGTTAAATCTAAAATTATTTTTTAAAATTGGTGTTGAAATAGTAGTATGCAGTACCTGGGATTTTGATGAAGACAACAGGGAAAACCTGGAAATCTCAGGGAAGTTCATTCTGAAAAATGGGCATGAACCCTGATTTTCAGAAATATTGAATGTAAGGAATTGCTGGAAGAATGTAAACAAATGATCATGATTCACTATTCCCCTGAACGATGTTCAGAAACACAACTTTATTTTTGATTCACTTACCTCATTCTTGGTAGTGACTCACAACATTCTTTTAGCAGAAGTCTTCATTCAAATTGAATATCCAATGCGTACACAAACTCATTTGCATATTTAGGGGCAGACACCGGACATCATTCAGGTGGGTACCGATCCCCGTGTATATAAGAAGTTCACCTCGGAAGCAATTTTAGGTCTGAAAAAAGTCTGGATAGTCTAGAAGACTAGTTGATTGAGATCAGTAGATTTATCTTGTGTTGAGTTCTGGTTACGTTATGATGGTGTTTGAATTGATGGCCTTGGTTAAAAAGGCGTGTTCAGTATTGAATGATATGCAGTCGTGTTAGTCTGTGTTTGTGACGGTTTTTGTCACATGCATATTTATACCGGTGAGTTATGCTTTTAATATTTGAGCATGTGTACGACCGTTCATGAGCACTAAAGTATCTAGTCATTTTTGTGTCAAAATATAGTTCCTTAAGGTTCCAGTATGTGACCTATGTAAGATGGAAGTCGAATGACATATGATGGAAAAACTCATTATGTTCCCATTGTGTGTTCTCCTTGATGTTCCCATTGTGAACTTTTTAAATGTTTACAAATCTACATTCAAACCTTGTATATACGTTCAAGCTGCATATTGTTAAAGCAGCTAGCCAATGTTACATGGCAAGATTCTTACGTTCGAATTAGATGTGGATTTTGTTTTCAACTTGACTCCTGTTCTTCATTTTGATGCTGCACTATTTCTGCTTACGATGAACCAAATAAATTAATTTTCTACTGCTAAGTCATACAAGAAGAATAATGTTCCTATTAAATACGTTTTTTTTTAAAGAGATCAAGCAGTTTGTGCTATATTTTTCAATGCTTTCGACCATTTAACTTATTTACAAAGGTATACAATTCAAATTAATAATTTTGAACCTTCTCTTAATTGCACTGTTAATACTCTTCAATATTAAGACTTGTGCACAACATAAAATAATATGCAATTAAAATGTAAAAAGCAGAGATTGTTTCGAAAATACTTTGTGGGCTTTCTGTTTGAACAAGCCAAATGCTACATGCCAAATAAATTTACCAGGCGCAAGTGACTGCAGTGGTAGTGCCATCTAGTTAGAAGTAGAAGGAATAGAGAGGAATAAAACCAGATAAAATAGTTTCAAGAACCAGAATTATAAATCCAGAAAGTAAAATAGGGAGATAAATAAGTTTAAACATAGTTAAGCCATAATTAAGAGAAATATGGTGTCATACAAAAGTTTAAAATTCCCATTTTTAGTTAGTAACCACTGGCCGGTAGGTTTATGAAGTTTAATGGCCAGTTGTTGACAGCTGCAAATATGCGGTGGTTTTTTTCAAGTTGCTTAATGTTATGCAAAATTGTGTTTAAGTATGTTTTATAATAATTTAGAAATTTACTCTTATTACTTAGTACTTATCTGTATGCTCTGTACTTATCTGTACGCTTATTACTTATCTGTACTCTTATTAATTAGTTTTCATCTGTATGCCACCTGATGGCATTCATGTCAAATACACGTTTGACAAGCCTTATGAAATTCAGGTCCCCTCGCGGGATGACTGGAAGAGGACTCCTACCTACAATAAACAGAACTGTATTGTATGGTATACGGATGGATCGAATATTGGCACAAGTACTGGTGCTGGTGTGTGCTAACTGGATGATGGCTGTCTTATCCACTTGGCAGTTATGCTACTGTCTTTCAGGCCGAGGTCTTTGCCATTCTTATGTGTTGTAGAATTTGCTATGACAGGAAGTATAAGAGCAACCAAATATTTATCTGTTCCGACAGTCAGGCTGCTCTCATGGCTCTTGGGAAGTCCACTATGACATCTTCCCTTGTATGGGAGTGCTATAATGTACTCTGTGATATTGCTAGCAATAACAAAGTCATTCTTTACTAGGTGCTTGGACATTTGGGCATTCCAGGAAATGAGCTGGCTGATGAATTGGCTAGGAAAGGCTCAAGTACTCCTTTTGTTGGCCCTTAGCTGGCCTTGGGCATCCCCAATGACCTTATTAGAAGAATTGTTTATGGCATCTTCAGAAAGCTTCAATGCAAGAACTGGCGTCATACTAAAGGTCAAAGGCAAGCAAAAATTTTCTACTGCAATTGCCCTAGTACACGTCAAAAGGAACTTTTCAAGCTCAGCAGAACTGGTATCAGGAGGGCTGTTGGGCTCCTTACTGGGCACTGCACCCTCAAGAGACACCTTAACATTATGGGCGTCACCAAAGATTCGCTTTGCAGGGGCTGCAAATACAGCGAGGAAACTGCCGCTCACATTCTTTGTGAATGTGAGGTTTACTTTGCTCACAGATTTGAACACATTGGTCGACATGTGATTGAACCCTGGGAGCTGAATGACATTCCTGTCAAGTGCCTGCTCATCTTTGCATCGGCTACTGGTCTCTTTTCGTAGGGATCTGTTCTGTCTGGGGTAGTACAATAGACCTCTGGTCGATGTGCTGGGCTCTTCTGAGCCACCCGTCTCTCATTTCATAGTACTTATTTATAGATTTATTGTACGGTACACATAAGTCAAACAACCAATCCTTCTCCCCATGTCTTGAGCTGATGAGTGCTTTATCAAGGTATCACTATATGTCTGTTGGCAAGAAAACTCCCCTCAGCGGATCTACTTTTATACAATCTATTATTTGGATGTTGAGGTGGAGGAGGATTTTAAAAATTGGGAAACATTTAAGATATTGGGAAAATAAAAATTTTATTATTATTATTTGATAGTAACACAAGACAAATTCACAGAAATATTTAAATTTTTTAATAAGTAATATTGTTAACATGCATTTGTTATTGCTATCTTCTCATTTTTAATATTTAATAAATTTTCAAAAGTTATTTTAAGTGTTTTTGTTTTTCTAAAACTAATTCTTTTCTATAAGTCAGTGTCACTATTACCATTTTTTCCATTTCTTAAAGGGTTTTCAAATTAAAATTTTTCATTTATCCATTGTTTGAATATTTTAAACATTTATGTTCACTATTTTTTTTAACCTTGTAATTTTTTTTAATCTTGCCAATGATTTTCATTATAGGCGTTTTCATGTGTTTAATAATATTTGTTTTCCAATGCATCATAAAAAAATTCATTTATCATGAAGCATTCAAATACATGAGGCAATTTTAAATTCATAAGTTTTCTCATCTTGATCTTTTTATTTCTTACTTTTCCAAGCTTATGAAGCATCCACTATTATTTATTCCTCTTTTATTTTTAAGAAGCCCATCCAGTAATTTTTCTTTAATTTTGAGGGTTTTACCAATGATTTTCGGCAATTTTTTAATAAATTAATATTCTTGTTTTTATATTTTGATCATTTACTCTAATTTTTACTCTTCTTTTTCCCGTTATATTATCAGACGTTATGAACTCTTTTATTTTAAAATTTCCCTAATATGTTTATTTCATAACAAGTAAATTCTCTCTCTCTCTCTCTCCTTTTGAAGAAATTTGATGTTTTTTTTTAATATTTCGATGTTTAGAATTTCAAAAATGGCATTTTGTATCGCTAGAAACATGCTGTTTTATTGCAATATTCGAATTTTCTGATTAACGAGGAAAGGGGCGTGAACTGCCCCTGACCACGGGTAAGTTGAAAATTGAACCAATTTAACTTTAAATGTATAATAATTGTTAACACTTAGTACTTCGGAAAACACAACCAAGCAAACATTTTAGGAATCCATACAAAAAAATCTGAAATTAAAAATCTGAAATTTCTCCTAGCGAAAAACTCGTGCATAGAGATTTTAAAAATTGTGAAATTCTTGCGATCTAGCTTTAAAATTAATACGAAGTATGTCCGGGATAGTATTCTTCAAACACGCTATTTTAGTCAATGCTATACACATTCATAATTTCTGTATGGTTGTTTATGGACCATGCATATGTAGGTTAAAGTAGAACAATAATATATAACATTGCAATATTGGTAATTCAACTCGGAAAAAAGCATCCCCCCATCCCCAAGGTTGATATCCTTTATTCGTGCCGGGTGCCCAGATGTAGTTTGTTTGTGCCGGTCCTGAGTTGCAGCATATTCCCGAAACTCGTTCATATAGATTAAGGGCCGATTTCATCAACATCCGTTAAAATACAACCAGGGTTTACCGGTTGATTAGCACTTTTTTGCATCTCACCAGCACTTTAACGGCGTTAAAGAGCCTACTAAAGGGCCATTAATGCAAGTCGCCGATTTTGGCCACTTAAATATTTTAATCAACAGTTGATTAAATAGTCAAACAATATGGTGGCAATTTCTGTATTGTTTGATATTTTTAGATGAAATTTTATTTGAGATGCAATTCTTTTATATTTCTTTCCTTGAGATGCAATTCTTTTATATTTCTTTCCTGAAAGAAGAGTGTTTAAAAGTTTTACCAACATAGGGGAAAATAAAGCCAATTTCACTTATTTATCGAAGTCAGTGAAAGTTTGATAGACACTTGGGAGTATTCACAATACACTACTCAGGTATGTAATGCATATATTTCGTTTATATTATGCTACAAGTTTCTAACTTCTTAAACCATAATGTATGCTTTTGAATTATGCTAAAATTACAGAATTTCAAGTCTGGGAAGAGAATAAACTTGTACTGCAATATTTCAGCCGATCTGTTTATTATATCAGATAGGCTGTTTTATTGTTGAACCAGTTTATAGAAATTGTCCTATATGGTCGGATTTAAAAATTTCATATGTTGTCTATAATTTTTTCTTGTTTTGAATAATATTTTTACATTTATTTGCATATAATCTCAGAAATTGTATTTTCAAAACTTTTATTAATGAAAAGTGGTAGGTATTTTAGAGTTTTTGCAATTTACTTGAAGTTATGGTGTACTGTTATGCTGCACTGTTTATTTACAAAACTAAATTGAAAAATAAGCATTGTCTGTAACAAACATAATTTATGTATGGGTATAAATGAATGTATTAGTAGTTAGTTATTAGATTTAAATTTATATGTATTCAGCATGGTGTGAATGGTAATCCCTATTGCATTTTTCGAAGATAAAAATTGCATTTCCATTAAATGTCTGGTGTTTCTTTTCAATATTTCTGTCTGAATCAGAATGCTTCCATGGAGTTGCTTCTATTTTTAGTTGGTACTTTATAGAAAGAACTTTTTTCAAATTTCAGTGTACCTTGCCATTGTATACTGTAATAATTTCTCCTGAATTGACCTTTATTGAGTTCGCCCTTTTGAACAAAACATTTTGTATCACACATACTTTATATATTAAAAGTTTAACATATTTAAAATTATTCTTGCAAAAGTCTCTCTTGTTCCACGAAATGTTAATTTTTTATGAATGATTCCAGTCACAACACTAGTAAAAGAAATCTTTGAAAATAGAATAGGATAATTTCTATGTTAATAATAAACTGGATAACAATATAAAATGCAGCAAAAAAAAAAAAAAAAGCATACGTACATTTATTTACCCTGCACTTGTGTTCCAGTTTATTATATTGATTGTGTGGAAAGTCATATTCTTTACTTAATTTCTATGTTAAATGGGAAATAAAGTGAAATTTGTCTTCACAAATGAATAACTAATATAAAAAATAAATAATCAAAATTCAATTTCAAATTTCAACACACTACAACTGTTTTAAAAATAACTTTATTTACCTATATCAGAGTTTCCCCCAGGATTAAAAAAGGGCAGGGTGCTGTTACCAGAAAAAGGGCACATATTTTTTATGTGAATAACATTTATGCTTGGGATTTTTATGATGAAAATCAGAGCATTGCAAAAAAATGTAAACACTTTTGTCACGTATACCTCCAAGTCTAATAGACAAAAATGTAAATATATTTTCTTGTTTTGTAGGAAATAGGGTCCAGATTGTGAATATATAAAATTAATTTCAATTTTTTAATATTTTGTACTTGTTTTTTGAAGAACTTAAAATAGTATCTGTCCAAGCAAGTGTTTTTTTTTTTTTCATTTTGCTTATTTTCACTGGAAATATCTTCCAAACCATAAAAGACAGATATAAATAGTAAGGGATAAAAATATGTATTAGGAAATTTAGTTGCTAAATCTATATTTATATAAAATGTGTTTATAGTTTTCGAGTAATCGTTTTGTCGAGTTGAAGAAGAGTGAAAATTTCCCCTTTCTCAAGTTTGTAATGCTATCTCAAAAACTAAATCTGTAAACAATTATGCAAGAATATAGCTTTTTGAAATCCCTACAACTGTATATAATTGGATTTTGGATGAGCTCTTTGTTTGGGAAGTATAGTGGTTATAATTTCGATATTTTAGTATTTTAACCTGGGTTTTCCAATGTGTGGGAAAGCTGTAATTTACTTAAAATGTTACTATTGTTTCAGCTGAATCTGTTACTTGCTCTTTGGTGAAATATTTGTGCGTAAGTATGAGAAAATCCGATTTTGTTTAAAAAATTAAGGCATTAAATGAACTGGGAGATTCTAAAAATGTGTAATGATTGCATACCTGCCAACTTTTACGCATTATGCGTAAAATTTACGCATTTTAACTGCTCTTTACGCTTTTACGCATTTATTGCTGTATTTTACGCATTTCCGCTTTTATTTGAATTTTTTAACATTAATAGGAAATCAATCCCCGGCGAAATTCTCCGGCTTTTTATGTTTGAAATTTATCAATTAACCAGACATAGTATAATTCCTCGGAAACACCGCATTTCCTCTTTTTTAACACTAATATTTACCATTTCCGGGATCGTAGCAAATCCATAATAAAATGCAGGGTAATGCCAATCAAATTAACGGAGATTTACGGCCGCGTGTAACGTAAATTAAGATCTCGATCGCTTATTTTATAAAAGTAATAAATATACTTCTTCAAAGGTTGTCTAATTCAGCATAAATCGCTAAAATGTTATTTTGTTCATTAATTTCGCATAAACACTGCGATTGCGCAATTCAGTTTGTTCTCATGAATCGCCGAGAGTACAATAGTATCTTTTTCCATCCATCTCAATCTTCTAAATATTGCATTTTTGATTGACTAAACTAGCTTATTTTCATATTCTAATTAATTATTACTGTTAATTTCTCAATTATTTTCGCATAAACAGTGCGATTACGCAATTCAGTTACTTCGTGTGAATTACTGAGCGTACGTTAGTATCTTTTTCCATCCATCTCCATCATTTAAATGTTGCATATTGGATCGACTAAACTAGCTTATTTTCATATTCTGATTAATTATTACGGTTAATTTCTTAATTATTTTCACATAAATAGTGCGATTGCGCAATTCAGTTACTTCACGTGAATTGCCGAGAGTACGTTAGTATCTTTTTTCATCCATCTCCATCATTTAAATGTTGCATATTAGATCGACTAAACTAGCTTATTTTCATATTATGGCTAATTATTAAGTTAATTTTTTAATTATATTTGCATAATATAAATTTTTCTATTTAAAAAATGGGTATAAACTCTGTGAAGGGATATTTTCCAAAAAGTGGTATTAAAGCAATGATTTAGGCAAATAAAAGGGAAACCATTTTGGCAGGAATATAATTCAGTGCTATATATATATTTTTTTTTATTAAAGATCAATATTTGTTACTCTCTTTAGTGAAAAACTATGTTTTGCCAAACATAAATATTTGTCTTTATGTTTGGCTTTATGTTTTTATAAAGTAATTCTCACCGGATAAAACCTTTATATATTTTTTGCTTTATAATTTATTGTCCTGAAATTTTATAAAATTGGTGTCCTGAATTTTCATATTCTACCAGTAAACCTGATATTTAATGTAATATTTTTTAATGCAGGTACGTGTATATAGTTGAATTTATTAGAAATGTCGTTTGCCCGTGTAGTTTAAAAAAGAAATCATTATAAATGTCATTCACGCAAAATTTTACACATTCCAATTTTCCCAGGTTGGCAGGTATGTGATTGGTTAGGTTTGAACAAAAGAAATGAAAATATACATATTCAAGTACATATTTATGTGCCGCCAGGCAAGTTTATAGATTATAGGTGAGGTTGATTTCAGATCAGATAAGTTTAATTTATGTACTGAAAAACAAGTTCGTAAAATAATTTTATATTTTAACCTGAAGTCTATGGTCGAAGCATCCAGATAAAATCTTTGTGAAAACTAAAGTACTAACTAGCTATAAACAGTTAACGAGTCATTTGTAGCACTTTGAAATCCTGTAAACAATATAAATGAATCAGAAAAAATCGAATAGCTTTATTGATTGAACTTTACTGAAGTTTTATTTTACAAAATGTTATTCATTCAAAACCATTTTGGCTTCATCGGACTGGAGCCGCCACCACTAAGGTATGAAAATGTTTCTTTTGTTTAGAACACATTTATCATTGAATAAATGCTATTTTTACATCAAATTATAGTCTTGAGCAATTGGGTTTATTAGCAATTACAATTATTGAATTTATATAAATTTAGGGTTTATTAAATTTAAAAAGGACAATATTAAATTTTAATTTTTAGTATTTTTTCATTAGTTAATGAGGTTTGATGATTTTAAGGGATAAGATATATTTAAACGTGGAAAATATTTGTTAATTGTTTGTTGTTATATATTGATTACAAAAAAAAAATAACCTGATTTAAATAACTAAATAAAATTCCAGAAAGCTCCATAAAATCATCGTATATAGTTTTGAACTATGGATTAGCAAATGTTTAGCTGCTAAGTTAATCATTCCATGGAGCAGAGTTAATAGTACAAGCAACGTATATTCATGTGTCTGCACAGCATCCATATCTTTAGCCGTAAACTCGCATAGTGGGCAAGTATGCGAACGACAACTACTGCATACGACCTTAAAGCGGGCGTTTCGTTATTAAATGAGCTTTATTATTATTATTATTGCATGCATCCACGGAGTGGGTCACAGACGAGTCCGCTAATATAAGGGGGATTATTTTGTGTTTCAAATCTGCTATGTGGATGTCATGCAATGGGCTAATCTGTTAATCCATAAACCCGCATAGTGTACGTGTTCATAACACAATGTCATTGTTAGAAAAGCTTTAATTGTAAACAAGCACGTACGTGAATCGGTCGACGTACCGTCAAAATCCAAAAGTTACTTCGTTCTGATTGGCTAATCGTTTTCGGATCACTTGTTAAGAAGTTTTACCCCCATGGTCTATGATCCTGCAAATTGAGATGTCAACTTCCGATTTATGCTAATTTCTATTTCAACCGATTAGAGATTAGCATACTCCGGAAGAAAACATTAACTTCTACTTCAATGATACGGCACTACTTAAGCTAGTGGTTGTATCAGTTGAATACGATATGGTTGTATGATGAGATGGTACGATATGTGATGATCTGTCTGTCTGATGACTGATCTGGTATTCGGTTCCAGATTACTAACATGTTTCATGTTGATATGTAATGATATTACTATGTGCCATTTATGTTAGCAGTTGTTCTACATGCATGCCGGTAAATGGCGATGTACGTGGTCGATGTTGTTAGGCCTAACTGTTAAAGTCTTATGTTAATTTTTAAGACTGAGTTTATGTGATTCAACTATTGCTGATTACATTTCTATGGTATGTAAATGGATATGTTTTTCTGTTATTCTAATGTTTTAAGTTCGTGAAAATGAATTGAGTTTTTTCACATCAAGCCTACTTCATTTACATCCACTGTTATGCTCTGTTGACAACTGGTTTTTGAATTTTAGCAATGAATGAAAGAGAAAAAATTTCAACAAATGGGGTTATGGGCCCCTAGCAGCTCTTGTATGTTCTATAGCAGTGAACTAGTACAGCAGATCGAGTATCAACGAAGTGGTTTGGAAACATCAAGAAATAACGAACGAGTCCCGAGACGGGGGCTGCGACAGCATTGAACTAAAAAATGGCGACACCTTACATGGAGAAGCCAAGCAAAGATAATTTCTCCACCTGGAGTACCGGCATAAAGTTTATGTGGAGGAGTGAGGGATTGTATGGATTCGTCACCGGTATGGAGGAGAAACCTGATGCGGAAACGACCAGGAAAGAAAAGGTGGAATACCAGAGACGTAAAGAGAGAGCACTTTCAACACTCTATTACAGTCTAGAGACGGAGTACCGTGATTTAATTTCATCAGTGGAGGAACCTATAACAGCATGGAACAGGATTGTTTGATTTAAATTGGCTTGATTTAAATCATGATTTAAATCACTTGATTTTTTAAAAAAAATCATTGATTAAAATCATTTTTTAATTTTGTCATTTCTTGAAGTTTTTTGTATTTTTATGCTAAAATAACCTGGAACAGAATAAATGTTTAAAATAATAAAATTTCACATCAAGACATCTTTAGAGTATATAAAAAATAACCTGAAATCCTTTCCTTAACTCTCGGTCAGTGGAGATAACACTATTCATTGCTTAGAGTATAAAATCAAGTAACAAGGACAACTGACCAGTGTTGCCAACCTATTTTCTAATTTTATAGCTAAAAATCACTCAAAATATATCTAGAATTATCTAGATTTTCTGTCAGTTATCTAAAAACATAGCTAGACAATATTTAACATTTTAATTGTTCTTGTGATGATTTATTGGATTCAGTGGTTGCGATACAGTTTTTACATGCATATTTCAAGCTACAAAAATTTAAAATACCTTTTGAAATGTTATTTATATGTGCTGTAATAATTTTTACCATAGAAATAAGAAAATTTGGTTCCTTGGCTTCCCCACCAATCCCTACCCTCACCTATTTTTTAAGGACTTAAAAAATCACCTCTTAGGATCATAGGGCCCCTGGGCATTATCCCCTTTGTCCCTTCCTCTCTTCAATTCCATAGTCCTCAACCTATACAGTACAAAAACTAAGGCTTTTTGGTACTTTTTGCTCTTGATCACAGTAGAAAAAATAAACTTTGAGAAAATTTGTAGCTCTACCTCTGATAAGAATATAAAACACTTTATTTCCACATTAACGAATTATAATCCTCATCTGTAAAATTTGAAGTGCCTTACTGAGAAACGATAAAACTTCATTTGCTGTACATTTTCGATATGTAACCATAGCTTCTATGCCCTTCAAAATGGGGGGGGGGGGGGGGGTTATAATCATAACATTTCCCATATGTATGTGTCTTAATAGTCCTAATTTAAATGTTAAAATGGCATTCAGTAGCTTTATTTTCATTCTATACCGGAGCTTTGTTTTTACATAACCCGTGCTAATAAAAAACTGTTATGCTCCTTTTGAGACAATTACCAACACCATCTCAATTTTACACAAAAAATATTTGATTTTGGTGAAATTTCATAGAATTATCTAGATTTGTAGTCATGATGTAGAAGCCCATTTTCATTAGCTGGGTGAAATCAAAAATATGTGGATAATGTGTTAAATGGTAAGTTTTTATTATATAAATGAAAAAGATATTAAATATTAATTCTTAAAAACATCATCTTTCTCTAAAATCTTGACTTTTTAATACACTTGTCATAATCCCTTCCCTTTTTTTCAAGTCCTTCATAATATCAAACCTAATAGATTTTGAGATATCATAGCTCTTTATTAATATAAATTCAAATAAAGAACTTAAAACCGCATAATAGTTCCATATAATTAATATAGCCTAGATTTATAAATTGAATATAATAACCCAATTAAAAAAAAACCTATTTATTTAAAAAATCTTTGGGTTTTTTTAACCCCTGCATATATTTTTTAATCTTATATTAATATATATTCAATTAAATTTTTTAAAATTATACAGGACATTAATATTGTCTAACCTACCTTCTGATCTGAAAAATATAAAAAATTGATTTTGAAAAAGGCTAATATAAATTAAAAAAATCCGATTTAAATAAAAAAAATCTGATTTTTTTGATTTTTTAAAAAAAATCATGATTTTTATCCACCCTGGCATGGAACATATTGAAAGAACAATTCGAACCTAAATCCAGGGCTGGACTCAGGAGACTCTTTGATAATTTCTTCAACGAGAAACCAGTGCCGGGAGAACCGATTGGACTGTTCATTGCAAGAATTAAAAGATGGGTATCCAAACTGAAAGATGCAGGCCACCCAATGGCCGAAGGTAGCGTTTCAAACAATTCGACATCTCGGTGAGGACTACCGAGAAATAGTTCAAAACCTCTACAGATTGCCGAACGATGAGCTTACGCTAAAACATATCGAAACAGAACTGCTCGCCGAGGAGGATCGGATAGCTCAGCAAAAGCATGACAAGCAACAAAACGGAAGTAAGACTTCAGCATTTAATGTATATAAATCTAAGAGTACAAAATTGTGTAAATCTAAATGTATTACTTCTAAAAATGTAAATTCTAGTAAACAAGTAGGCCCTTGCCACAAATGCAAGGCATATGGCCATTTAAAAGCAAATTGTAAATCTTATCATGCTAAGTTAAGTGAAATCCAACATAGTATAGAAAATTGTAATGTTGAATCTACCGACAAATTCGGTTGGGTTGTTGACACGGCAGCAACTAAGCATTTTTGTAATAATCTTGAATTATTTGACAAATTTAAAGAATTAAAAGGAACAACAATGTCCTTAGCTGCCGGTGATCAAGAAAGCCCAATTGAAGGTGTCGGATCGATCAGCATGTATGTGAAAATGAAAAATACTAAGAATTTGATTCTTTTGAAAGATGTTATGTATTCCCCTAAATTAAGGAGGAAGTTAATTGCTGCTTCACTTCTAGAAGAGCAAAATTGCATTTTCACAGGGAAAAATGGTTTTCTTACTTTTTACAAGCCTGACGGCAGTAAATGGTTTTATGCCAAAAGACATAACGGCTTGTATTTCCTTCGACATCAATATGAGATGAAAGCCAGAAATTTTAATATTGAGAAATCTATAGGAAATGTAAATACTAAGCCTAAAACTAAAAATGAAAAATCTAAAAAGTCTAGTGAATTTAAAAGTAAAAGTATAAATAAGTCATATAATTGTAAAACTGAAAATGATCATGTTTTTAAAAATCCAAGTAAGAAAAGCAAATTTAAAACTTGTAAAATTGATAAATGTAATAAAAATTGTGATAATGTTCAAAGTAGGAATATTACTAGAAATGCCAGTAAAGTTTTTAAACGTAAAGTTGTAAACTCTAATGTTAGTATTTTTAAACTTAACAAGTCTTGTAAATTTGATATTTTTAAAAGTTCTTGTAATATAAAATCACCCATTGAAGTCGGGGGAAATACAAGGCTATGGCATAAAAGGTTTTGTCACATCAACTTTGAATATTTACATCACACATGTAAAGTGTTAGCTGTTAGAGGTTTGCCAAAGATCAGTGTTAGGAAAATCGGCTGTAAATGTTGTAAATTGGCAAAAAAAAAAAAAGAATTTCGTTCAGACCCATCATAGGCAGAATAAGATCTGAAAAACCATTGGAACTAATCTATATGGACATATGCGGGCCAATGCCAATACCATCGCGTGGAGATGCTAGATATTTCCTTAGCATAATAACCGATTATTTTTCACGCAAAGTTACTGTGTATCCTATGAAACAAAAATCTGAAGTTTTTGATAAGTTTAAACAATTTCAACATCGAGCAGAGAGATTTTTAAATACCAAAATTTTGTGTCAGAAATGACAACGGTATGGAATTTTGCAACACTGAGTTTGAAAAGTTTTTAGAAACACAAGGAATTAAAGCTGAAAGAACAAACACATACACACCCGAAAAAAAACGGGGTTTCCGAAATATTTAACTTAACTGCTTTGGATTGTGTTAGGGTAATGTTAAATGATAGCAACTTAAAAGACCATTTTTGGGCAGAAGCTTTACTCTGTTTTGCATACGTTAAAAATCAAATTTGCCACAAGTTCAAAAGTTTAACTCCGAATGAGTTGTACAGCGGCAAAAAGCCATCAGTTGCTCACCTCAGAGCGTTTGGATGTCAAGTTTTTGTAGCCAAGCCTAAACAACTTAGGGGGAAACTTGATATGAGGGCACAAGAGAGCATTATGGTGGGATATGCATTGAAAACTCGGGGATATAGGATATGGCTCTTGAATGAGGGGAAAATAGTAGAAACTAAAAATGTTAAATTTAATGAAGAGTGAGGGTAGTCTGGGACCCAATGTAAATCAGAAACCAAAGAAAATTTTACTTTCTCATCTCGCAAACCCACCTATCCAGATTCGTCTGACGAGGAGTATGTAGAGAGGGATAAAGACGATTCATCAGAGGAAGATCAAGACATTACAGAAAGTAATGAGGAAACAGGGTCCTCTGATGATAATCGTCCAATTCCCGATCCAGATACTACTTGGATCAGAAAAGTCATTCCGAGGATGACAGGAACGAGAAAGGATGTTTATTATTATTACAAAGGAGAGGGACCTAGGTTAAGAACACTAAAAAAAATAGAAAATTTTTGTGAGAAAAATAAAATAAAATTTGATAAAAAGTTTTTCAATTTTAAGGGGGATCAAGAGAGATCATGGGATCGGGCAGAAGCCAACATTGTAGAAATCCAAATTCCTAGGAACTACAAGGAAGCGGCTAATTCATCCCAATCCAAAGAATGGAATACAGCCATGGCAGACGTATTAGGTGTCATGAAGAAAAGAGGTGTCTGGGATTTAGTGCCTGCACCTTTTTCCAACAAAGTAATCGGTTGCCGTTGGGTGTATACAATCAAAAGAGACGAAAGGGGTGAAATTAGCAGGTATAAAGCTAGACTTGTAGCTCAGGGATTTAACCAGGAAAAGGGGCAAACTTATGAAGAAGTGTTTAGCCCAGTGATTAACTTTACAATCGTTAAGATGCTTTTTATTATTTTTGTATGTTTATTAGGGTGGTTCCATACTCAGCTTGACCTCAAATGTGCATATTTATATGCTAATCTCAGAGAAAAAGTATTTATGAAACAGCTCCCAGGAGTTTTTGACAAAAACAAAAATGGATATGTATGTCAGCTAAACAAAGCGATTTATGGCTTGCACCAAAACGGTCGATAATGGTATCTTGAGTTAGACCAGGTTCTCAGAAAACTTAATTTCATAAACTTTAAATGGTGCAATTGTGCATATAATTTTAACAATAAGGCTTTATTGATTGTTTACGTTGATGACATAATCGTATTTGCCAAAAATCAAATGGATCTAAATTCTGTAACCTCGTTACTACTACCTCGTTACTTTGACATTAAAATGTTAGGAAAAACAAAAATGTTATTAGGTATTGAATTTGAGGAAAAGCATGATAGACATTTCATCCATTAAAATCAATAAATTGCAAAAATTTGTGACAAATTCTCAAAATTTAAATATCCTATTTCAAGTTTACCCATCGCTAAAGGTGTTGTTTTAAGCAAAACAGATTGCCCAGCAAATCATGCAGAAATCGAACAAATGAAGAATATCCCTTACAGAAACTTATTAGATTGTTTGTCATTTCTTGCTAGCAGAACTAGACCCGATATTAGCTATGCTGTAAACATCTTATCCCAATTTAAGGAAAACCCAGGCATTAAACACTGGGATGTTTTACTTAAACTTCTAGGGTATGTAGATAAAACAAGGAATTTTAAACTTAACTTATCAAACATTCAATCTGTAAATTTAAATTGTTTTACTGATTCTGACTTTGCAGCTAATAGGGATGATAGAGTATCAATGGGAGGCATGATATTTTTTGTAGATAGGGTACCTATTTCATGGAGAACATTTAAACATAAATGTGTGAGTTTATCTACAATGGAAGCTGAATACATCTCATTAACTGAATCTCTAAAGGAAATGGTATGGGTACAGAACATATTACTTGAATGTAATAAGCTTGATGTTCAGTTAGGAAATAGTGTAACATTCTGTGATAACCAAGCAGCCATAAACTTTTCCAACTCACCCATTGAGAATCATAGAACAAAACACATCGATGTTAAATATAATTTTTTGAGAAATCTAGTTGAAAAGCAGCTCTTTGAGATTAAATTTGTAAACAGCAAAAATAATAAAGTTGATGGTTTTACGAAACCTATCACCAAAGAAGCAATTTTTAAATTCTGTGATATCTTTAAAACTTCTTGAGATGTTTAAATTCTAATTTGAAATCTAATGTAAACAAGTTAAATTCATTCTAGATTGTATAGTTGTACTTCTTAAAAATTAACTTCAACACTTTTTCAAAACCCGCATTGTGTAATTTAGTTACCAATGTGTTTATACTGTGTGGCGAAGATTTTTAAGGTTTTTGACATATACTAAAAATAACTTATACATTTTTTCAATCTCTCATGTAGTAGCTTAAATACTAGTGAGTTTAAACTGTGTGATGAAGGGGTAAAAGTCTAAGATTTGTCGATATAATACACAAACTTTTGGCATTCCCTCAACATGTAGTTTAGATACTGTTGAGTTTATACTGCGTGGCAAAGTATTTAAGAGTTTCTGAACTTGAATTTGTATCTCCTGCTTTTGACACAGAGATATTTTAAATTTGTATTTTTCATGTGAATTGTATCATGATGTATTTTATACTTTTTAAACTTTGTCTTGAAAATATATTTATACACTAAAATTTATACATGATTTTTTTAACTCTATAATGTAGTATATATATATTCAACTGAAAACTAAATTTGATCATGACTTGTATTTGTGTGATTTGACAACTCAATCTGCAGGAGAGGGCCAATTGCTAGAAAGACTTCAATTGTAAACAAGCACGTACGTGAATCTGTCAACGTATCATCAAAATCTAAAAGTTACTTCGTTCTGATTGGCTAATCACTTTCGGATTGCTTTTTAAGAAGTTTTACTCCATGGTCTATGATCCTGGAATTTGAGATGTCAACTTCCGGTTTATGCTAATTTCTATTTCAACCGATTAGAGATTAGCATACTCCAGAAGAAAACATTAACTTCTACTTCAATGATACGGTACTACTTAAGCTAGTGGTTGTATCAGTTGAATACGATTTGGTTGTATGATGAGATGGTACGATATGTGATGATCTGTCTGTCTGATGACTGATCTGGTATTCGGTTCCAGATTACTAACATGTTTCATGTTGATATTTAATGATATTACTATGTGCCATTTATGTTAGCAGTTGTTCTACATTCATGCTGGTAAATGTCGATGTACGTGGCCGATGTTGTTAGGCCTAACTGTTAAAGTCTTATGTTAATTTTCAAGACTGAGTTTATGTGATTCAACTATTGCTGATTACATTTCTAAGTTATGGAAATGGATATGTTTTTCTGTTATTCTAATGTTTTAAGTTCAATTATTACACAATATGTAGACTAAACTTGCTTATTGTCATATTTTGATCAATTTAAAAGAAATATTTTGCATAATTAATCAAATATTATGAGAGTTAATTATGATGGAAGTAAAATAATTTTTATAGTTAACTAACATTCTCATGCAGTTTGAATTTAAAGAATTTGTTTTTAATATTTGGGGTTCTCAAAAAGTTATGTTTTTTCTAAGATATAATATCTTTTTTATTAAACAATAAATAAAAAGGTAAAAATAAGTTAATAAAATTTTGTGAGAACATATTTAATCATGCTTTAATAAGCAGTTTAAAAAAATACTAATCTTAGTTTTACATCATACTACTTAAATTCATATGATTATTATATAGCATTTGGTTGTAAATCGATATTACTTGAAGAAATTTGCTATTTTAAGAAGCTGCATAATTGATATATTGGTATTTCAAATAAAACATTTTACTTCAGATCTGCTTAATATATGACCTGTATTTATTTGATAATTTTATGTATACGGTTGAACTTTCTAAACTTGAAGTCCAAGGTAAATGTAAAATAATTCGAGTTATAGAAACATGTGGTGCATGCAAACTTTTGTTAGGAAAATTAATTTTAATTCTAATTATCGAAACTTTGAGTTATGAAAGTTCGAGTTATAAAAGATCGACTGTACATGAATATAATTTCTTACATTATGAGATGAAAAAAAGATTTCAGCTAATTTCTTGCTTGGCCAATCACATGTCTGAAAGATGTAAATTTAGAAGGAAATGTATCAAATTTTAATTTACGTTTTTGAAATGATAGCATTGTTAAGTACCCACATCATTATTACTTTAATATTATTATTCAAAAATTGATGTTCATTTCATTAATAATGCAATTGAAAAATAGTTTCTGTGTAAAACACAAAAGGCAAATTTTAGCTGATGCAAACATATTGCGAAAGTGAAAAATATTTTCACAATTAAATGAAATACATGGAGAATCATGTACAAATGCAGTTTTTCATGAAACTGCTGCAAAATACCCCTACATTTCATTAATAATAAGCTTGAAAAACAGCTGTTATGTATACAATACATAATAATTATAAAAATTTATTCAATTCAAACAGATTACATAAGTGGAAAATATTTTCATAATTATGCAAAATATACTGAGAATCGAGTACACATTTAATTTGTTTTTTGTGGTACTGCTGTAAAATAGCCCTATATTTTATTGATGATACGAGGCATGTTTTTTAAGTAAGTACCGTTTTGGAATTAAAAAAAGACGTGCAAAGATATCGCAATAATTTTATTTCTACATGAAAGCCTGTACCTTAATCTACTTTTCTACATAATTTCCGTGAATATTGAGGCACTTGTCATAACGTGGCACCAGTTTTTGAATACCCTCCTCATAAAATTCTGCCGCCTGACTTGTTAACCACTGTATCACAACTGTTTTGACTTCGTTATCGTCTTGAAGACGCTGACCACCCAGGTGTTTCTTCAAGTGCAGGAACAAATGGTAGTCGCTGGGCGCCAGATCAGGGCTGTATGGAGGATGATCTAGAGTTTCCCATTTAAAAGATTTGATGAGATCTTTGGTCCGATTAGCCACATGTGGACGGGCATTGTCATGCAGCAAAACGATACCCTTACTCAACTTGCCACGTCTTTTGTTCTGGATTGCACGATGCAGATTGTTCAATGTCTCGCAATAAGACGCTGCATTGATTGTCTCATTACGAGGCAGAAACTCCACTAGCAATACTCCTTTTTTGTCCCAAAAAACTGTGCACATGATTTTCCGGGCAGAAATTGTTTGCTTAAACTTCACTCTTTTGGGTGATGATGAATGTCGCCATTCCATGGATTGTTGTTTTGATTCTGGTGTGACGTAGGCCACCCATGTTTCGTCACCAGTAACAATTTGGTCTAAAAAATCTTCACCTTCATTGTGGTATCGCTCAAGGAAAGTCAATGCACTGCCTAAACGTTGGGTTTTGTGCAAATCCGTCAACATTTTTGGAACCCAACGTGAACACAATTTCCGGTAATTCAAGTTCTCGGTCACAATGCGATACAAAACACTACGAGAATATTGAGGAAACCAGTCGCACATTGATGAAATTGTAAAGCGTCTGTTTTCTCTCACCTTTTCTTCCACTTTCTGCACCAAATCTTCATTAAAGACCGAAGGACGCCCACTCCGTTCTTCATCATGCACATTTGTGCGGCCATCTTTAAATGCTCTCACCCATTTCCTTACCATTCCATCACTCATAATGTTTTGTCCGTAAACTTCACAGATCTCACGATGAATATAGATCGGTTTTACGCCTTTAGCACTAAGAAATCGTATAACAGCCCGTACTTCACAATCGGCGGGACTCACGATTGTCGGAGGCATCTTAAACACTCAGTAAACAACGTATACAATGAAGAATCAGACTGTAATGGCGTCAGTGCGTAGACAAGAGATGTAGGTAACCAGCGCGCATGCGCGGAACGCCGACCGTAGCGCTGCGGCGGCGGAATCGCAAAACGGTACTTACATAAAAAATATGCCTCGTACATGTGAAAAATAGTTAATTTTTTCTATCCAACACGAAATTATTATAAACATTTTAGTCCATACAAATAGATTTCAAAAGTGGGAGAAAGTTAATCATTGGTCATCTCTTACGCAGAGATGCCAACCAGTTGATGGAGATTTCAGTAGTAAAGAAAGAAAATATCAGTAGTTAAGTTGTTTTCAGTAGTCAAGTTAAGAAATAAAATATATATATATGCTCACATAACACAAGAATGCATATACATAAAATTATTAAAACATATGTATTATTATGCATTAAAATAAATATTAATATTTACATAAGTATTTTTTTTTCCAAAATTACTTTATATTGAAAAAACATTTATGTTTGATAAAACAAAAGTTTTCACTAAAGATAATAATAAATATTGATCTTTAATAAAAAATTAAATATTGTTGTGTTAAAAAAGATGTGAATATATCAATTTTAATATATCACTGCCAAAAATAGTTGCTTTTTATTTGCTTAAGTTATTGTTTTAATACCAGTTTTAGGAAAATATCCCTTCACAGGGTTCATACCATTTTTCAAAATAGGAAAATATGTATTATGCAGGGTGGATAAAAAACATGATTTTTTTAAAAAAAATCGGATTTTTTTTATTTAAATCTGATTTTTTTGATTTAAATCGGATTTTTTTTATTTATATTAACCTTTTTCAAAATCAATTTTTTATATTTTTCAGATCAGAAGGTAGGTTAGACTATATTAATGTACTGTATAATTTAAAAAAATTTAATTGAATATATATTAATATAAGATTAAAAAATATATGCAGGGGTTAAAAAAACCAAAGACTTTTTAAATAAATAGGTTTTTTTTTAATTGGGTTATTTTATTCAATTTATAAATCTAGGCTATATTAATTATATGGAACTATTATGCGGTTTTAAATTCTTTATTTGAATTTATATTAATAAAGAGCTATGATATCTCAAAATCTATTAGGTTTGATATTATGAAGGACTTGAAAAAAAGGGAAGGGATTATGACAAGCGTATTAAAAAGTCAAGATTTTAGAGAAAGATGATGTTTTTAAGTATTAATATTTAATACCTTTTTCATTTATATAATAAAAACTTACCATTTAACACATTATCCACATAATTTTGACTTTATCCAGCTAATGAAAATGGGCATCTACATCATGACTACAAATCTAGATAATTTTGATGTAATCTATATAATGAAAATGGGCATCTAGATAATGCCAAAAAATCTAGATAATTTTTTGAAATTTCACCAAAATCAAATATTTTTTGTGTAGCATTGAGATGGTGTTGGTAATTGTCTCAAAAGGATCATAAGAGTTTTTTACTAGAGCTTGAGTTACGTAAAAACAAAGCTCCGGTATAGAATGAAAATAAAGCTACTGAATGCCATTTTAACATTTAAATTATGACTATTAAGACACACGCATATGGGAAATGTCATGATTACCCCCCCTCCCCCCATTTTTGAAGGACATAGAAGCTATGGTTACATATCGAAAATGTACAGCAAATGAAGTTTTATCGTTTCTCAGTCAGGCACTTAAAATTTTACAGATGAGGATTATGATTCGTTAATGTGGAAATAAAGTGTTTTATATTCTTATCAGAGGTGGAGCTACAAATTTCCTCAAAGTTTTTTTTTTCTACTGTGATCAAGAGCAAAAAGTACCAAAAAGCCTTAGTTTTTGTACTGTATAGGTTGGGGACTATGGAATTGAAGAGAGGGAGTGACAAAGAGGATAATGCCCAGCCAGGGGCCCTATGATCCTAAGAGACCTCAGAGTGATTTTTTTAAGTCCTTAAAAAATAGGTGAGGGTAGGGATTGGTGGGGGAGCCCAATCTGCTAAACTGCTTAAGGGCCCCATCAATCCTATTCCCAACATTGTTTGCTATATTGGTATGCGCCAGCAAAAATCACAAAAAAAGGAAGGAACCAAATTTTCTTATTTCTATGGTAAAAATTATTACAGAACATATAAATAACATTTCAAAAGGTATTTTAAATTTTTGTAGCTTGAAATATGCATGTAAAAACTGTATCGCAACCACTGATCCCAATAAATCATCACAAGAACAATTAAAATGTTAAATATTGTCTAGCTATGTTTTTAGATAACTGACAGAAAATCTAGATAATTCTAGATTTATTTTGAGTGATTTTTAGCTATAAAATTAGAAAATAGGTTGGCAACACTGGTCAGTTGTCATTGTTACTTGATTTTATACTCCAAGCAATGAATAGTGTTATCTCCACTGACCGAGAGTTAAGGAAAGGATTTCAGTTTTTTTTTTATATACTCTAAAGAGGTCTTGATGTGAAATTTTATTATTTTAAACATTTATTCTGTTCCATGTTATTTTAGCATAAAAATACAAAAAAAAAAAACTTCAAGAAATGACAAAATTAAAAAATGATTTTAATCAATGATTTTTTTTAAACAATCAAGTGATTTAAATCATGATTTAAATCAAGCCGATTTAAATCAAACAACCCTGGTATTATGCGAACCTTAATAATTAACCAGAATATGAAAATAAGCTAGTTTAGTGAATCTAATATGCAATATTTAGAAGATGGGGATGGATGGAAAAAGATACTAATAGACTCTTGGTTATTCACGTGAACATAAACTGAATTGCGTAATCTCACTGTTTATGTAAAAATAATTAAAAAATAAATAAAATAACTGTTTAGCAATTTATGCCAAATGACAACTTTTTAAGAAACATGTTTATTACTTTCATAGGAAGTAATACAGTCGAACCTCGATATGTCGAATTTGAAGGGAGTAGAAAAAAAATTCGAGATATCAAAAATTCGAGATATCGAAAATTTGAAAAATTTTAAGGAATTCATAAAAGAATATATACATCCTAGTCCTATGCTTTACACATTTTTAAAAAAATCACTTACTTTATCTTACAGACAGAGAATTGGGTATTAGCCAAGAAAATGCTGACAACAAATAAAGTGAAGCTTGAAATGATTGGATACACATTTAATGTAATATACATTATTAAAATATAATCTTGCATTTCTTTACTTGCAAAATAGTCATCTATGACAGTTTGGTTACAGGTACTGAATCCTTCAATATCTATCACATTTTCCAAATGTGCTAGGCGGATCCAAATGAGCTTAATTTTGCGGCGATAGTTTACTTTAAAACTCTGAATAATACCTTGGTCCAAAGGCTGTAACTTAGAAGTTGTGTTTGGTGGCATGAAATGAACTTTCACGGATTTTAATTTCGGCACGCTGTTATGCGCTGTACAGTTATCTCAGAAGAGAACAATATTGCGATTTTCACACGACATTTTTCTGTCTAGTTCCTTCAACCAATTAATGAAAATTTCGGCAGTCATCCAAGTCTTATTTTTCGCAAAATAAGTCATTGGAACAGATTTCATTCCTGAAAAACATCGGGGTTTAGCAGATTTACCTATCATAAGAGGTTTGAGCCTTTCTGAGCCATCCATATTAGTGCAAAATAGCACAGTTAATCTTTCTTTGCTTTTTTTCCCGCCATGACATGCCTTTAATGGCCATAGTTTTATCAGGCATACACTTAAAAAATAGTCCTGTTTCATCTGCATTAAACACATTTTTTGGCTCATATTTTTCCAAATGAAAAGATGAAAATGGTAAGATGAAAAAATTCGAGATATCGAGAGTTTGATTAAAAAAATTTTGAGTTAAAGAGTTTGTTTTACATTAGTTTTATACCGTGCGTGAAGGGAAATGAAAATATTTCGAGATATCCAAAATTTTGAGATACCGAGGTTTGACATATCGTGGTTCACCTGTATATACATATTACTTCTGTAGGAAACTATGTAAATTCCATAGTATAAGGTTGTATTCCATAGAAACATTAGAGAATCTGGAGTAATCAGCAATCTCTTGCATGGAGCAGTGGGAATCGTCATATGCAAGTGTGACTTCCACAATCACATGGAATTGGATTACCGGAAGAATGAGAAAACTCTGATCTCAAAATTATTGCCAGTTTTCAAATTCGTAACAGTTTTGGGAAATTCATGACCAATTTTCGTTTTAAACTTTTTGGAACTTCCATAACCTGTAAACATCATGATTGGCAATATTTTTTTTACAAAATCAATGCTTAAAAATATGCCTTACTTAATTTTCAGAGCATATTTTTCTATTTTATAGTATGAAATATGCGTATAGAGGCGTTATTTCAATCTTTATACACAAATGATTGAATTTGCCAAATTGTAATTGGCCTAATTATGGATAGTTTTTTAAGAACCCATCTAAGTATTTTTGTTATTTTTTTTTAAATGTCTGAAATAAACTAATAGAAATAAGCTTTCAATTTCGATTGTGCAGAATAGAATCAAAATACACGCTGTTGTAAATAAAATATATGCACCAATGAAAAATTGAGCTATAGCCACAAAACGCAGCATGTATCTATCATTTGAGGAGATATGCAAATGATTAGAATTTGGGACCAAAAAATATGCTTTATTAAGAAACGATGGCAGCAAATAAATGACATTTTAGTAAGTAATAAATCCTCCCCTGGCAGCTTTATAAGCTGATATTTCGTGCAGCATTGAGTCAATCAAGTTGTTTATTTTACTGTGAAAGCCCCAGGCCGTCCGGCTCGTCCAGAGGACTTAGAGCAACAAGATGGACGACCGGGCTTATTTTACTGTGTGGAAGATTCTGCCACAAATGTTGCAACTGGTCAGTTCAGTGGTATTCTGAGAAGGCTGCAGAAGGGTAGGATTTGGTATCTACATCCATTAAAGCACCTACCACTGACCCCTCAACATAGGCATAGCCATCCGGATTGATGTCGAGCTTGGACAACCTGGACAGTGTCCAATTGGAGGCATGTTGTCTTTAATAATGAATCTTAGTGGTGGGGCTTGCATGTTCCAATGATCCTGAGAGCTATGCTGGTGGTAGCTTTTGCTACTGGTAGGTTCTCCCATGCCGGACAGGTCAAAGGTGAGGTTCCTGATAAAATGAGACATCCTGGTCCTCCAGTTTGGGAGTTGGGTGTGAGGCTAACTGCCTTGTCCAGTAAAAACCCTCAGGGGTTCATTTCTTTAGTGAATACGAGTGTTTCAATCCCGAGGTACCTGAGCTATCTTTCCTTCTCAGCTACAGGTGTCATCAATTCCGAACCCTTAGTAAACATCATATCTGCTCTATGATCCCTAGTACCACCCTTTGGTCTCTGCTGTAAGATATACTGTTTGGGCTCAGAAATGGGTTCATGTGGGTGTGATGCGAAATGGACAGAGCTGTGATGCATCTGTAGTATTGCTTTTAAGAAACGTTTGTAGTAAATGGTTCCAGAGGTGAGTCCCTTGGTTGCGTTGGTTTGGATAGTGAAGAGTATTTCATATCGAGAAATCCCCCTTGAATCCTTGCTGGTCCTTGGGCCCTGTGCTCCAGGTGCACGTTACAGGGATCATAGCAGATTTTCTAAAAATTTTAGGTAGGAATTTAAGGTATTTTTTTCAAAATTCTAGGAAAATTTTAGGAGCTAATTTTTATTATTTCTA
Source organism: Amaurobius ferox (assembly GCA_951213105.1). Lineage (NCBI taxonomy): Eukaryota > Metazoa > Arthropoda > Arachnida > Araneae > Amaurobiidae > Amaurobius > Amaurobius ferox. The sequence continues at coordinate 201,637,046 of OX578133.1, read as the reverse complement.
TTATTGTTACTGTTTAATTACCGTTCTTTTCATTAATTAAAAAAGAATTGATACAAAAAACAAACATCATTGAAAGAAAAAGGTAATCTTTTGAATATTTTTCCTATTTCATTTTTCATTTTAATGCTCTGTAGACTTAAAAATTCAAATTATCACTTAGTATCCAGTGGCCACTTAATCACAGGTATTTTTTGTGTAGATATATAGATACATACACACTATATATATGTATGTTAGAAAAATGTTAGTTTAGTTTTCAAACAACTTTATTGAAACAGAAAAAGAAAATCTTAATATAATTAACAAAAAAAAAAAAAAAAAAAATCCAAAAAGCTCAAAATCATATTTAAAATTTTTGAAGAATTGTAAAATAAAATACGGCCGTAAGAGCAAAAATCTAGCTGATAAGTTTGTAGTTATTGGATGTAATGTACAAGGATTGCATGCACCCGCGCAGCGGGCGGGCTTAAAGCAAATAATGCTAATAAAAGCCAATTTATTTTGGGAAAAGTATTTATCTGTTAGTCTTGAACCCTCGTAGTGGGCTGGAATGCGATTGATAGCTATTTCAAATCTATGCAGATTGCATGTGCCTGCGTAGCGTGTATATCGTTATTACATGCAGTAGAATTGTCATTATTGCATATATCGTACGTGGATTGAATGCACCCGCTAATAAAAGACGATTCATTTTATACGCAGCAGCTGTATCATTACCCGTGTGCCCGCATTGCGGTCGGAAACGCGATTGACAGCTACTTAATGAGTTAGCCGTAACTTCCGCGCGTAGCTGAGGTGTATGATCGACAGCAACTTCATAAACTGCATCATCAGCCGTGAATTGCGCATGTTGCTACATCGTTAGCCATAACTTGCGCGCGTAGCTGAGGTGTGCAATTGACAGCTACTTCATGAACTGCACCGTTAGTCATAACTTGCACACGTAACGGAAACGTGCGATCAACAGCCACTTGATGAACTATATCGTTAGCCGTGACTTGGCCGCGTAGCTAAGGTGCGCAATTGACAACTGTTATATCAACTGCACCGTTAGCCATGAATTGCGCGCGTAACGAAGGCGTGCGATCGACATCTACACCATGAACTGCACCGGTAACCACGATTTATGCATGTAGCCGAGGTATGCGATAGACAGCTACTTAATGAACTGAACCATTAGTTATGACTTGAGCGCATAACGAAGACGTGCGATCGACAGCTACTTCATGAACTACATCGTTAGCCGTAATTTGCGCGCATAGCTGAGATAGACAGCTACTTCATTAAATGTACCGTTAGCCGTGACTTGCCCACGTAGCTGAGGTGTGCGAATGACAGCTACTTCATCATCTGCACCTTTAGCCATGACTTGTGTGAGTAACGAAGGCGTGCGATCGACATCTATTCCATGAAATGCACCTCTAGCCACGATTTATGCATGTAGCTGAGGTGTGCGATAGACAGCTACTTCATGAACTGAACCATTAGTCATGACTTGAGCGCGTAATGGAGACGTGCTATCGACAGCTACTTCATGAACTACATCGTTAGCCGTAACTTGCGCGCGTAGCTGAGGTACAAGATCAACACTTCATAAACTGCACTCTTAGCCGTGACTTGCGCACGTAACGTAGGTGTGCGATCGACAGCTACTTTATGAACTGCCCCGTTATTTATGGCTTGCGTCACAAAGGTGCACGATCGACAACTACTGCAAGAAAGGTATTGCAAGTTTAAAAACTTTTTTAAAAACAATAGGGCTGGTAACCGAAGGCAGTAATTAAATAATATGAGGGAAATAAGTTATCCTATATTTCATCAAAGCTACTGCAACGCGTTAATCTAGACACAGCTATTTCCCTTCAATCATCCTCTGTTTTGATAGAATAAACAAAAACACATGCACAAGTTCCTGCGGCTCAAAAGAACTCTAGTCCAGAAAACTATATTTTTAAATATTGGTTTTTGAGCAAAAATTCTTACAGAGTTCAAATCTTTGGTACTTTTCATCCCAGATACATACTAAACATGGAATAATTTGACAAAATTTTAAGTTTAAAAAGAGATGAAAACTGTTGGAAAACTTGGTTCTGTTTTCGTCGCAATTCTCGTTATCGCGAGAACGTGTTTACATTTTTAGAATGGTTCTACCGTTCTCGTGAACGACTCGTGACGGGAACAGAACATGCCATTCATGCAAATCGCCATCTCGCCGCGCGCGCATCCTGATTTGCATATAGTGAGGGCGCTGCCGTCAACGGTTGTGTTCCGGAGCGTACCCATCACAGTGTATATATGATAGGACACATTCTCAGTTATTCAGAGACTTTACAGACCTTGACTGACCATGTAGTAGACGTGGGAGACTTTTCAGAGTTTAAGATCTTGTAGTTATGCAGACTTAAGACTCGACGTATAGTCAGATCGATCAGACGGTGATCGACGGTGAAAGACCTTGTATGGAAGGCAGACCTTGATCGGTAGAGAGTAGTCTAACTTCTAAAGCCATGACGTGTGACCTGATGATGGTGGCTTCATTAACGTGCACGGCATGTGTGGTACAGTAGCTGTTTTTTCTACTTACCGATGTTATAGTAACTGAGAGTGTGTGCCTAGTCATAAAAACTGTTTACAATCTTTTTCATGAGCTTGCTAGCTCATTGTATATAATTTTGCTTTGCAACGAATGTTACAGTGTTTTATTTTGTAACTTCATCTGATGCAATGGATCTCACAACAAATAAATTGTGTTTGTGTTTAACGAGCTTGCTTTCTTGAGAAAACACATCACTACTGCATATCATCTGCTACAAAATTTTTTCTTTACCAGCACTTCAGATATGGATATGGCCAAAACACTGCTAAATCTGCAAATGACTTTCAAATTTTCTAGTCTAGTCGCTCAGCTAACACAGCAATAGCAGCCGACATTTGGTTATGGGCCCGTAGTATGTCAAGGCCATAACTTTTATCCGTGATAAAGCAGCAGTGAAGAGTTGTGAATTCCATCGACGGGGGCCGCGACCGGCGCCATTTGCATCAAGCAGAAAGGTAAACAACGCACTCTAGTCACAGTTAAAGACTATGGAGGTGAACAACGGCATAGAAGCGTTAAACAGGGACAATTACGTCACCTGGCGTAATGAAATTTCATTTATCCTGAAAGGAGAAGGATGTTACGGCCACATCAACCGTACTGCATTACCAGTCGACGAATCTACGTCACGCCGCGAGCGAGAGGAGTACATGCGCAGTAGCGACCGCGCACTTTCCATCCTGTTTCGAAATATCTCGGCGGAGTACAGAGAACTGCTCGACATCGACGACAGCCCGGCGGATGCGTGGGAGAAGTTGGAGGCGCATTTTGAGGCCCCAACGCGCGCTAATTTAGTTCATCTGTTGGACGAGTTTTTCAGTCTACGCCCGGAAATCGAGGAGCCCATCGACATATTCTGTACGAGGATAAGGAAAGCTGTCACCAAGCTCAAGAACGTGAATCACCCCGTGGAGGATGTGTACGTGGCATTCCAAGCCATCCGGTATCTCCCAGCCCAGTACCAGAGTATCATCCAAATCATTTATCGCTGGAGCGATAAGGATTTTAAACTGGATAAGATTCAGAAAGAACTGTCTTTGGAGGAGGGCAGGATTAGACAGTTGAGGAAGGATCATGACAATAATAATGTAAGTTCCAATTCATCTGTATATTTTTCAAATGTTAACGCTAAATGCAAAAATGTTACCAAAGTTAAAAAGTCTATTAAGGTCATAGGACCATGTTTTATGTGTAATAAAAATGGTCATGTAAAGGCACAATGCCCAAAATTGAAAAAGATGACTAGCTCTAGTATTATTGAAGTATTTTCAAATATAAATGTAGAAGCTAATATTGTTGATAATCCTGACAATAGGCTCAGCTGGGTGATTGACACCGCTGCTACGCGACACTTTTGTAATGATATTAAAATGTTTTCTAAATTTGATAAATGTAAGGATACATCTATGTCGCTAGCAGTGGGTGATATGGAAAGCCCAGTTGAGGCTATTGGAACGGTGAACATGTATGTTAAATTTAAAGATCATACAAATAATATTGTGCTACAAAATGTTATGTATTCACCAAAATTACGGCGTAACTTGTTGGCCGCATCTGTATTAGAAGAGCAGGGCTATTCTTTTAGTGCAGCCAAAGGTATTCTATGGTTTAAGACTCCTGAGGGAGAAAATTTCTTTTACGCTAAACGTAAAGAAGGATTGTATTTCTTAAAACCACAGTACTCAACTAAAAGTTTAAATAGTAGTGTTGAGGGCCGTAAAGGAGATCAGGATAGGGACAAAAATTCTAAACAGGTTAGAAAAACCCCTGCAACAAATAGTCAAAGTCAAAACAAAATTAAGCCTAACTTGAATAAAAGGAAAAACAAATCTGATTTAAAATCAAAGTCAAATAAAATTAGTGGTTCAACAGTTGAAATTCTGAACAAAACTGAATTATGGCATAGAAGATATGGCCATATTAACTCAGACTACTTGCACCAAACAAGTAAAGTTTCCGCGGCAAACGGACTCCCAAAATTAAAATATGCAAAAGTAAATTGCATTCATTGCAAACTTGCAAAATCTAAAAGAGTTTCGTACAAACCAATAGGCAGGATTAGATCTACAGAACCTTTGCAATTACTGCACATGGACGTTTGTGGTCCAATGCCTGTAGCTTCATTGGGGGGAAACAAATACTTCTTGACTATTACAGACGATTTTAGCCGCAAGGTGTTTGTTTTTATTTTAAAACAAAAATCAGATGTGTTCAAAGTTTTTCAGGATTTTCAAGCTTGTCAGGAGAGACAATTAGGCAAAAAGATTTTGTGCATCCGTACTGATAACGGCATGGAATTTTGTCACGGTCAATTTAAAGCTTTTTTGAAAAAGTTAGGGATTAAGCATGAACGATCTAACACTTATACACCCGAACAAAACGGGGTATCTGAAAGATTCAACCTGACAGCGTTAGATTGTGTCAAGGCAATGCTTAATCAAAGCAAAGTTGGTGACAAAATGTGGGCAGAGGCAATCCTATGTTTTACTTATACAAAGAACAGGATTTGCCATAAATTTAAAGTTAAAACTCCACACGAATTGTACTATGGGAAGAAGCCTGCTGTATCCCATCTCAGAGTTTTTGGATGTAAGGCTTATGCTGGTATAGCAAAACAGCTTAGGAAGAAGCTAGACCTAAGAGCTCAACTGGGAGTTATGGTAGGATATGCGGAAAATACCAGGGCCTATAGAATTCTTCTTGTGAAAGAAGGAAAAATATTAGAAATAAGCAATGTCCGTTTTGAGGAGATGGAAGCAGCGGAAGGCGTCCTGGACCCCATTCGACCTAGAAACTTCACCCAAAAGAAATCGGGTTTTACTCGAACATCAGATTCAGGATCGGGATGTTTGGATAGTGAGTCAGAGGAAGAAGCAGGTGAGAGCCATGACACTAGTCATACTAGTGAGGAAGAGGACTCTCCTGCTGATTCCGATCTGACCCCCTGTTCAAACATAGATTGGGAAAGGAAAGCTGTACCCAGGCCTGATGGAACTCGAACTGATGTTTACTACTCAGTGAGGGGTGATAAACATAGGCTGAGAAGTCATAATGATGTTAAAAAATTCTGTGCTAAGGCTAACATACATTATGACCAAAATTTGTTTAACTTCAGAGAAAAGAGGGATATCAAATCCAGGCCAGAGGCAAGCAACATAGAGATAATAGTTCCCAAAAACTATAAATCGGCAATTGAATCTCCGCACTCGCAAGAATGGCAGGAAGCCATGAATAATGAAATAGCAATAATGCAAGAGAGAGGTGTTTGGGACTTAGTGCCTACACCCACCTCACAAAAGATAATCGGATCCAGATGGGTATACACCATCAAAAGGGATGAAAATGGAATAGTAAAGAGATTCAAAGCTCGATTAGTGGCTCAGGGATATTCACAAGAGAAGGGGGATTCGTATGACGAAGTATTTAGCCCCGTTATAAATTTTTGCTTAATAAGAGCTTTTTTTGCAATTTTTGTATGTTTGCTTAACTGGAAGCATTTTCAATTAGACATCAAGTCAGCATACCTTTATGCTAAATTGAATGCCAAAGTGTTTATGAAACAACCACCTGGATATGTCGATCCGAACCAACAAAATCATGTCTGTTTGCTGAAAAAAGCAATATATGGCTTACATCAGAGCGGCAGAGAGTGGTATAATGAGCTTGACACCACTTTGAGAAAATTAAATTTCTTCAAACTCAAATGGTGCAATTGTGCATATTTTTACCAGAACAAAGTATTAATGTTGGTATATGTGGATGACATAGTTTTATTTTCAAAACATCAAGGTGATATTGATCATGCAGTTTCTTTACTAAAGGAAGAATTTGATATCAAAACTCTAGGGAAGGTCCAAAAACTGTTAGGTGTGGAATTTACAGAAATCAATAACAAAATTTTTATACATCAAAGGCAGTATATTGATAAAATTTGCCAAATGTTTAAAGAATTCAAATATCCTATTTCTTCACTCCCTATTACAAAAGGAATCACGTTGAGTAAAAATGATTGCCCAATGAATGATGGAGAATTAAAACAAATGCAAAATATCCCATACAGAAGTTTGATAGGATGTTTAGCCTTTTTGTCAAGTAGAACTAGACCAGATATATGTTACGCTGTAAATATTCTGTCTCAATTCCAAGAGAATCCTGGCATGAAACATTGGGACGCATTACTTAAACTTTTAGGATATCTTGAGAAAACAAAGAATTACATGTTAAACTTATCAGGCATTGGTAACTTAAATTTAAATTGCTACTCGGATTCGGATTTTGCCGCCAATAGGGATGACAGGGTGTCACTCGGGGGTATGTTATTTCTTATAGATAGAGTACCCGTTTCTTGGCGTACATTTAAACACAAGTGTGTTAGTCTGTCAACGATGGAAGCGGAATATGTTTCATTGACAGAAGCTGCGAAAGAAATTATTTGGCTACAAAATATCATTGAGGAATGTATGAAGCTAGGGTTAAAATTTAACAGAAATAATAGCATAATCTACTGTGATAACCAAGCTGCAATTAATTTTTCAAATTCCCCAATAGAGAATAACCGAACCAAACATATTGATATAAAGTACCATTTCCTGAGGAATTTAGTTGAGAATGAATCTTTTAAAATCATCTTTGTAAATACCAAGGAAAATGTAGCAGATTACTTTACAAAACCAATGACCAAAGATAGAGCATTAAACTTTTGTAATCAAATTTTCAAAAACAAAAATGATTAAATTTGTAACTTCTAAATTTTTTTTTTTTTTTTTTTTTTTTTTTTTTTTTTTTTTTCTTTCTTTTACAAAATATGGTTAGGATATCGTATAAATTACTCCTCCCTCTGTGATGCAGATAATTGTATCTAGAGTATATATATGTGTATTGTTTACAATGAACTTTTTAAAATTTTTCACATTACACTGAATGTATATATATATCCATGTTTTCAATTCCCGCATAAGACAGTTATGCTTATGTGTATTATTTTGTGTGTTTACTCCTTGTTATCATACACTTGGTTATGATTCATTGAAGACAAACCACTTCTTTAAATTTATATATGAATACAATACAGAAAGAAAAATCTTTTCATTATCTGTGTCACTGCTATTAGTATTAATTATGTATACTGGTCTTGGACAGAGATAATGAACAGCCATAATTGAATTTGATATTTATAGTAAAATTTTTAATCTTAAATGTTAAATTTAATAATTATACATAAAATTTTCTACATAATTGAATTTGATATTTATAGTAAAATTTTTAATCTTAAATGTTAAATTTAATAATTATACATGAAATTTTCTACACAAATTGAATTTGATATTTATAGTAAAATTTTTAATCTTAAATATTAAATTTAATAATTATACATCAAATTTTCTACACAATTGAATTTGATATTTATAGTAAAATTTTTAATCTTGAATGTTAAATTTAATAATTATACATGAAATTTTCTACATAATTGAATTTGATATTTATAGTAAAATTTTTAATCTTAAATGTTAAATTTAATAATTATACATGAAGTTTTCTACATAATTGAATTTGATATTTATAGTAAAATTTTTAATCTTAAATGTTAAATTTAATAATTATACATAAAATTTTCTACACAAATTAAATTTGATATTTATAGTGAAATTTTTAATCTTAAATGTTAAATTTAAATTATTATACTTAAATTTCTTGAAAACTTAAATTTTGACTTAAATTAAATTTTTGGAACTTAGTGTTTCAACGATATCTAAAATTTTCTTTCAATGATAAATTTTTTTTTTGCTTAACATGAAAAGTAATATATATACTTTATGTTTTTGCTGGATACTAAAGAACTTGACATTTTTGCTGTTATGTTTTTTTTAGAGTAATTTCATTGATTGATAGCACGTGCGCCGAGATTTGGGGTTTTGCATGAGGGGGCCGATTGTTGGAAAACTTGGTTCTGTTTTCGTCGCAATTCTCGTTATCGCGAGAACGTGTTTACATTTTTAGAATGGTTCTACCGTTCTCGTGAACGACTCGTGACGGGAACAGAACATGCCATTCATGCAAATCGCCATCTCGCCGCGCGCGCATCCTGATTTGCATATAGTGAGGGCGCTGCCGTCAACGGTTGTGTTCCGGAGCGTACCCATCACAGTGTATATATGATAGGACACATTCTCAGTTATTCAGAGACTTTACAGACCTTGACTGACCATGTAGTAGACGTGGGAGACTTTTCAGAGTTTAAGATCTTGTAGTTATGCAGACTTAAGACTCGACGTATAGTCAGATCGATCAGACGGTGATCGACGGTGAAAGACCTTGTATGGAAGGCAGACCTTGATCGGTAGAGAGTAGTCTAACTTCTAAAGCCATGACGTGTGACCTGATGATGGTGGCTTCATTAACGTGCACGGCATGTGTGGTACAGTAGCTGTTTTTTCTACTTACCGATGTTATAGTAACTGAGAGTGTGTGCCTAGTCATAAAAACTGTTTACAATCTTTTTCATGAGCTTGCTAGCTCATTGTATATAATTTTGCTTTGCAACGAATGTTACAGTGTTTTATTTTGTAACTTCATCTGATGCAATGGATCTCACAACAAATAAATTGTGTTTGTGTTTAACGAGCTTGCTTTCTTGAGAAAACACATCACTACTGCATATCATCTGCTACAAAATTTTTTCTTTACCAGCACTTCAGATATGGATATGGCCAAAACACTGCTAAATCTGCAAATGACTTTCAAATTTTCTAGTCTAGTCGCTCAGCTAACACAGCAATAGCAGCCGACAAAAACTGTTTAAAAGTTTTATCTGTTGGAAGCGGGAATGTGTTTATTTAACATTCTTCACATTTCTGCTCTTTCATTGTTTTTAATTTATTTTTTATGGGGAGCGCGATCCAATTGCGGGACCTCCCTACTATGCCGTATGTTATTTTATCCATTGCTTTTCTTCATAAACTGCTATGTGGTCCAGGCCCCTACGCAATGTATCCTTTTGAAGAGATATCCTTTAATATCATCAATGCCTAGAGAGGTTGCTAACAGCAGACAAAAATTTCTTCTCTACTCTCCTGTTTTGACATGACGTTGATCAAATATTACGTAATGAGGGGCGTAAGAGAATCATAATCCGACTAACTATATTTGTATTATTGGATTTAGACCTAAAATTCTTCAAAATTTTTGCCCACAATTGATTCCTAACAAAGAATAGTTGAGCAAAATTTTAACTTTGCATAGAGAAACTTCGTGATTTATCTAGTAAATATGAGGAAGCACACTTTTCAACAATCAAACCCGACTTTTTCTATTTTACTCCTTTGAGAGGTTAAAGGCTTCTAGGTTTGTTAGCTTGCACTGGAGATTCCTAAGATATCCTGTGGAGATTTTCCCACTCCCACAAACAAAAGAATCTCCCCCATCTCGGGTCGTAAATGATCACGTGGGCCGCCATTCGTCTTGTGATCGTATTTCACTAAAACCGCCCGCGGACGGAGAGGATTTAACCACATTGAGAATCGGCGATTTTGTCATGATTGACACTTTTGTCGTCTTTGACTTTGTAAAAAATGAGTGCTATTTTGAACAACGTTTTTATTTCTGAAGTCTTTTTTAACATCGATTGCCGTATGAATGGAATGTATTCGGGCGATAGTAGAGTAAATTTAACGCCGCAGCAAAACATTACAAAATTTTAGGATGATTTAAAAATTTTAGGTTAATTTTAGGAATTCAAGGGAAGCTTCAAACTTTTAGGAATTTTAGGACGAATGCGATCCCTGACGTTATGACCCGCTCTACATCATCTAGCTTTGTGAATGATTCCGGCCGTTACACTCTTCATGTTAAAAAAGTGTTGGGAGGGGGAGCCTTGTGGGGGCTCCAATCAAACTGGAAGTTATCCATGGTTTTTCTTTCAGTGGATACTACATGGAGAATTCAGATGTGCCATTATTTTCTAGCTCTTAAAGATCTCTACAATGTGAATATCACCAAGTCTACTGAAGGATTGGGTACACCTTCGGGTGAAACCGATCAGCCATTGAAACAACTCCAGTGGAGTTAGATCATGGCAGGAAGGAGGAAACCAAAAACCTTGCTGTTGGTGGAGAGTTACTAGCAGCACACTGAAACCACAGTCGGGGTGCAGGGAGTACTCATAAAAACACGACGCAATAGGAGGTGTACCCAAAAGCAGAAGGGCCAGCAGCTAAAGAATGTTGGGCCTGAAACGGAGAAGGTTGGAGGTACCAAACAACTGAGGTCGGTAGGTTCCACACCATCTCCAAGAAACCTGATCATGAAAAAGAGGCCAAGGATAGACATCCAACCAGGGTCATTTGCTCATGCAGTCCAGGTTATAAAGATGGCTGTTGTAAAAGACTCATTTCCCTCTGGAAAGCTGAGCAAGGAAGAAGTTGACCTCATCTAGGTGGTGATACTTGATAAAATAGATGAAATCCCCAAGGGTGAGCAACTTCCTAAAATCCATGGTTGTAGTTTGAATGCAGGAGCCTTGGTTCTTCAGTGCGATGATGCAATGGCTGTGGAATGGGTTAAGCAAACCTTTCACACCTTACAAATTTTAGGTGAGGCACTCAAAATTCTGAGTGCGAATGAACTACCTAAACCTGTTAAGGTGGCCATTATGACTAGGGATGTATACACCAAGGAGCCGGGCGTTTTGCTGAAGTGGCTTAACCATTTTAATCCGGAGTTGAAATCGAAGGAGTGGCATGTTTTACAAAAATTTGCGTAACCACACTATAAGATGGATCTTTGAGATTGAATTGGGGGGCTGCTGAAGCGATATGAAAGACTGACTTTGGTGCCTATACAGGTTTGGATCGAGGAATTTTCAAAATACTTTGGAATCCAAACGAAAAGCCCCATGGGAAGAAGGAGAAGGAGGTTCTTCCAGAAGATCAAGCAACCTCCTCTCAAGTAGTATCACCAGTGTTGATACTGACTTACTTAAGCTTGATGAGCTGGAAATTGATTCTAGCTCTGAAGGCACACTGTAACCTGTTTCACCCATGTCTGAGGATGAGATGGAAAGACGCTTGCAGGAATTTTAGCTAGGCACTGACCATTCTCATGACACTTGCAAGAATATTTCTTCCTAGTTTTTGCTTGCTGTATGGACAGTATCAATGTTGTGCAGATTAACCTATACCATAGTCGTTTGGCTTCTGCTCTTCTTGGCAAGAAGATGACTAGTGGTGAGGTTGATATTGCTTTAATTCAAGAACCCTGGAACCGAAACTGCAGGATCTTGTGTCTGGGGATCAAGGGCTACAATGTCTTTTATGATACATCTTATACCAGACCAAGAGCCTGTATTGCTGTTAGCAATAGGCTTAATGCCCTGATTTTTGTACACTATCTGAACAGTGATAATGTTGCTTTCAGGATGAATTATGATACTAATGGACGTAAGGATGAATTTTTCTTTATGCCAGCTTACCTTCCTTACGAAGAGAAAAATCTGCTCACAAAGGTGCCAAAGGATCTTATTGAGCATTGCACTATGGGCAAAAAGTTCATCATAGGTTGTGATGCAAATGCTCAACACACAGTGTAGGGTAGTAGTGACTGCAATTGACGAAATGATGAACTTTTAGATTATATTTTATATTATAATTTATTTTTTCTTAATAGAAACACTAAACCCACTTTTGTTACTGCAAACAGAAGTGAGGTTATTGATTTAAGTATATGTAGTAATACTGTGTATGGACTGTATAATTAATTGGAATGCATCAGATGATATAACTTTATCTGATCATCATTTAATTATGTCTTCTGTTAAAGGCCTCTCAAGACTAGCGACCAAAGGTAGGAACCCAAGGCAGACAAATTGGGGTTCCTATAAAGAAGACCTCTGTACCAAGACTGCAGGTCAATTTGGTAAATTTTCTTTGGTAGCTGACTTGGATTTGGCTTTTGACCAGTTGCAACAGGCCATTATCCTGTCATACTACCAGAACTATAAAGCTACTAATGCTGACTCCCCAAGGTTAGTTCCTTGGTGGTCCAAAGAGCTCAGCAGGTTATGTAGCGAATGTAGAAGACTCTTTAATAGAGCAAAAAAAAGTGGCGAGTGGCAGATTTACAAAACTGCCCTTACCTCCTACAATAAGGCTGTTAGAGAATCGAAGAGGAACTCTTGTAGAAATTACTGTGATGGCGTGAAAGACATATCTGCCACTGCGAAATTGGTAAAAATTATGTCAAAGGACAAGAATTGTAGTCTAAACACCATTAAGTCACCCAATGGTAAGTTCTCTGAATCTGGGTAGGAGACCCTTATTGAATTGTTTAAGGTTTACTGTCCGGTTTCGGAAAACAATAGTTGCAATTCTATTCCTATTGCTTGTTCCACAAGAATTGTAGTCTAAACACCATTAAGTTACCCAATGGTAAGTTCTCTGAATCTGGGTAGGAGACCCTTACTGAATTGTTTAAGGTTTACTGTCCGGTTTTGGAAAACAATAGTTGCAATTCTATTCCTATTGCATGTTCCACTTCTATTTGTGATAGTAGTAAGTGTTTAACGTGATCGTACTCCGCGTGAACACGACTGCAGGCAGTGGCAGGACTGCAGGCAGTGGCAGTGGCAGGCAGTGGCAGGAATTTTGGCAGTGGCAGGAATCTGTTAGAAAACTTTAGTGTAAACAAGCAACACATACATCAGTTATAGTACTGTCAAAATCCAAAAATTACTGTGTGCTGATTGGCTAATCACATTAGGTCAGCTTGTCACTAAGTTTTAACGCCATGTTATGCGTTGTGACTTGGCGTCTTTCTTGGTAGAATTCGCCAATTGGCGAGTGCCAGTGGGCAAGCACCGGGGAAGAATTTGTCTGTCTACTTCGAACCTTCAGGGAAGTAGCTGTGGGATCGTCAGCTTCGTCTTAGTATCGACAGTATGGTCTGTCGTGGATCTGCCATGGGGCAATCTGTTATGGCGTAAGATTATGTTGTATTATAGTGTAAATAAATGTAGATAAGGTTTTACTTCTGAGCTTTATCATTCAACCAAATTACAGTCCACTAGTATAGTCAAAACATGGTCAGTGCGAGCCAGAGACATACGGCGAAGAACATTAGTAAATTGTAAGTACCGATAGAAACTGTCGCACTTTAGTTCCTTAGTTTGCTAGATATGGCTAACAAAAACAAAATAGTAGTTTTGAACAGACAGAGAGGGTCTGTCAAAGGACAAATAACTAGAATAGCAGATAACATAGAAGATGCTGATGAAAAGGACAATGTAGAATCCGAAACCAAATTGGATACTTTGAGAAAATTAGAAAAGAAGTTAGAAGAAATAAAATTGGAATATTTCAGCATAGTAGAAGATGATGATGAATTGCTACCGCTAGAAACGGCAGTGGTGGAATTGGAGGAACAGTGCGAAAATCTAGAAGTAAGTCTTAAAAGACTTATTCTTTCCGCTAGTAAGAAATTAAATGAGGTTAAAGACAATAGTATACTTAGTGACAATAAAAGAGACAAAATAAATGTAAAACTTCCGGATATTCCATTGCCAAAATTTTCTGGACAGTATCAAGACTGGTACCTATTTAAAGAGCAATTTTCTATGTTAATTCATTCTAATGACAAGTTGAATGACTCTAAAAAATTATACTATTTAAAATCCACTCTTAGCGGAGCAGCGGTGGATATCGTAACTTTAGATGATTCATATATATCACTGTTTAAAGCATTAGAAGCAAGATTCGAAAATAAACGAATGATTGTAAATTGTCACTTAAACGAAATATTAGCTATAGAATTACCACCTCAAGAATCTGCAAAAGGTTTGAGAACCTTAGTCGATGGATGCCAAAAACACATCCGAGCTCTTAAAACAATAGGTTTGGAGCTTAATCAATTTTCGGAAGTGTTATTGATGCACCTAATTCTTAAGAAAATAGATGGAGAAACTAGAAAGCAGTTTTGAACTTAGTTTAGCTTCCACCGAATTGCCGGAATGGAGCAGTTATATAGAATTTTTGCAGAAATGTTGCTTAATTCTCGAAAATTTGCAACCACATACTAAGCCAGGTGGTAAACCCAAATATATTTTGGAGCAAAATCAAAGATCGAAAACTCTGTTTGTCAAGTCGGGAAATTCTAATAACAAAGTTTGTGTTATATGCCAAATGAATCATCCTATTTTTAAGTGTGAATCGTTTTTGAAACTTAATGAGCTTCAAAGATATGACCTAGTAAAGAAAAAGAATCTGTGTTTAAATTGCCTTAGTATGCATTATAGGATTGCATAGTGTCCTTCAACACGTCGATGTAATTATTGTAATTCAAAACATGTTCATTGCTACATCGTAATTTAGAGAAAACTACTTCTGCTGTGATTGAACGCAGTCTTCCCCCCGTTAGCTCACCGACGCAAGTCGCGAGTTTTGAGTATTTGGCCGAACAAATTGAAACACAAAATAAGCTGCCGAATGAAGTCTCATTATGTAATAGTAATAGCTCAGGAGGCGAAAAAGGAATTTGAAACGTTCTGCTTTCGACTTTCATAGTGTATGTGGAAAATGTTTATGGAAAAAGAATTCCCGTATGCTGCATTTTGGATAGTGGAAGCATGAGTTCGTTGGTAACTACTGAGCTAGCATATGTGTTGGGAATAAAGAAAAAGAAGTTTAATGTTTTGATTTCCAGTGTTAATGGTAATTTACCGAATTTGCATTCGAAACTAAGGGTGAATATTACGAATGAAGATGGGTCATTTAGAAAAACACTGGATCTTTTAAATATTCCTAAGATAACTGATTTAACTCCTTCACTGTATAGATTTAGCTAGTTTAAACATTCCTTCAGAAATAGTTCTTGCTAACCCAAATTTTGGAAAACCAAGCAAAGTGGATATGTTAATTGGAGCTGAACTATTTTATGAAATAATAGAGAACGGGAAATATTATTTATCTCAGCTAATATTCCAGAAAACAGTTTTCGAATTTATTGCCAGTGGTTTAGTAGAGGGACAACCCAACCAGCAATATTGTGGTATTTCTCAACAAATAGGTAATTTGGAGGAAAATATTCAAAAATTTTGGGATGTTAAAAATGTAGAAATGGAATCACGTCCTCTTGGCTTCGAAGAACAATTTTGTGAAGATCATTTCACTAAAAACTATAGAAGGACAAAAACAGGTAGATTTGTAATAAAAATGCCTCTTAAAGAAGATGCCTCAAGCTTAGGAAATTCTCAGAATATTGCCGAGAAAAGATTGGAACAATTGTGGAAACGTCTGGTGAGAACTCCTGCAATGTTACCTCTTTACAAAGACTTTATGGAAGAGTATGAAAATCTGCATCATATGGAAAAAGTCCCAAAGGAAAACAATGATTCGGATAGCTTTTATTTACCTCACCACGGGATATACAAACCCGAAAAGTCAACAACGAAGCTGTGTGTTGTTTTCAATGCGTCCTCGCCTTCGACAAATGGAAAAACATTAAATGATCTTCTTGTGAAGGAGGATGTTTATGACATTATGTTACGTTTTAGAAAACATAGATTTGTATTTACGATGGACATTAAACAAAGGTACCGCCAGATTCTCATAGATCCCAAACAAAGAAAACTGTTGAGAATACTTTGGAAGAAAGGTGAAGGCGATCCTGTAGATGTCTATGAATTGCAGATGATTACATATGGGACCGCAAGTACGCCCTTTTTAGCAATTCGTACGCTCAAACAGCTTGCCTTAGATGAAGGGGAAAATTTTCCTCTAGCAACACAAGTACTCCTTACGGACTCTTACATGGACGATATACTGTTGGGAGAAGATAATCTGTCTGCTACCAAGGACCTTCAATCCCAGCTCATTGGACTTTTGAGATGTGGAGGAATGACCTTGCACATAAATGGACTGCCAACAATTCTAAACTGTTGACTAATCTTGCCAACCATAATGAAGACTATTCCTTCACATCTGCCCAGGAAACTAAAGCTCTGGGAATTTTATGGAAACCGAACATGGATGCATTTTCATTCAAAGTAATAATGGAACAACCCAATAGAATAACCAAGAGATCCATACTTTCAGATATAGCTCGAATATTTGATCTGCTTGGCTTAATAGGGCCTGTAATTGTAAAGGCGAAAATATTTATGCAGAAGCTTTGGCTTCACAAGTTAGACTGGAACGATCCCATTCCTGAACATCTTGCAAATGCTTGGCTTCAGTTCACCACAACTTTAAAGTCTATAGAGAGTCTTCATATTGCTCGCTATATCTTAGTGCCAGATGCTCAAAAGCTAGTATTGCATGGGTTCGCCGATGCATCCGAGTCCTCTTACGGAGCGGTGGTTTATGTACAGTGCATCACTCAAGTGCACATCTCATCAAAACTCCTTAGTAGTAAATCTCTAGTAGCACCCTTGCAGATAATTTCCATTCCAAGATTAGAACTTACAGCCAGCCTGTCTTTTAGCAAAATTAATTGTTCCTATACTTCGTTGAAGTTGAAAATCGATGAAGTCTTTCTCTGGAGTGATTCGACCATTGCCCTTATGTCGATAAGAACGCCAGCTTATCAACTAAAAACTTTTGTGGGAAACAGAGTAGCTAATATCCAAAGATATACTGCACACTACCATTGGAGACACGTATCATCAGAAGACAATCCTGGCGACATCATTTCTCGAAATTTGGACCCTGAAATATTGGACAATCGTCTGTGGTGGAATGGTCCTGATTTCCTTTCCCAAGAGATCGCAGTCAAGAGTAACGATGACTTAGCCTCTAATACTGAAGAGACCTTTCTAAGAGAGATGAAACCTTTATCACCTAGTTTGGCCCCAACCAGAATCTTAAATGACTCTAAAGACACTTATGAACTATTGACCTCTGCTTTGACTGCGCAGACTAATGACTTTTTGTCCAACTTTCTTGATCTTAGTAACAATTGGGTTAAACTAATTAGGATTTTAAGTTTTCTTTTCAGATTCATTAGCAACTGTAAACCCACACGTCACCGAACAAGTGGACTCCTTTCTGCTAAAGAGCTAAAAGATTCAGAAATGCTTTTAATTAAGCAGGTCCAGCATAGAGAATTTCCAAAAGAAATTAAATCCCTAAGACAAAGGGAAGGCCTTACAGATAACAGACCCGGGTCATTCCATATGGGGACACCCAATGAGTGTTGCTCTATAGTCACAGATTTTTTTTTTAATTTTTACCATGGATACACATGGTAATAAAACCTCCAAATCTGAATTTGTAATGTATATATCCTAATAATGGCCCCAGATACAGGCATTTGAAAAATGGTCATTTTTGCAAAATGGCGGCCATCTTGGATTTTGCACTAATGTTTAGAAATGTAATAGCTTGAGAACTAATGGCTCAAATTAAATAATTCTGCTACCAATTTAAAGCTATTTATATCAGGAATATAGGTGCCATATCAAAATAGTGAAAAATATATATGTTAATATTGTTATTACATGAAATTTGCAAAAATCACCTCTGGATTGATAGGTAACTTTAATGGGCTATAAAAAAATTGGCCCCTAATATTTTTTTCTGAAACTTGGTACAAATACTAACTAATGTGTGCACTTTAGGTACAAAAAAATTTAGAAAGGTAATATTTCTTATTACAGAGAAAAATAGCTTTTAAAATATATATATATTTTAAAAACAAAGAGTGAGCATAAACAAAACACAGGAATTTTTTACACACTAACTAGTATGTGTGCTTTAAGTAAACAAAAATAAAATGGTAATATTTAATTTAATAATTTAAAATTTGCTGTTATACGTATAGGAAATCGGTGTAAAAATCTCTGGGATGATGAAATATTCTAATAAAAATCTTCCTAAAACCATACAGTTATCACTCTTATTTTTATTTTCTTAGTTCAAATTATAAAATGGGCATTTTCTATATTCAGTAAATCTGTAGATACCCATTTTTTCTTAGTGGCCACTGGCACCTAAACCAATTTCATCTAAGAGGCAGTACAATAACCTTTGGCCTATTTATAAATGACAACTATCACATAAAGCTGAAGCTTTTCAGTATACATGTAGTTAATTTCACAAAAAATAATTTGTAATTAGATAATATAAAGCACTCATTTTCATGAACAGCACTAAAATAATAAAAAAAAATTAAACACAGAACTACAGCATGTCTATCACCAAAAAATATCTTTAAAAATATCACCCTGCCCGCTCCAAGGGAAACACTGGGTGATATCCCTATCTAGGTGAAATAAGTACCTAAACATAAACAAACAAGCTGTTGAAGAAGGAAGTGATCCTATAGCACCAATATTGTTTCTGGAACATTTAAAAACACCTGCTTCTTGGTCACATGAGACATCAGCTGCCTATAGCCTCAGAATTTTCAACTCTAATACTCTCACAGTTCTGTTATATAAGTAATAGCAATTAACATATATTAGTTGCCAAAGTTCCTGAAATGATTACTTAACCTGCATCATCTGTTTTCTCTTAGGTTGAGTTTAAAATACAATGTTATATTACATTTTTGGGTGACTTATTCCTTTCATAGCTCATTTTTGTTCAAGTGTTCAGAGCTGAGTATGTTCAACAAATAAATCAGTGAATTGTGCTTCTATGATTATTTCTTTTATTTATCTTCCATGATTAGTTCTTGTCTTATGCTATAAAAATTGAATGTTTTGTATGCAAGAAAATCAATGTGTCATTAAATACTGAGTTTATTCCTGTACTTGTGTCCTGAGTGGTAGTGGAAGACCCAGGCCGTCCGACTCATCCAGAGGACTTGAGCAACTATTTGGACGACCTGGAAGGCCTCCTGAGTGGTAGTGTAGTATCTGCAAGATTCACAAGGATGAATATCTGAAATGGTACAGTTTAAGACAGAAAACTTGTGATTCATTTAATTTTAATAAACACCTCACCAAAATCTGAGCTGCACCTAATACCAATTTCTCTCAGACTGTCAATGATAAATCAGGAATTACTCATTCCAGGAAAAAAACTCTGCACTTCTTGTTATTCTTCCTTGCATTCATCAATTAGTGAGTCAGAGGTTCATACTGCTGACATGGAGATGACTAATGATGCAGATTATAGTGAAGTCAGAATAATAATGGAACAATTGAATAAGAGCTATGAACTTTTGGATTTATTGCCAATAAAGGTCAATAGATTTAGCTCTAAGAGAAAACTCAGTTATATGCAAGTTAAGAAATTAAGTAGCCATGTTGCTACTAAAACTGATACAGTATTGGGTATTGAAAGTATTAATAAGCCACAAAATTCAAAAGATATTTACTCAAATTGCACGTCTATGATGGAAAAATTATTGAATAAGTTTTCTTTAGATGCATTAAAGAAAAGTTGCAAATTTTAAAATTAGTCCAAGATTCGTGGATAGTCCAACAAACAAAGACTTGTTATATACTACAGAGAATTTAGTAAAAAAAAAAAGGAAGAAAAATAAAAGAAACAGAAGGGATGTTATCAATGACTAGTGAAATATGTGTTAAATTAAATTCTGATACTATAAAAAAATTACTAGTTTTCATTAAAACAGTCGTTTGTGTCCAGGAAAAAAAGATTGCATATCTATACCAAGTAAAAATGGGAAAATATTAAAACAAAAAAGATTACTTTTGCATAATTTAAAGGAATTATACCCTGCATTAAAGAAAATCAAAATGAAGTAAAAATAGTATCTAAATTTTGTACACTACATCCAACAGAATATGTAATTGTTGGAAGCAAAGTTGTTAATTCTGTATGTGTTTGTATCATTAAAATATTAAACTCATGCTTCATACCATCCATATCAGTGACTATACTACATTATTATTAAAAGAAACAAGTTTATTAAACTGAATCAGAAAAGTATGGTACACAGGTGAGAAAACTGTCCATCTTCAGAAATTCTTAAAGAAGTACAAATGCATCTCAATGAATTAGAAATTAATATGTGTTTTGTTTGTATATGTTATGTTTATACATTCTCATGGCCCAAGTGCATCATATATATGGCCAAAACCTCTAGATGTGTGCCAATGATTACAATACTGGCTATTAGATGAAATTGGTTTAGGAGCCAGTGGCCACTAGGAAAAAATGGGTATCTTCAGCTCTACTGAAATACCCTTTTATAATTTGAAATAAGAAAATAAAATATAGAGATAACTGTATGGTTTTTAAGAAGATTTTTATTAGAATGATTCAGTATGCCAGAAATTTTTACACCAATTTCCCATACATATAACAGTATTTTTTTAGTTATTAAATTAAATATTACCATCCTAATTTCTTTTTGTACTTTAAGCACACATACTAGTTAGTGTGTAAAAAATTCCTGTGGTTTGTTTTTGCTCATTTGTTTTTAAAAAATATATTTTTTTTAAATGATTAAGACATTGCATGTCAAATGTTAACTAAATGTATATATTTTAAAAGCTATTTTTCTCTGTAATAAGAAATATTACCTTTCTAATTTTTTTTGTACTTAAAGCACACATATTAGTTAGTATTTGTACCAAGTTTCAGAAAAAAATATTAGGGGCCATTTTTTTTATAGCCCATTAAATTTGCCTATCAATCCGAAGGTGATTTTTGCAATTTTCATGTAATAACAATATTAAAATATATCTTTTTTACTATTTTGATGTGGCACCTATATTTCTGATATAAATAGCTTTAAATTGGTAACAGAATTATTTAATTTGAGCCATTAGTTCTCAAGCTGTTATATTTTTAAACATTAGTGCAAAATCCAAGATGGCCGCCATTTTGCAAAAATGACCATTTTTCAAATGCCTGTATCTGGGCCATTATTGGGATATATACATTACAAATTCAGATTTGGGGGTTTTATTACCATATGTATTCATGGTAAAAATTAAAAAAAAATCCATGACTATGGAGCAACAAGTTTTTCTTAAAATGGGTGTTTTCGCATGGAATGACCAACCGTTAAGGTTCTTAAATCCCCTTTTGGACTCTGAGGAAATCATTAGAGTAGGTGGACGGTTGCAAAACTCTAAGTTGAATTATTCTAGTAAGCATCCTGTTATCCTGCCTCATAATCACAGACAAAGTGAATTAATTGTAGAATGTTATCATAAAAAATTTTTGCATGTAGGACCACAGTCACTTTTGAGTCATGTAAGACAAAATTTTTGGATTTTAAATGGTAGATCTCTTGCACGAAAGATTGTACATTATTGTGTCACATGCTTCCAAAACAAGCCTTTAGTAGCTAATCAAATAATGAGAAATCTTCCTTCAGAAAGAGTCACACCTAATCCCCCTTTTTTTAATAGTGGGGTAGATTTTGTGGGCCTTTTCAAATTAAATATCAAAATCAAAGAAAAGGAATCTATAGTAAAGTTTATGTAGCCATATTTATTTGCCTTGCTACCAAAGCAATCCATTTAGAATTAGTGTCAGACCTCACATCTGAAGCATTCTTGGCCACTCTCAAAAGATTTTTTGCTAGAAGAGGTAGAAGCGCTACCATTATGTCCGACAATGGTACCACATTTGTCGGAGCTAAGTCGGAACTAAAAAGTCGGAACTAATCATTTAAGCATCACCTTAAAAGAACTTTGGGCACGGCTAGAGTAACAGTAGAAGAATTTTTAACCGTTGTTACTCAAATAGAAGGTATTCTAAATTCAAGACCTTTGTTTCCCTTATCATCTGATATTAATGAATTTGAAGTGCTAACCCCAGCTCATTTTTTGATTGGTCGTGCAATTGACTCCTTTCCAGAACTTCAACTATTAGAACTAGCTGATAACAGACTATCTAGATGGCAACGAGTAACAAAGCTAACAGAAACTATTTGGAAGCGATGGCACCGGGACTATCTTAATCATTTGCACGAAAGAAACAAATGGATGGTTCAAAAGGATAATGTCCAAACCAGTTGCATGGTACTCCTAAAGGAAGATAACTTACCCCTTTAAAATGGGCTCTGGGAAGAATTGTAGAAATCATACCTGGTTCGCGTGATAAGGTGCGAGTAGTTAGAGTTAAAACTGCCACAGGTGTAACACTCGAGCTATCTCCAAAATTTGTATATTACCTATTGAAGAGCTTAAAATGTAGTATAGTATTTGCACTTATTTTGTATTCTGTGTTTATCATGCAACTGTTTAGATGTTTATGTATCTATTCTCATTTTTAGTTATTTATCTAAGTCGTATAGTATGAGATATTTTTCTGTACAGATTGTAAGTTGAATGTTACTGCAACATGTCAACGTGGGGCAGTATGTTGCACCTTAGTGTACTTCTTGGTAGAGTTCGCCAATTGGCAAGTGCCAGTGGACGAGCACCGGGGGAGAATTTGTCTGTACTTAAAATCTTCATGGAAGTAGCTGTGGGATCGCCAGCTTTCGTTTTAGTATCGACAGTATGGTCTATCGTGGATCTGCCATGCGGCAATCTGTTATGGTGTAAGATTATGTTGTATTATAGTGTAAATAAAAGTAGATAAGGTTTTACTTTGAGCTTTATTATTAAACCAATACAGTCCATTAGTATAGTCAAAACAGGTTCCGCTAGTAAGAAATTCCTACAGATTGAGACATCAACATCCGCATTATGCTAATTTTCTATTTCAACCCATTAGAAATTAACATACTCCAGAAAATATTAACTTTAACTTCTACTTCAAAAAACATTAACTTCAACTTAAAAAAAACATTAACTTCTACTTCAATCACACAGCACTATTTAAGCTGGTGGATGTGTTAGTAGAAATTGTCTGGACTATGTTGTCTTCTGTCTTCTGTTATGTGACCTGTATTATGTGGTCTGTTGTTTGACCTAGTGATGATACTGTTCAAACATTACTTATTTTCTAGAATGTTCTAGAATGTTCTTAATGATGTTGTGTATGTTTCAAAGTGTGATTGCCGGTAAATTGGCAAAGTATGTGGCTGGTTTGGTTAAGCCTAATTTTCTGTCTGCTATGTTATTTCAAGACTCTGTTGATATGATTTTTTATTAATTTCGTAAAAATAAATTTAATTAATTTTTTCACATATTTACTCTTCACTAACATGTCTAGATAAACCACTGCTACTTCTGCAGAAGCCTTCATGGCAACGTGCAATATGGAATTTTTATCAGCTTTTAATTTTTTAAAAATATTTATGCATGCCAACAAGTGGGTTATGGGTCCTAGTACAGCAGCTCAAGTGGTTACGAAACTCTGCTTATCTAGAACATGGATAAAGTCCGAACGAGCTCCAAGACTGGGCCATAGCCGCATAAAGCTAAGTATGGCTATGACTCTTTATATGGAAAAACTTCGTTGAGATAATTACCCACACAACACAAGTACGTCTATAATAAGTCCAGAGGAAGTCCTATGCAGGATTTCAGGACTTCCAAAGGAAGTCCTATATTTTCCTAAAGACGTCTTAAGGAGGTCCATAGGACATACAAATGTCTCTTTTTCTTACGTCCTGTGGAGATCCATTTTAGGATGATTTAATGACTTTTCAGGATGTGTTTAGGTTTTTAGTGGATTCTTTAGGACATACCACAGGAGGCTTTTGGGACGTACGGGATGTCTTACGGCACGTAACTGGAGCCTATGGAGATCCTATTCAGTACGTGTTTAGGCTTTTAGTGGAATATTCAGGAACTTGTGGGACGTATTGCAGCATAGCACAGGAGACTTTCGGGATGCTTTGTGGAATACCATTGAAGGCTTTTGGGATGTGTTATGCATATCATTGGAGGCTTTTGGAGCTATTTTTAGGAGGATTGACAGTGGTTCTAGGCTTTCTATAGGTTTCTTCAGGGAGATTATGGGACGTGTTCTAGCACATTATAGGAGGATTTTGTATTTTTCAGGATGCTTTTCCTCTAGCTGCTTGTTTTATTTTCCCCATGTTAAACAGTTCCTAAATCACTAATTAGTTTAATTTTTTTTAAATTTCTTTCCATGTTTTTATTAAACATAGATGAGAATAGAAATGTGTTTTTAAAAAATTGTTAAAATAGAAGTATTTCTAATATTTTTGTAAAATGAATGCACATCACTTTTATAAACATACTAGAGAATACTTTAATTTTGCAGATTTTTTAAGAAAAGCATAAACCTTTCTCTTTTCTAAATCTACAATTGATAGACAACAGGCAAGCTAGAGACTATTTCCCATAGGCTAACATGGGGGAAAAAAAAAAGAAACAAGCAGTTAGAAAAAGAATATCATCTTAATAGATCATTTAAAATTACAACATTAGAATTATCATGAAAGAAATCCAGTAGTCAATATAGTTTATATTTATGACATCCAAATTTCATTTGTTTGATGACAGAAACTAGTATTCATTTAAAAGTAATCAACTTATTTGTAGTATTAATAGTCAATGTTTTCTTGTTACTAGGGAAGACATTTGTCGCCTTCTGTCTAGTAATATTTTTTCAGTTAAACCTTGGAATACAGATATACTGCTATTTCCTCATATTTTATTCCATT
Source organism: Amaurobius ferox (assembly GCA_951213105.1). Taxonomy (NCBI): domain Eukaryota; kingdom Metazoa; phylum Arthropoda; class Arachnida; order Araneae; family Amaurobiidae; genus Amaurobius; species Amaurobius ferox. The sequence goes on along the minus strand of OX578133.1, from coordinate 201,611,950 downwards.
TTGATCCAAATATGTGTCACGTGAATGAATCTCTCATAGGATTACATTTTCTGACTTTTTACAGTTTTAAATTTAAAAAAAAAAAGCAATATATCAATATCTTAAGTGTCATAAATGATGCAATTTAATTTTAAATAAAAACATGTGCATAGAAAGTAAAATTTTCATATACTTTCTATAAATTATTTTGATTTATTCATATTTGAAATATAGCTGCATGTTGAAAAGTAATGGCTTTTAATATCTGATGAATAACTCATGAAAACAATGATATTCATTTATTTATAAAGTGTGCACTGACTCTATAACATTGAGTGTATTTAAATACTTCTCTAAATCATTGATTTATATATCTTTTTTCATAAGATTTAGTGGCAAAAATTCATTTGCCCCGAATAACAAATAACTATTTACTGAGAAAATTATGAAATCTTCCCACTTTATAACACAAAAATTCTGACTCATCTATCACCTATTATCAATTTCTTTTAGTGGTAAAATATTTTTATAGTTGAATATAAAATTTTGTCATTTACAAATAAAAAAAACTCAATCACATTCTGTGTATTTCAATAAATGTAAAAGTAATTTAGATCATAAAAGAATGTTATTTATTGGTCAAATTAATATCACCTCCACTACCGTGATATTTCATTAGTGATATAATCTGTTTAATGTGAAAACAAATATGCAAAATTCAAGCGATATACTATAGAGAATTCTAATAATTTGATTTATTCACAGTCCATCTGTATAAGTTATGGACCATAATTTATGAAATATTGCCCTAGAGAGACATGCAAAAAGTCCCACATTTAAAGGAATTTACTTAAATTATTTTATACTTACTTTATTGGATAGACCGATTTTTGGTATGATACATTAAGACATACATACATAAAAACATTTTTTTTATTATAGAATAAATAAAAACCTAATATACACAATTCGATTTATATTATTATAGTTCTACAAAATTTCCAATCTTCAGCGGTACATGAATGTTCCGTTTATCCATTGTCTTCATGGCAATATATCTAGAAAAACAATAATCATATATATATTAGATAAAATCAGAAAAGTACTTAGCATAATTGGTTTTCCAAAAATATTTGCATTATAAATATAAATTAAAGAAATAATGTAGGTTTCAATGACGTTTTCATAATTTCCCTCAAAGCAAAATTATGTCCGTAGAATTTACATACAGGTAACGATAAGTGTATATACAAGTAAGCGTAACGATTATGTTCCACACTTCAAAAAACAGTATAGGGATTCTATATTTGAGTTCATTCCAATAGGGATACTCTATGAAAGGCGAGTTCATTTTAAATGACAATTCCAATTTAAAACACAATGAAATCACAACTCTATCTTTGATCCAACACATATTTGACTTAAATCAGTTATAAATTAAAGTTATATTGACATTCTATATCTTTAATTCATTTCACTATATTCTCTTTTTCACATGTTGTGATTCCGTGTGCAAAAAAAAACCAAAAAACAAGTAAATGTGTTGATGCCAGTTTCCAAACCTGACATTCCCCCAAAGCAAAATGATGTTCATGGAATTTATATTGCAATTTGACAAATAAATTCCAGCAGTTGAACTATAAACAAGCTAGTAGTTTTTGTAGATGTTATTTATAAGGAGTACACCATAAGTATGAAAAACAATCATGATAAACTTTAGGATGACCGGCTGAGTCTGCTCTGAAACACATACACTCTTTTAGAATATGCGATGAAGTAAATTATGATAACTTCTTACTGTACAATAATATAACCAACCCCCCCCCCCTCTACTTTTTTTTTTCCCAGAAAAAATGTGAATTAAGTAAAAACAACAAAAATACTTAACATATACCACAGGCATTTAAATGCTCATAGTGTACCTATAAGTAATTTTTTAATGTTGTTTACTTTGTAAGTTTTAGTATTACATTTAAAAATTTTTTTTGCAAGACATAAAATAGATTATACTCACCCCCACTTCTCTCAAAGTTACGACAAATAACAGTTAAGCATTTATTTTACATTTAATATAGATAGATAAGGATTCCAATTTTCACCATAGTTTTCGTTATTGGGAGTAGATTTGTTTTGACAATATACAGGAATTTCCCCATCACTCAATCACTTACTGTTAATTCATTTTAATTGCATACTATGAAATCTAAAAATTTACATATGCAGTAAATTGCAGACTAAAATCATAACTCCTCACAGTTCATTTGATAAATTGAGGTAAATAGGATTCAATATCAGAAATTAGCGAAGACAGAGTCACTTTTTATACAATTAATGAAGAGCTGCCTCTGACTAGCAATAAAGCAGCGTATTTAGTATTACTACTACAATGGGATTTCTTTTTATTTTGCAATATTCTTTGCACATAATTATGCTATTATTCAATACCTACGTAAGTGGGGCCAACTGTATTACCACCAGAACGTTAATGTTATAAAGCTAAGGTTTCTTAGCCAGACAAAAATATATGACATAATATACAAAACAATTAATTTCCTTAATTACACTCATAGATAAAAATTTTTACATTGCTCCCAATACATCCTCATAGTCAAGTCAGAATAGCCCAAATGGCTGTCAATCAATTCAAAGACTGTAATAAATGATAAAAAAATTAGGTGATAAGCGATATTATAAGAATGACTTATCCGACTGCGTATTGTAAAACAAAAAATCAATATAGAATATAGTAAGGTTGACCTATCTATTTTTAAATCAATTTATTTTTTAATTCATTAAACATATTTTCTGCAACTATAGCAATACTAACCTCTTATGATTCTATTTCAACACAATCATCACTTGCAGAATAATCGTCAAAAATAAGACCTAGCAAAACTCCTTTTTCTTGTAACCTATTTTACATTGAAGTATCTTCATAAGCAGAATCAGAAATGGATTGTTGGTTCTCTTTACTGTTTTCAGATGAGCATCACGTCTGTTATAATTTAAACATCCACAGGCAATCTTTACTTGTTTGGGCTTAATGTCTTTGGGGATGAATCTTTGTCACCAAACTTATTGTTGCTCCTGAGATTTTGCTTTTACTTAAAGAAGTAATCTGAAAAAAAAAAAAAAACATTTTTTACCTTTCCCAAACTAAAAACTTCACAATATCCAACATACATGCATTTAATTGTTCGCTATAAGCAATATGTTTTGTTTAACATTATAAAAGTATAGAAGATTCAAGGTGACAGAAAAAAAAATTTGCAGTAACCAATAGTTTGCTACAATATCTGAGCTAGCAAGCTCCACTCTAGGTTGAAATGAGTATTTTGGATCTACAAATTTTATTTTGACAATCAAGATTTTAGACCCAATCATCATTTTCTCTGTCTAACTTTTCTGCTTTTTCCCTCATGTATCAGTAAGCATATGTACTTGCACCCGGCTCCTAATTTCTAACCCTAGCACCACTATATTACTTTTAACCCTTTGCGGATGGCGGCTTTTCAGAACTGATGTGGCCCAAAGGATGGAGCATTTCACTTCCGAACTGTTCCAAAGGATGGTGCATTTCACTTTCGAACTGTTCCCAAAGGACGGCATATTTTTTGCACTTAGCCTAACTAAAAAAAAAAAAGTCATCCGTTACAGCATTCTACTTTTTTCAGGAATAAAGGAAATACTTATTTTCCATTAAATGCATATGTTACACGCAAATTATCTTTTATTTAAATATTAAAATTTCATATGATTAAAAATGATTAACTAACTTGATTAAAATTGTTACTTGTTACGCAGGAAAAATATTAAAATGATTGTACTTAATACTTTGCACAGCTAATAGAGATTATGTACAATTTTTAGGAAGAAAATAGCTTTGTTACTAATTAATACGCCTTTTACGCATAATGTATTTCAAACATGGATTCACACACAAACATTGCAAAATTTGCATTTATGAAAACTGTCCGTGTGCTCATCAGAAATACCAAATATCCACGAATCTTCATTATCTGCATTACTTTTATGACTATTCTGTTCGATTACCATGCTAGTATGCTAGTATATTCTTCTATACATAAAAATGTCTTGACATAGCCATTCCCTTATCCGAAATAACCTAATAAATTCACTACCGAACATTCTGCTAAAACCCAAACTTGAAAGAAAATACTCTCTTACATTCTAATAATTCACCAATGCAATCATTAAACTCAAATCGAAACGAGAACACATACTCAATAACAGCATAGCAAGAGTTTGGCAGAAATGATTTGTTTGTTTATATTACAAAACCATATTTTACCCTTTTGGATGAAGTGAGGATTCATAGGGAACTCCTATACCAAGGTTAAATATTTGCAAAATATGTTGTAAATGTTAGAATGGATATTTAGCACCATCTAGTATTCAAATAAATTCAAACGAATATGTTCCACATGAAAGCGCACATTGGTATCAGTCGCTCTTTAGGGTAAATTTCTCCTGGACGCGAATACATGACTGTCGTCCTTGAATGCAGTTTCACAGTTGACGCATGGATGCGCCTACCGTCCGCAAAGGGTTAAACAGCTAAATTAAAATTGTTGCTGATGATTTTTAATTTGTCAGTTTACCAAAATGTCAGTTATAGTTTTGTGACTAATACGTCTGTTAGTTCAAACAGTTTTCATTAGGCCTATGATGCGATTCCTCTCAAAACCCAACAACTGTTTCTAGAGCCATAGAGTATGTCTCAACAGCATCTTTGTACACAATTTGCAGTATGAAAGCAGGAAATAAAGTTTCATTTGCCTGTGAGTGAGAACACTGGTCGTTTAAAATGCTGCACTTTGCGTCCTTTTAATGAGCCCTATAATATCATTGGCACTGACAGTTTGATCATTTGCAAAACTTAATAAAACAACATGCATTCCAAGTTTAACGACTATAGCTGAATTTTTTTTGCAACTGTGTATTTTCTTAACAGAAAAAAGCAGTATAGTAAAAGGGTTCTTCAGGTTTTAGTTTTGTTCCATGTAGAGTGAATTTATACCACCCAAGCTATTTGTGTTGTATAAAAAACCTTACTAGTAAACAAAATGAAATTACAAATAACTGGGAGCTAAAATTTCTGAAACATATTGGAAATGTTACATTATTATAAGTGTGCAGAATAAGTATAAAATACAATTTTAACTGTACAATTAAATTTAACTTTGTAATAAGAACTTATAAATTTAAGTAAATCCCGGAGAAACATAAAATACTTATGACTTTCCTGTATAACCGCTACTTGTTTTCAAAAAATTTCATTTTGAAAATAAATAATGAAATTGCGATACCAAGCACAAAAAATGCAAAGTATAACTTTGAGAATGGAGACATAAGAATCAAATTAAAAATTAAAATAAAAAGCTTTTTATGAAAACTATAACATACAGAGTAATATAAAATAATATCTAACTGTAAATAAAATCGTATCTGTTTACACAACCACCAAAACAAAATGATAAATGACAAAAAATATATCACAAACTTTTGAAGTGCATAAGACTATTAGGTAACTTATAAAATAAAAATGTTTAAATATGTAATTAATTGCAAATAGGTTCCAAATATGACAAAATAAGCATGTGATTGTTGCATATGTTAAACTGAAAAGATAATTTTTATTTTGTCTGCAAAATTAGTTACAATTTTGGAAATTTTCACATACAGACTATGCGGGGCGCGGTAGCCCATTGGTTAGCGCGCTGGAGTTGCACTCGGTAGGCCCGGGTTCGATTCCAGCCACTACCAAAACTGCCGCCGTGTTCATGCGGAGTACGATCACGTTAAACATGTGGGTCCGAAAGTCCTTCAGAGAGGTTGGTGGTAGGGGAAGGAGGGTACGGTCCCTGTGGATGCCTCCCCCACTGGGTTCCGGTCCAAATTGGGAGGCACTTCCCGACCGTCCAAACAGTTACCTTACACCTTTTTGGTAGGTCGGACGGTCTGGGTTTCAACAACAACATACAGACTATGCATGTACATCTACGTTTCATACGTACCTCTGACTTGTATAATAACATATTAAGATAGACTTAACATATTAAAACTTGTTACATTGGCATTTCCAACCGCTCCATTCAATATTATAGCAGAAAACTTGAAATATTTATGTCATATTTGATGATTACACACAAAAATTCAAATATAACCGTTCATTATTTTCTGATGATCCGCTAAATTTAAACAATAACCAAGTAAATAATAAATATCAATACCGCATTTTACTACACAAGTAAACCTTTTAAAATCTTTAATTACTTTAACTAATGAAAGAAAAATTATAAACAAAACTGCTGATTGCATTATAAAAAACAGATTTATATTTTCTTATAAAACCAAACAGGAAATATACAGATATGACACTTTTGTGTTTATCTTTATTTATAGTATTATTAAAATATAAGATGATTAAGGTAATATTAAATTTTGAAATATAGTATGTGTCATCCTAACATGTATCTTCGAGATTCATTTTATATGAAAGAAGTGATTGAGGTAACAATGACAGCAAATATATTATATAATAATGTCATAATTTGTGAGTTTATATTCTTAAACTTTAAACATAAGCAAAGTTTCATAGATGTACTTTTCCCGTTTGTTTTTTAAACAAGCTCTTTTTACAATACAATCAGCATTTCTGCTTCAAATATTTTTTTTATTGGGTGAATTAATTAGAGGTTATGAATAGTATGTTTATTAGTACAATGTAGTGGAAAATTTTGAATACTGTTTGCCGAAACAAGGATAATAAAATTTAGATATAAGTACACTTCTTGAGAGCTAACAATTCTTAACAGGTATCACTTATTAGAATTGGATAAAGTATTCGTGAGTTTGTTAATAGTCATCATCCAAGACGATTAATGCACGGCAACACTAACAGATTCAGGGGGGGGGGGCTAGAGGACTAAAGCCCCCAAAATTAAATATTCTGCAGTAGATGAAATGACATTTTTTTCCCTGTACCCTTGTACAAGGTTAAAAAAAACTTATATTGTACCTTTGTACAATATAAGGTTAAAAAAAACTAACCCCCCCCCCCCCCCAATGGTAAAAACAAAATTATAAAACAGAAAGATTTGAAACATTTCGTCCTTGCATGATTAGAAAACTTGAAACATGGTAATAAATCACATGCTTATAGAGATGTTTACACAATTAAAATTAAAGCAAATTAAGAATTGTATAACATTCTAAACTTTATTTTTGTGTTCCGAGTATTAAAAAGATTCAAACCTATTCAATTACACTTCAGAAAAATTGAAATATTTTGCTATACAAGTGAAATTCCATAAAAACAGAATAATCGCGATCTACCGATTTCTGTCGGAAATCTTTAAGTTTTGCCTAGGCGGACATCAATATATTGATGTCGGACTAGGTTTTGATTAACTATAAAAATTTTATATCAGCAGTTCACATATTAAAAGACAAACAAAATTTCTTACCGTTGCACGTGAGAGTAGTTCGTTTATCGAAAAATCAAGATGGACACCGGAAGTCGTTCTGCACAGAGCGGTTGACTGACGAAAGACGCATGGTGCGCCCTCTAGGTTAACGGAAGTTCCAGAAGACGTCATACAACATTTCAAATGGAGTACGATTGGAACACATTGCAAGATGGTCTTAAGTAAGACGTCTGTGGACGTCGTGCTTAGGATATGACAGTTGTAGGATTTACGGGAGCTTTATTGGCTGTCCACTGGAAGTCTGTGGTTGTGTGGGTACTCAACCTGGAGTACAGACTTAAAATTTGCATTGATGAGTGATGGATTATACGGCTTCATCACAGGAACAGAGGAGAAACCAGTTGAGAACACGACCAGAAAAGAAAAATTAGATTATCAAAGGCGAAAGGAAAAGACATTGTCAACACTCTATTATAGCTTGGAAACTGAATACCGTGATTTAATTTCTGCAGTTGATGAACCGTTGATGGCATGGGAAGTATTAAAAGAACAGTTCGAGCCAAAGTCCAGGGCTGGACTGATGAGACTGTTTGACGATTTTTTTAATGAAAAACCAGTACCTGGTGAACCTGTTGGACTTTTTATATCTAGGATTAAGAAGTTAGTGTCAAAGTTAAAGGATGCCGGACACCAATGGCCGAGGTCCTGGTTGCGTTCCAGACAATACGACATCTTGGTGACGATTTTAGAAGCATAGTACAGACATTGTATAGACTGCCAGATGACCAATTTACTCTAAAGCACATCGAAACAGAGTTGCTTGCGGAAGAAGACCAGATTGCCCAGTTACACGACAAGCAACAAAATGGAAGTAAGACTTTGGCTTTCAATGTACATAAATCTAAAAATGTGTGTAAATTTAAATAAACGGATAGGCCCTTGCCATGTATGCAAGGCTTATGGTCATCTTAAGGCAAATTGTAAACAAAACCATGCAAAATTAAGTGAAATCCAGTCTAGCATTGAAAATTGTAATACTGAATCGACCGACAAATTCAGTTGGGTTGTTGACACGGCAGCAACTAAGCATTTTTGCAACAATTTGGAATTGTTCGACAAATTTAAAGAGCTTAAAGGGACAACAATGTCTTTAGCTGCCAGTGATCAAGAAAGCCCAATCGAAGGTGTCGGATCGATCAGTATGTATGTTAAAATGAATAATATGAAGAATTTAATTCGTTTAACAGATGTAATGTATTCACCTAAACTGAGGAGAAACTTAATTGCTGCTTCAATTCTAGAAGAGCAAAATTGTAATTTCGCAGGTAGAAATGGTTTTATTACTTTTTTCAAACCAGATGGTAATAAATGGTTTTATACCAAAAGGCAAAATGACTTGTATTTCCTCAGGCCTTAATATGAGATTAAAACCAAGAATTTTAATGTTGAAAAGTCAACAGAAAGTAAAATTACTAAGCCTAAAACTCAAAATGTTAAGCCTAAAAATTCTAGGGATCTTAAAAGTAAATGTAAAAATAATGATTCATGTGCTTGTAAAACTAAAAATGATTTTAAAAATTCTTATACGTCTTTTAAAAATCCTAATATGAAAAGTAATTTTAAGACTTGCAAACCTGTAAGAAGTAATGGTAGTAATGTTAAAAGTGTAAATAGAAATGCCAGTAAAGTTTTTAAAAGTAAAATTGTAAATTCTAGTGTTAGTGTTTTTAAACGAAGTGGTTAGGCAACCTGCATGTGCGGTTGCGGAAACGATGTAATTTGGCTGCCGTCAAGTGTGGACGCGCATTGAGCTACCTGCAAGCGGGCTACCGTCAAATTAACCGGATAGTTGTTGTCTTACGGCGGAAGGTAACAAATTATATTTCGTTTACTAACGTTAGACGACATTGTTATTTACATTGTAATTATTCAAATATATTTAAAAATAAATTACCGATAAAAGAGTCGAATTTTACGGTTTCTAGCTTCTACAAATGTATATATAGCATTAAAATAGAGCTTGAAGAATGAAGCGATTCCTTTTTTCCACTTCTATTTTTCTGAAAATAAAATATAATAATCTTACTAAACTTTTTAAAGAACTTGATAAGAAGTATTTGATCATAAAAATGTTCTAATTAATAGACCCGAGCTGGAGCCCCCCCCCTTCCGGTATGCTGGGGAACCCAGCGCAGACAGGAAAAATTAGGTACACTTATGAGGGGACGAGGGCCCGGAGAGGCCCCCTTATGTGTTTGTATCATTAAAATATTAAACTCATGCTTCATACCATCCATATCAGTGACTATACTACATTATTATTAAAAGAAACAAGTTTATTAAACTGAATCAGAAAAGTATGGTACACAGGTGAGAAAACTGTCCATCTTCAGAAATTCTTAAAGAAGTACAAATGCATCTCAATGAATTAGAAATTAATATGTGTTTTGTTTGTATATGTTATGTTTATACATTCTCATGGCCCAAGTGCATCATATATATGGCCAAAACCTCTAGATGTGTGCCAATGATTACAATACTGGCTATTAGATGAAATTGGTTTAGGAGCCAGTGGCCACTAGGAAAAAATGGGTATCTTCAGCTCTACTGAAATACCCTTTTATAATTTGAAATAAGAAAATAAAATATAGAGATAACTGTATGGTTTTTAAGAAGATTTTTATTAGAATGATTCAGTATGCCAGAAATTTTTACACCAATTTCCCATACATATAACAGTATTTTTTTAGTTATTAAATTAAATATTACCATCCTAATTTCTTTTTGTACTTTAAGCACACATACTAGTTAGTGTGTAAAAAATTCCTGTGGTTTGTTTTTGCTCATTTGTTTTTAAAAAATATATTTTTTTTAAATGATTAAGACATTGCATGTCAAATGTTAACTAAATGTATATATTTTAAAAGCTATTTTTCTCTGTAATAAGAAATATTACCTTTCTAATTTTTTTTGTACTTAAAGCACACATATTAGTTAGTATTTGTACCAAGTTTCAGAAAAAAATATTAGGGGCCATTTTTTTTATAGCCCATTAAATTTGCCTATCAATCCGAAGGTGATTTTTGCAATTTTCATGTAATAACAATATTAAAATATATCTTTTTTACTATTTTGATGTGGCACCTATATTTCTGATATAAATAGCTTTAAATTGGTAACAGAATTATTTAATTTGAGCCATTAGTTCTCAAGCTGTTATATTTTTAAACATTAGTGCAAAATCCAAGATGGCCGCCATTTTGCAAAAATGACCATTTTTCAAATGCCTGTATCTGGGCCATTATTGGGATATATACATTACAAATTCAGATTTGGGGGTTTTATTACCATATGTATTCATGGTAAAAATTAAAAAAAAATCCATGACTATGGAGCAACAAGTTTTTCTTAAAATGGGTGTTTTCGCATGGAATGACCAACCGTTAAGGTTCTTAAATCCCCTTTTGGACTCTGAGGAAATCATTAGAGTAGGTGGACGGTTGCAAAACTCTAAGTTGAATTATTCTAGTAAGCATCCTGTTATCCTGCCTCATAATCACAGACAAAGTGAATTAATTGTAGAATGTTATCATAAAAAATTTTTGCATGTAGGACCACAGTCACTTTTGAGTCATGTAAGACAAAATTTTTGGATTTTAAATGGTAGATCTCTTGCACGAAAGATTGTACATTATTGTGTCACATGCTTCCAAAACAAGCCTTTAGTAGCTAATCAAATAATGAGAAATCTTCCTTCAGAAAGAGTCACACCTAATCCCCCTTTTTTTAATAGTGGGGTAGATTTTGTGGGCCTTTTCAAATTAAATATCAAAATCAAAGAAAAGGAATCTATAGTAAAGTTTATGTAGCCATATTTATTTGCCTTGCTACCAAAGCAATCCATTTAGAATTAGTGTCAGACCTCACATCTGAAGCATTCTTGGCCACTCTCAAAAGATTTTTTGCTAGAAGAGGTAGAAGCGCTACCATTATGTCCGACAATGGTACCACATTTGTCGGAGCTAAGTCGGAACTAAAAAGTCGGAACTAATCATTTAAGCATCACCTTAAAAGAACTTTGGGCACGGCTAGAGTAACAGTAGAAGAATTTTTAACCGTTGTTACTCAAATAGAAGGTATTCTAAATTCAAGACCTTTGTTTCCCTTATCATCTGATATTAATGAATTTGAAGTGCTAACCCCAGCTCATTTTTTGATTGGTCGTGCAATTGACTCCTTTCCAGAACTTCAACTATTAGAACTAGCTGATAACAGACTATCTAGATGGCAACGAGTAACAAAGCTAACAGAAACTATTTGGAAGCGATGGCACCGGGACTATCTTAATCATTTGCACGAAAGAAACAAATGGATGGTTCAAAAGGATAATGTCCAAACCAGTTGCATGGTACTCCTAAAGGAAGATAACTTACTCCTTTAAAATGGGCTCTGGGAAGAATTGTAGAAATCATACCTGGTCCGGGTGATAAGGTGCGAGTAGTTAGAGTTAAAACTGCCACAGGTGTAACACTCGAGCTATCTCCAAAATTTGTATTTTACCTATTGAAGAGCTTAAAATGTAGTATAGTATTTGCACTTATTTTGTATTCTGTGTTTATCATGCAACTGTTTAGATGTTTATATATCTATTCTCATTTTTAGTTATTTATCTAAGTCGTATAGTATGAGATATTTTTCTGTACAGATTGTAAGTTGAATGTTACTGCAACATGTCAACGTGGGGCAGTATGTTGCACCTTAGTGTACTTCTTGGTAGAGTTCGCCAATTGGCAAGTGCCAGTGGGCGAGCACCGGGGGAGAATTTGTCTGTACTTAAAATCTTCATGGAAGTAGCTGTGGGATCGCCAGCTTTCGTTTTAGTATCGACAGTATGGTCTATCGTGGATCTGCCATGCGGCAATCTGTTATGGTGTAAGATTATGTTGTATTATAGCGTAAATAAAAGTAGATAAGGTTTTACCACTTGTGAGCTTTATTATTAAACCAATACAGTCCATTAGTATAGTCAAAACAGGTTCCGCTAGTAAGAAATTCCTACAGATTGAGACATCAACATCCGCATTATGCTAATTTTCTATTTCAACCCATTAGAAATTAACATACTCCAGAAAATATTAACTTTAACTTCTACTTCAAAAAACATTAACTTCAACTTAAAAAAAACATTAACTTCTACTTCAATCACACAGCACTATTTAAGCTGGTGGATGTGTTAGTAGAAATTGTCTGGACTATGTTGTCTTCTGTCTTCTGTTATGTGACCTGTATTATGTGGTCTGTTGTTTGACCTAGTGATGATACTGTTCAAACATTACTTATTTTCTAGAATGTTCTAGAATGTTCTTAATGATGTTGTGTATGTTTCAAAGTGTGATTGCCGGTAAATTGGCAAAGTATGTGGCTGGTTTGGTTAAGCCTAATTTTCTGTCTGCTATGTTATTTCAAGACTCTGTTGATATGATTTTTTATTAATTTCGTAAAAATAAATTTAATTAATTTTTTCACATATTTACTCTTCACTAACATGTCTAGATAAACCACTGCTACTTCTGCAGAAGCCTTCATGGCAACGTGCAATATGGAATTTTTATCAGCTTTTAATTTTTTAAAAATATTTATGCATGCCAACAAGTGGGTTATGGGTCCTAGTACAGCAGCTCAAGTGGTTACGAAACTCTGCTTATCTAGAACATGGATAAAGTCCGAACGAGCTCCAAGACTGGGCCATAGCCGCATAAAGCTAAGTATGGCTATGACTCTTTATATGGAAAAACTTCGTTGAGATAATTACTCAACCTGGAGTACAGACTTAAAATTTGCATTGATGAGTGATGGATTATACGGCTTCATCACAGGAACAGAGGAGAAACCAGTTGAGAACACGACCAGAAAAGAAAAATTAGATTATCAAAGGCGAAAGGAAAAGACATTGTCAACACTCTATTATAGCTTGGAAACTGAATACCGTGATTTAATTTCTGCAGTTGATGAACCGTTGATGGCATGGGAAGTATTAAAAGAACAGTTCGAGCCAAAGTCCAGGGCTGGACTGATGAGACTGTTTGACGATTTTTTTAATGAAAAACCAGTACCTGGTGAACCTGTTGGACTTTTTATATCTAGGATTAAGAAGTTAGTGTCAAAGTTAAAGGATGCCGGACACCAATGGCCGAGGTCCTGGTTGCGTTCCAGACAATACGACATCTTGGTGACGATTTTAGAAGCATAGTACAGACATTGTATAGACTGCCAGATGACCAATTTACTCTAAAGCACATCGAAACAGAGTTGCTTGCGGAAGAAGACCAGATTGCCCAATTACACGACAAGCAACAAAATGGAAGTAAGACTTTGGCTTTCAATGTACATAAATCTAAAAATGTGTGTAAATTTAAATAAACGGATAGGCCCTTGCCATGTATGCAAGGCTTATGGCCATCTTAAGGCAAATTGTAAACAAAACCATGCAAAATTAAGTGAAATCCAGTCTAGCATTGAAAATTGTAATACTGAATCGACCGACAAATTCAGTTGGGTTGTTGACACGGCAGCAACTAAGCATTTTTGCAACAATTTGGAATTGTTCGACAAATTTAAAGAGCTTAAAGGGACAACAATGTCTTTAGCTGCCAGTGATCAAGAAAGCCCAATCGAAGGTGTCGGATCGATCAGTATGTATGTTAAAATGAATAATATGAAGAATTTAATTCGTTTAACAGATGTAATGTATTCACCTAAACTGAGGAGAAACTTAATTGCTGCTTCAATTCTAGAAGAGCAAAATTGTAATTTCGCAGGTAGAAATGGTTTTATTACTTTTTTCAAACCAGATGGTAATAAATGGTTTTATACCAAAAGGCAAAATGACTTGTATTTTCTCAGGCCTTAATATGAGATTAAAACCAAGAATTTTAATGTTGAAAAGTCAACAGAAAGTAAAATTACTAAGCCTAAAACTCAAAATGTTAAGCCTAAAAATTCTAGGGATCTTAAAAGTAAATGTAAAAATAATGATTCATGTGCTTGTAAAACTAAAAATGATTTTAAAAATTCTTATACGTCTTTTAAAAATCCTAATATGAAAAGTAATTTTAAGACTTGCAAACCTGTAAGAAGTAATGGTAGTAATGTTAAAAGTGTAAATAGAAATGCCAGTAAAGTTTTTAAAAGTAAAATTGTAAATTCTAGTGTTAGTGTTTTTAAACGAAGTGGTTAGGCAACCTGCATGTGCGGTTGCGGAAACGATGTAATTTGGCTGCCGTCAAGTGTGGACGCGCATTGAGCTACCTGCAAGCGGGCTACCGTCAAATTAACCGGATAGTTGTTGTCTTACGGCGGAAGGTAACAAATTATATTTCGTTTACTAACGTTAGACGACATTGTTATTTACATTGTAATTATTCAAATATATTTAAAAATAAATTACCGATAAAAGAGTCGAATTTTACGGTTTCTAGCTTCTACAAATGTATATATAGCATTAAAATAGAGCTTGAAGAATGAAGCGATTCCTTTTTTCCACTTCTATTTTTCTGAAAATAAAATATAATAATCTTACTAAACTTTTTAAAGAACTTGATAAGAAGTATTTGATCATAAAAATGTTCTAATTAATAGACCCGAGCTGGAGCCCCCCCCCTTCCGGTATGCTGGGGAACCCAGCGCAGACAGGAAAAATTAGGTACACTTATGAGGGGACGAGGGCCCGGAGAGGCCCCCTTATGTGTTTGTATCATTAAAATATTAAACTCATGCTTCATACCATCCATATCAGTGACTATACTACATTATTATTAAAAGAAACAAGTTTATTAAACTGAATCAGAAAAGTATGGTACACAGGTGAGAAAACTGTCCATCTTCAGAAATTCTTAAAGAAGTACAAATGCATCTCAATGAATTAGAAATTAATATGTGTTTTGTTTGTATATGTTATGTTTATACATTCTCATGGCCCAAGTGCATCATATATATGGCCAAAACCTCTAGATGTGTGCCAATGATTACAATACTGGCTATTAGATGAAATTGGTTTAGGAGCCAGTGGCCACTAGGAAAAAATGGGTATCTTCAGCTCTACTGAAATACCCTTTTATAATTTGAAATAAGAAAATAAAATATAGAGATAACTGTATGGTTTTTAAGAAGATTTTTATTAGAATGATTCAGTATGCCAGAAATTTTTACACCAATTTCCCATACATATAACAGTATTTTTTTAGTTATTAAATTAAATATTACCATCCTAATTTCTTTTTGTACTTTAAGCACACATACTAGTTAGTGTGTAAAAAATTCCTGTGGTTTGTTTTTGCTCATTTGTTTTTAAAAAATATATTTTTTTTAAATGATTAAGACATTGCATGTCAAATGTTAACTAAATGTATATATTTTAAAAGCTATTTTTCTCTGTAATAAGAAATATTACCTTTCTAATTTTTTTTGTACTTAAAGCACACATATTAGTTAGTATTTGTACCAAGTTTCAGAAAAAAATATTAGGGGCCATTTTTTTTATAGCCCATTAAATTTGCCTATCAATCCGAAGGTGATTTTTGCAATTTTCATGTAATAACAATATTAAAATATATCTTTTTTACTATTTTGATGTGGCACCTATATTTCTGATATAAATAGCTTTAAATTGGTAACAGAATTATTTAATTTGAGCCATTAGTTCTCAAGCTGTTATATTTTTAAACATTAGTGCAAAATCCAAGATGGCCGCCATTTTGCAAAAATGACCATTTTTCAAATGCCTGTATCTGGGCCATTATTGGGATATATACATTACAAATTCAGATTTGGGGGTTTTATTACCATATGTATTCATGGTAAAAATTAAAAAAAAATCCATGACTATGGAGCAACAAGTTTTTCTTAAAATGGGTGTTTTCGCATGGAATGACCAACCGTTAAGGTTCTTAAATCCCCTTTTGGACTCTGAGGAAATCATTAGAGTAGGTGGACGGTTGCAAAACTCTAAGTTGAATTATTCTAGTAAGCATCCTGTTATCCTGCCTCATAATCACAGACAAAGTGAATTAATTGTAGAATGTTATCATAAAAAATTTTTGCATGTAGGACCACAGTCACTTTTGAGTCATGTAAGACAAAATTTTTGGATTTTAAATGGTAGATCTCTTGCACGAAAGATTGTACATTATTGTGTCACATGCTTCCAAAACAAGCCTTTAGTAGCTAATCAAATAATGAGAAATCTTCCTTCAGAAAGAGTCACACCTAATCCCCCTTTTTTTAATAGTGGGGTAGATTTTGTGGGCCTTTTCAAATTAAATATCAAAATCAAAGAAAAGGAATCTATAGTAAAGTTTATGTAGCCATATTTATTTGCCTTGCTACCAAAGCAATCCATTTAGAATTAGTGTCAGACCTCACATCTGAAGCATTCTTGGCCACTCTCAAAAGATTTTTTGCTAGAAGAGGTAGAAGCGCTACCATTATGTCCGACAATGGTACCACATTTGTCGGAGCTAAGTCGGAACTAAAAAGTCGGAACTAATCATTTAAGCATCACCTTAAAAGAACTTTGGGCACGGCTAGAGTAACAGTAGAAGAATTTTTAACCGTTGTTACTCAAATAGAAGGTATTCTAAATTCAAGACCTTTGTTTCCCTTATCATCTGATATTAATGAATTTGAAGTGCTAACCCCAGCTCATTTTTTGATTGGTCGTGCAATTGACTCCTTTCCAGAACTTCAACTATTAGAACTAGCTGATAACAGACTATCTAGATGGCAACGAGTAACAAAGCTAACAGAAACTATTTGGAAGCGATGGCACCGGGACTATCTTAATCATTTGCACGAAAGAAACAAATGGATGGTTCAAAAGGATAATGTCCAAACCAGTTGCATGGTACTCCTAAAGGAAGATAACTTACTCCTTTAAAATGGGCTCTGGGAAGAATTGTAGAAATCATACCTGGTCCGGGTGATAAGGTGCGAGTAGTTAGAGTTAAAACTGCCACAGGTGTAACACTCGAGCTATCTCCAAAATTTGTATTTTACCTATTGAAGAGCTTAAAATGTAGTATAGTATTTGCACTTATTTTGTATTCTGTGTTTATCATGCAACTGTTTAGATGTTTATATATCTATTCTCATTTTTAGTTATTTATCTAAGTCGTATAGTATGAGATATTTTTCTGTACAGATTGTAAGTTGAATGTTACTGCAACATGTCAACGTGGGGCAGTATGTTGCACCTTAGTGTACTTCTTGGTAGAGTTCGCCAATTGGCAAGTGCCAGTGGGCGAGCACCGGGGGAGAATTTGTCTGTACTTAAAATCTTCATGGAAGTAGCTGTGGGATCGCCAGCTTTCGTTTTAGTATCGACAGTATGGTCTATCGTGGATCTGCCATGCGGCAATCTGTTATGGTGTAAGATTATGTTGTATTATAGCGTAAATAAAAGTAGATAAGGTTTTACCACTTGTGAGCTTTATTATTAAACCAATACAGTCCATTAGTATAGTCAAAACAGGTTCCGCTAGTAAGAAATTCCTACAGATTGAGACATCAACATCCGCATTATGCTAATTTTCTATTTCAACCCATTAGAAATTAACATACTCCAGAAAATATTAACTTTAACTTCTACTTCAAAAAACATTAACTTCAACTTAAAAAAAACATTAACTTCTACTTCAATCACACAGCACTATTTAAGCTGGTGGATGTGTTAGTAGAAATTGTCTGGACTATGTTGTCTTCTGTCTTCTGTTATGTGACCTGTATTATGTGGTCTGTTGTTTGACCTAGTGATGATACTGTTCAAACATTACTTATTTTCTAGAATGTTCTAGAATGTTCTTAATGATGTTGTGTATGTTTCAAAGTGTGATTGCCGGTAAATTGGCAAAGTATGTGGCTGGTTTGGTTAAGCCTAATTTTCTGTCTGCTATGTTATTTCAAGACTCTGTTGATATGATTTTTTATTAATTTCGTAAAAATAAATTTAATTAATTTTTTCACATATTTACTCTTCACTAACATGTCTAGATAAACCACTGCTACTTCTGCAGAAGCCTTCATGGCAACGTGCAATATGGAATTTTTATCAGCTTTTAATTTTTTAAAAATATTTATGCATGCCAACAAGTGGGTTATGGGTCCTAGTACAGCAGCTCAAGTGGTTACGAAACTCTGCTTATCTAGAACATGGATAAAGTCCGAACGAGCTCCAAGACTGGGCCATAGCCGCATAAAGCTAAGTATGGCTATGACTCTTTATATGGAAAAACTTCGTTGAGATAATTACTCAACCTGGAGTACAGACTTAAAATTTGCATTGATGAGTGATGGATTATACGGCTTCATCACAGGAACAGAGGAGAAACCAGTTGAGAACACGACCAGAAAAGAAAAATTAGATTATCAAAGGCGAAAGGAAAAGACATTGTCAACACTCTATTATAGCTTGGAAACTGAATACCGTGATTTAATTTCTGCAGTTGATGAACCGTTGATGGCATGGGAAGTATTAAAAGAACAGTTCGAGCCAAAGTCCAGGGCTGGACTGATGAGACTGTTTGACGATTTTTTTAATGAAAAACCAGTACCTGGTGAACCTGTTGGACTTTTTATATCTAGGATTAAGAAGTTAGTGTCAAAGTTAAAGGATGCCGGACACCAATGGCCGAGGTCCTGGTTGCGTTCCAGACAATACGACATCTTGGTGACGATTTTAGAAGCATAGTACAGACATTGTATAGACTGCCAGATGACCAATTTACTCTAAAGCACATCGAAACAGAGTTGCTTGCGGAAGAAGACCAGATTGCCCAATTACACGACAAGCAACAAAATGGAAGTAAGACTTTGGCTTTCAATGTACATAAATCTAAAAATGTGTGTAAATTTAAATAAACGGATAGGCCCTTGCCATGTATGCAAGGCTTATGGCCATCTTAAGGCAAATTGTAAACAAAACCATGCAAAATTAAGTGAAATCCAGTCTAGCATTGAAAATTGTAATACTGAATCGACCGACAAATTCAGTTGGGTTGTTGACACGGCAGCAACTAAGCATTTTTGCAACAATTTGGAATTGTTCGACAAATTTAAAGAGCTTAAAGGGACAACAATGTCTTTAGCTGCCAGTGATCAAGAAAGCCCAATCGAAGGTGTCGGATCGATCAGTATGTATGTTAAAATGAATAATATGAAGAATTTAATTCGTTTAACAGATGTAATGTATTCACCTAAACTGAGGAGAAACTTAATTGCTGCTTCAATTCTAGAAGAGCAAAATTGTAATTTCGCAGGTAGAAATGGTTTTATTACTTTTTTCAAACCAGATGGTAATAAATGGTTTTATACCAAAAGGCAAAATGACTTGTATTTTCTCAGGCCTTAATATGAGATTAAAACCAAGAATTTTAATGTTGAAAAGTCAACAGAAAGTAAAATTACTAAGCCTAAAACTCAAAATGTTAAGCCTAAAAATTCTAGGGATCTTAAAAGTAAATGTAAAAATAATGATTCATGTGCTTGTAAAACTAAAAATGATTTTAAAAATTCTTATACGTCTTTTAAAAATCCTAATATGAAAAGTAATTTTAAGACTTGCAAACCTGTAAGAAGTAATGGTAGTAATGTTAAAAGTGTAAATAGAAATGCCAGTAAAGTTTTTAAAAGTAAAATTGTAAATTCTAGTGTTAGTGTTTTTAAACGAAGTGGTTAGGCAACCTGCATGTGCGGTTGCGGAAACGATGTAATTTGGCTGCCGTCAAGTGTGGACGCGCATTGAGCTACCTGCAAGCGGGCTACCGTCAAATTAACCGGATAGTTGTTGTCTTACGGCGGAAGGTAACAAATTATATTTCGTTTACTAACGTTAGACGACATTGTTATTTACATTGTAATTATTCAAATATATTTAAAAATAAATTACCGATAAAAGAGTCGAATTTTACGGTTTCTAGCTTCTACAAATGTATATATAGCATTAAAATAGAGCTTGAAGAATGAAGCGATTCCTTTTTTCCACTTCTATTTTTCTGAAAATAAAATATAATAATCTTACTAAACTTTTTAAAGAACTTGATAAGAAGTATTTGATCATAAAAATGTTCTAATTAATAGACCCGAGCTGGAGCCCCCCCCCCTTCCGGTATGCTGGGGAACCCAGCGCAGACAGGAAAAATTAGGTACACTTATGAGGGGACGAGGGCCCGGAGAGGCCCCCTTATGTGTTTGTATCATTAAAATATTAAACTCATGCTTCATACCATCCATATCAGTGACTATACTACATTATTATTAAAAGAAACAAGTTTATTAAACTGAATCAGAAAAGTATGGTACACAGGTGAGAAAACTGTCCATCTTCAGAAATTCTTAAAGAAGTACAAATGCATCTCAATGAATTAGAAATTAATATGTGTTTTGTTTGTATATGTTATGTTTATACATTCTCATGGCCCAAGTGCATCATATATATGGCCAAAACCTCTAGATGTGTGCCAATGATTACAATACTGGCTATTAGATGAAATTGGTTTAGGAGCCAGTGGCCACTAGGAAAAAATGGGTATCTTCAGCTCTACTGAAATACCCTTTTATAATTTGAAATAAGAAAATAAAATATAGAGATAACTGTATGGTTTTTAAGAAGATTTTTATTAGAATGATTCAGTATGCCAGAAATTTTTACACCAATTTCCCATACATATAACAGTATTTTTTTAGTTATTAAATTAAATATTACCATCCTAATTTCTTTTTGTACTTTAAGCACACATACTAGTTAGTGTGTAAAAAATTCCTGTGGTTTGTTTTTGCTCATTTGTTTTTAAAAAATATATTTTTTTTAAATGATTAAGACATTGCATGTCAAATGTTAACTAAATGTATATATTTTAAAAGCTATTTTTCTCTGTAATAAGAAATATTACCTTTCTAATTTTTTTTGTACTTAAAGCACACATATTAGTTAGTATTTGTACCAAGTTTCAGAAAAAAATATTAGGGGCCATTTTTTTTATAGCCCATTAAATTTGCCTATCAATCCGAAGGTGATTTTTGCAATTTTCATGTAATAACAATATTAAAATATATCTTTTTTACTATTTTGATGTGGCACCTATATTTCTGATATAAATAGCTTTAAATTGGTAACAGAATTATTTAATTTGAGCCATTAGTTCTCAAGCTGTTATATTTTTAAACATTAGTGCAAAATCCAAGATGGCCGCCATTTTGCAAAAATGACCATTTTTCAAATGCCTGTATCTGGGCCATTATTGGGATATATACATTACAAATTCAGATTTGGGGGTTTTATTACCATATGTATTCATGGTAAAAATTAAAAAAAAATCCATGACTATGGAGCAACAAGTTTTTCTTAAAATGGGTGTTTTCGCATGGAATGACCAACCGTTAAGGTTCTTAAATCCCCTTTTGGACTCTGAGGAAATCATTAGAGTAGGTGGACGGTTGCAAAACTCTAAGTTGAATTATTCTAGTAAGCATCCTGTTATCCTGCCTCATAATCACAGACAAAGTGAATTAATTGTAGAATGTTATCATAAAAAATTTTTGCATGTAGGACCACAGTCACTTTTGAGTCATGTAAGACAAAATTTTTGGATTTTAAATGGTAGATCTCTTGCACGAAAGATTGTACATTATTGTGTCACATGCTTCCAAAACAAGCCTTTAGTAGCTAATCAAATAATGAGAAATCTTCCTTCAGAAAGAGTCACACCTAATCCCCCTTTTTTTAATAGTGGGGTAGATTTTGTGGGCCTTTTCAAATTAAATATCAAAATCAAAGAAAAGGAATCTATAGTAAAGTTTATGTAGCCATATTTATTTGCCTTGCTACCAAAGCAATCCATTTAGAATTAGTGTCAGACCTCACATCTGAAGCATTCTTGGCCACTCTCAAAAGATTTTTTGCTAGAAGAGGTAGAAGCGCTACCATTATGTCCGACAATGGTACCACATTTGTCGGAGCTAAGTCGGAACTAAAAAGTCGGAACTAATCATTTAAGCATCACCTTAAAAGAACTTTGGGCACGGCTAGAGTAACAGTAGAAGAATTTTTAACCGTTGTTACTCAAATAGAAGGTATTCTAAATTCAAGACCTTTGTTTCCCTTATCATCTGATATTAATGAATTTGAAGTGCTAACCCCAGCTCATTTTTTGATTGGTCGTGCAATTGACTCCTTTCCAGAACTTCAACTATTAGAACTAGCTGATAACAGACTATCTAGATGGCAACGAGTAACAAAGCTAACAGAAACTATTTGGAAGCGATGGCACCGGGACTATCTTAATCATTTGCACGAAAGAAACAAATGGATGGTTCAAAAGGATAATGTCCAAACCAGTTGCATGGTACTCCTAAAGGAAGATAACTTACTCCTTTAAAATGGGCTCTGGGAAGAATTGTAGAAATCATACCTGGTCCGGGTGATAAGGTGCGAGTAGTTAGAGTTAAAACTGCCACAGGTGTAACACTCGAGCTATCTCCAAAATTTGTATTTTACCTATTGAAGAGCTTAAAATGTAGTATAGTATTTGCACTTATTTTGTATTCTGTGTTTATCATGCAACTGTTTAGATGTTTATATATCTATTCTCATTTTTAGTTATTTATCTAAGTCGTATAGTATGAGATATTTTTCTGTACAGATTGTAAGTTGAATGTTACTGCAACATGTCAACGTGGGGCAGTATGTTGCACCTTAGTGTACTTCTTGGTAGAGTTCGCCAATTGGCAAGTGCCAGTGGGCGAGCACCGGGGGAGAATTTGTCTGTACTTAAAATCTTCATGGAAGTAGCTGTGGGATCGCCAGCTTTCGTTTTAGTATCGACAGTATGGTCTATCGTGGATCTGCCATGCGGCAATCTGTTATGGTGTAAGATTATGTTGTATTATAGCGTAAATAAAAGTAGATAAGGTTTTACCACTTGTGAGCTTTATTATTAAACCAATACAGTCCATTAGTATAGTCAAAACAGGTTCCGCTAGTAAGAAATTCCTACAGATTGAGACATCAACATCCGCATTATGCTAATTTTCTATTTCAACCCATTAGAAATTAACATACTCCAGAAAATATTAACTTTAACTTCTACTTCAAAAAACATTAACTTCAACTTAAAAAAAACATTAACTTCTACTTCAATCACACAGCACTATTTAAGCTGGTGGATGTGTTAGTAGAAATTGTCTGGACTATGTTGTCTTCTGTCTTCTGTTATGTGACCTGTATTATGTGGTCTGTTGTTTGACCTAGTGATGATACTGTTCAAACATTACTTATTTTCTAGAATGTTCTAGAATGTTCTTAATGATGTTGTGTATGTTTCAAAGTGTGATTGCCGGTAAATTGGCAAAGTATGTGGCTGGTTTGGTTAAGCCTAATTTTCTGTCTGCTATGTTATTTCAAGACTCTGTTGATATGATTTTTTATTAATTTCGTAAAAATAAATTTAATTAATTTTTTCACATATTTACTCTTCACTAACATGTCTAGATAAACCACTGCTACTTCTGCAGAAGCCTTCATGGCAACGTGCAATATGGAATTTTTATCAGCTTTTAATTTTTTAAAAATATTTATGCATGCCAACAAGTGGGTTATGGGTCCTAGTACAGCAGCTCAAGTGGTTACGAAACTCTGCTTATCTAGAACATGGATAAAGTCCGAACGAGCTCCAAGACTGGGCCATAGCCGCATAAAGCTAAGTATGGCTATGACTCTTTATATGGAAAAACTTCGTTGAGATAATTACTCAACCTGGAGTACAGACTTAAAATTTGCATTGATGAGTGATGGATTATACGGCTTCATCACAGGAACAGAGGAGAAACCAGTTGAGAACACGACCAGAAAAGAAAAATTAGATTATCAAAGGCGAAAGGAAAAGACATTGTCAACACTCTATTATAGCTTGGAAACTGAATACCGTGATTTAATTTCTGCAGTTGATGAACCGTTGATGGCATGGGAAGTATTAAAAGAACAGTTCGAGCCAAAGTCCAGGGCTGGACTGATGAGACTGTTTGACGATTTTTTTAATGAAAAACCAGTACCTGGTGAACCTGTTGGACTTTTTATATCTAGGATTAAGAAGTTAGTGTCAAAGTTAAAGGATGCCGGACACCAATGGCCGAGGTCCTGGTTGCGTTCCAGACAATACGACATCTTGGTGACGATTTTAGAAGCATAGTACAGACATTGTATAGACTGCCAGATGACCAATTTACTCTAAAGCACATCGAAACAGAGTTGCTTGCGGAAGAAGACCAGATTGCCCAATTACACGACAAGCAACAAAATGGAAGTAAGACTTTGGCTTTCAATGTACATAAATCTAAAAATGTGTGTAAATTTAAATAAACGGATAGGCCCTTGCCATGTATGCAAGGCTTATGGCCATCTTAAGGCAAATTGTAAACAAAACCATGCAAAATTAAGTGAAATCCAGTCTAGCATTGAAAATTGTAATACTGAATCGACCGACAAATTCAGTTGGGTTGTTGACACGGCAGCAACTAAGCATTTTTGCAACAATTTGGAATTGTTCGACAAATTTAAAGAGCTTAAAGGGACAACAATGTCTTTAGCTGCCAGTGATCAAGAAAGCCCAATCGAAGGTGTCGGATCGATCAGTATGTATGTTAAAATGAATAATATGAAGAATTTAATTCGTTTAACAGATGTAATGTATTCACCTAAACTGAGGAGAAACTTAATTGCTGCTTCAATTCTAGAAGAGCAAAATTGTAATTTCGCAGGTAGAAATGGTTTTATTACTTTTTTCAAACCAGATGGTAATAAATGGTTTTATACCAAAAGGCAAAATGACTTGTATTTTCTCAGGCCTTAATATGAGATTAAAACCAAGAATTTTAATGTTGAAAAGTCAACAGAAAGTAAAATTACTAAGCCTAAAACTCAAAATGTTAAGCCTAAAAATTCTAGGGATCTTAAAAGTAAATGTAAAAATAATGATTCATGTGCTTGTAAAACTAAAAATGATTTTAAAAATTCTTATACGTCTTTTAAAAATCCTAATATGAAAAGTAATTTTAAGACTTGCAAACCTGTAAGAAGTAATGGTAGTAATGTTAAAAGTGTAAATAGAAATGCCAGTAAAGTTTTTAAAAGTAAAATTGTAAATTCTAGTGTTAGTGTTTTTAAACGAAGTGGTTAGGCAACCTGCATGTGCGGTTGCGGAAACGATGTAATTTGGCTGCCGTCAAGTGTGGACGCGCATTGAGCTACCTGCAAGCGGGCTACCGTCAAATTAACCGGATAGTTGTTGTCTTACGGCGGAAGGTAACAAATTATATTTCGTTTACTAACGTTAGACGACAGTGTTATTTACATTGTAATTATTCAAATATATTTAAAAATAAATTACCGATAAAAGAGTCGAATTTTACGGTTTCTAGCTTCTACAAATGTATATATAGCATTAAAATAGAGCTTGAAGAATGAAGCGATTCCTTTTTTCCACTTCTATTTTTCTGAAAATAAAATATAATAATCTTACTAAACTTTTTAAAGAACTTGATAAGAAGTATTTGATCATAAAAATGTTCTAATTAATAGACCCGAGCTGGAGCCCCCCCCCCCCCCTTCCGGTATGCTGGGGAACCCAGCGCAGACAGGAAAAATTAGGTACACTTATGAGGGGACGAGGGCCCGGAGAGGCCCCCTTATGTGTTTGTATCATTAAAATATTAAACTCATGCTTCATACCATCCATATCAGTGACTATACTACATTATTATTAAAAGAAACAAGTTTATTAAACTGAATCAGAAAAGTATGGTACACAGGTGAGAAAACTGTCCATCTTCAGAAATTCTTAAAGAAGTACAAATGCATCTCAATGAATTAGAAATTAATATGTGTTTTGTTTGTATATGTTATGTTTATACATTCTCATGGCCCAAGTGCATCATATATATGGCCAAAACCTCTAGATGTGTGCCAATGATTACAATACTGGCTATTAGATGAAATTGGTTTAGGAGCCAGTGGCCACTAGGAAAAAATGGGTATCTTCAGCTCTACTGAAATACCCTTTTATAATTTGAAATAAGAAAATAAAATATAGAGATAACTGTATGGTTTTTAAGAAGATTTTTATTAGAATGATTCAGTATGCCAGAAATTTTTACACCAATTTCCCATACATATAACAGTATTTTTTTAGTTATTAAATTAAATATTACCATCCTAATTTCTTTTTGTACTTTAAGCACACATACTAGTTAGTGTGTAAAAAATTCCTGTGGTTTGTTTTTGCTCATTTGTTTTTAAAAAATATATTTTTTTTAAATGATTAAGACATTGCATGTCAAATGTTAACTAAATGTATATATTTTAAAAGCTATTTTTCTCTGTAATAAGAAATATTACCTTTCTAATTTTTTTTGTACTTAAAGCACACATATTAGTTAGTATTTGTACCAAGTTTCAGAAAAAAATATTAGGGGCCATTTTTTTTATAGCCCATTAAATTTGCCTATCAATCCGAAGGTGATTTTTGCAATTTTCATGTAATAACAATATTAAAATATATCTTTTTTACTATTTTGATGTGGCACCTATATTTCTGATATAAATAGCTTTAAATTGGTAACAGAATTATTTAATTTGAGCCATTAGTTCTCAAGCTGTTATATTTTTAAACATTAGTGCAAAATCCAAGATGGCCGCCATTTTGCAAAAATGACCATTTTTCAAATGCCTGTATCTGGGCCATTATTGGGATATATACATTACAAATTCAGATTTGGGGGTTTTATTACCATATGTATTCATGGTAAAAATTAAAAAAAAATCCATGACTATGGAGCAACAAGTTTTTCTTAAAATGGGTGTTTTCGCATGGAATGACCAACCGTTAAGGTTCTTAAATCCCCTTTTGGACTCTGAGGAAATCATTAGAGTAGGTGGACGGTTGCAAAACTCTAAGTTGAATTATTCTAGTAAGCATCCTGTTATCCTGCCTCATAATCACAGACAAAGTGAATTAATTGTAGAATGTTATCATAAAAAATTTTTGCATGTAGGACCACAGTCACTTTTGAGTCATGTAAGACAAAATTTTTGGATTTTAAATGGTAGATCTCTTGCACGAAAGATTGTACATTATTGTGTCACATGCTTCCAAAACAAGCCTTTAGTAGCTAATCAAATAATGAGAAATCTTCCTTCAGAAAGAGTCACACCTAATCCCCCTTTTTTTAATAGTGGGGTAGATTTTGTGGGCCTTTTCAAATTAAATATCAAAATCAAAGAAAAGGAATCTATAGTAAAGTTTATGTAGCCATATTTATTTGCCTTGCTACCAAAGCAATCCATTTAGAATTAGTGTCAGACCTCACATCTGAAGCATTCTTGGCCACTCTCAAAAGATTTTTTGCTAGAAGAGGTAGAAGCGCTACCATTATGTCCGACAATGGTACCACATTTGTCGGAGCTAAGTCGGAACTAAAAAGTCGGAACTAATCATTTAAGCATCACCTTAAAAGAACTTTGGGCACGGCTAGAGTAACAGTAGAAGAATTTTTAACCGTTGTTACTCAAATAGAAGGTATTCTAAATTCAAGACCTTTGTTTCCCTTATCATCTGATATTAATGAATTTGAAGTGCTAACCCCAGCTCATTTTTTGATTGGTCGTGCAATTGACTCCTTTCCAGAACTTCAACTATTAGAACTAGCTGATAACAGACTATCTAGATGGCAACGAGTAACAAAGCTAACAGAAACTATTTGGAAGCGATGGCACCGGGACTATCTTAATCATTTGCACGAAAGAAACAAATGGATGGTTCAAAAGGATAATGTCCAAACCAGTTGCATGGTACTCCTAAAGGAAGATAACTTACTCCTTTAAAATGGGCTCTGGGAAGAATTGTAGAAATCGTACCTGGTCCGGGTGATAAGGTGCGAGTAGTTAGAGTTAAAACTGCCACAGGTGTAACACTCGAGCTATCTCCAAAATTTGTATTTTACCTATTGAAGAGCTTAAAATGTAGTATAGTATTTGCACTTATTTTGTATTCTGTGTTTATCATGCAACTGTTTAGATGTTTATATATCTATTCTCATTTTTAGTTATTTATCTAAGTCGTATAGTATGAGATATTTTTCTGTACAGATTGTAAGTTGAATGTTACTGCAACATGTCAACGTGGGGCAGTATGTTGCACCTTAGTGTACTTCTTGGTAGAGTTCGCCAATTGGCAAGTGCCAGTGGGCGAGCACCGGGGGAGAATTTGTCTGTACTTAAAATCTTCATGGAAGTAGCTGTGGGATCGCCAGCTTTCGTTTTAGTATCGACAGTATGGTCTATCGTGGATCTGCCATGCGGCAATCTGTTATGGTGTAAGATTATGTTGTATTATAGCGTAAATAAAAGTAGATAAGGTTTTACCACTTGTGAGCTTTATTATTAAACCAATACAGTCCATTAGTATAGTCAAAACAGGTTCCGCTAGTAAGAAATTCCTACAGATTGAGACATCAACATCCGCATTATGCTAATTTTCTATTTCAACCCATTAGAAATTAACATACTCCAGAAAATATTAACTTTAACTTCTACTTCAAAAAACATTAACTTCAACTTAAAAAAAACATTAACTTCTACTTCAATCACACAGCACTATTTAAGCTGGTGGATGTGTTAGTAGAAATTGTCTGGACTATGTTGTCTTCTGTCTTCTGTTATGTGACCTGTATTATGTGGTCTGTTGTTTGACCTAGTGATGATACTGTTCAAACATTACTTATTTTCTAGAATGTTCTAGAATGTTCTTAATGATGTTGTGTATGTTTCAAAGTGTGATTGCCGGTAAATTGGCAAAGTATGTGGCTGGTTTGGTTAAGCCTAATTTTCTGTCTGCTATGTTATTTCAAGACTCTGTTGATATGATTTTTTATTAATTTCGTAAAAATAAATTTAATTAATTTTTTCACATATTTACTCTTCACTAACATGTCTAGATAAACCACTGCTACTTCTGCAGAAGCCTTCATGGCAACGTGCAATATGGAATTTTTATCAGCTTTTAATTTTTTAAAAATATTTATGCATGCCAACAAGTGGGTTATGGGTCCTAGTACAGCAGCTCAAGTGGTTACGAAACTCTGCTTATCTAGAACATGGATAAAGTCCGAACGAGCTCCAAGACTGGGCCATAGCCGCATAAAGCTAAGTATGGCTATGACTCTTTATATGGAAAAACTTCGTTGAGATAATTACTCAACCTGGAGTACAGACTTAAAATTTGCATTGATGAGTGATGGATTATACGGCTTCATCACAGGAACAGAGGAGAAACCAGTTGAGAACACGACCAGAAAAGAAAAATTAGATTATCAAAGGCGAA
Source organism: Amaurobius ferox (assembly GCA_951213105.1). Taxonomy (NCBI): domain Eukaryota; kingdom Metazoa; phylum Arthropoda; class Arachnida; order Araneae; family Amaurobiidae; genus Amaurobius; species Amaurobius ferox. Next base: position 201,582,096 of record OX578133.1, on the reverse strand, counting down.
AGGAAAAGACATTGTCAACACTCTATTATAGCTTGGAAACTGAATACCGTGATTTAATTTCTGCAGTTGATGAACCGTTGATGGCATGGGAAGTATTAAAAGAACAGTTCGAGCCAAAGTCCAGGGCTGGACTGATGAGACTGTTTGACGATTTTTTTAATGAAAAACCAGTACCTGGTGAACCTGTTGGACTTTTTATATCTAGGATTAAGAAGTTAGTGTCAAAGTTAAAGGATGCCGGACACCAATGGCCGAGGTCCTGGTTGCGTTCCAGACAATACGACATCTTGGTGACGATTTTAGAAGCATAGTACAGACATTGTATAGACTGCCAGATGACCAATTTACTCTAAAGCACATCGAAACAGAGTTGCTTGCGGAAGAAGACCAGATTGCCCAATTACACGACAAGCAACAAAATGGAAGTAAGACTTTGGCTTTCAATGTACATAAATCTAAAAATGTGTGTAAATTTAAATAAACGGATAGGCCCTTGCCATGTATGCAAGGCTTATGGCCATCTTAAGGCAAATTGTAAACAAAACCATGCAAAATTAAGTGAAATCCAGTCTAGCATTGAAAATTGTAATACTGAATCGACCGACAAATTCAGTTGGGTTGTTGACACGGCAGCAACTAAGCATTTTTGCAACAATTTGGAATTGTTCGACAAATTTAAAGAGCTTAAAGGGACAACAATGTCTTTAGCTGCCAGTGATCAAGAAAGCCCAATCGAAGGTGTCGGATCGATCAGTATGTATGTTAAAATGAATAATATGAAGAATTTAATTCGTTTAACAGATGTAATGTATTCACCTAAACTGAGGAGAAACTTAATTGCTGCTTCAATTCTAGAAGAGCAAAATTGTAATTTCGCAGGTAGAAATGGTTTTATTACTTTTTTCAAACCAGATGGTAATAAATGGTTTTATACCAAAAGGCAAAATGACTTGTATTTTCTCAGGCCTTAATATGAGATTAAAACCAAGAATTTTAATGTTGAAAAGTCAACAGAAAGTAAAATTACTAAGCCTAAAACTCAAAATGTTAAGCCTAAAAATTCTAGGGATCTTAAAAGTAAATGTAAAAATAATGATTCATGTGCTTGTAAAACTAAAAATGATTTTAAAAATTCTTATACGTCTTTTAAAAATCCTAATATGAAAAGTAATTTTAAGACTTGCAAACCTGTAAGAAGTAATGGTAGTAATGTTTAAAGTGTAAATAGAAATGCCAGTAAAGTTTTTAAAAGTAAAATTGTAAATTCTAGTGTTAGTGTTTTTAAACGAAGTGGTTAGGCAACCTGCATGTGCGGTTGCGGAAACGATGTAATTTGGCTGCCGTCAAGTGTGGACGCGCATTGAGCTACCTGCAAGCGGGCTACCGTCAAATTAACCGGATAGTTGTTGTCTTACGGCGGAAGGTAACAAATTATATTTCGTTTACTAACGTTAGACGACAGTGTTATTTACATTGTAATTATTCAAATATATTTAAAAATAAATTACCGATAAAAGAGTCGAATTTTACGGTTTCTAGCTTCTACAAATGTATATATAGCATTAAAATAGAGCTTGAAGAATGAAGCGATTCCTTTTTTCCACTTCTATTTTTCTGAAAATAAAATATAATAATCTTACTAAACTTTTTAAAGAACTTGATAAGAAGTATTTGATCATAAAAATGTTCTAATTAATAGACCCGAGCTGGAGCCCCCCCCCCCCCCCCTTCCGGTATGCTGGGGAACCCAGCGCAGACAGGAAAAATTAGGTACACTTATGAGGGGACGAGGGCCCGGAGAGGCCCCCTTATGTGTTTGTATCATTAAAATATTAAACTCATGCTTCATACCATCCATATCAGTGACTATACTACATTATTATTAAAAGAAACAAGTTTATTAAACTGAATCAGAAAAGTATGGTACACAGGTGAGAAAACTGTCCATCTTCAGAAATTCTTAAAGAAGTACAAATGCATCTCAATGAATTAGAAATTAATATGTGTTTTGTTTGTATATGTTATGTTTATACATTCTCATGGCCCAAGTGCATCATATATATGGCCAAAACCTCTAGATGTGTGCCAATGATTACAATACTGGCTATTAGATGAAATTGGTTTAGGAGCCAGTGGCCACTAGGAAAAAATGGGTATCTTCAGCTCTACTGAAATACCCTTTTATAATTTGAAATAAGAAAATAAAATATAGAGATAACTGTATGGTTTTTAAGAAGATTTTTATTAGAATGATTCAGTATGCCAGAAATTTTTACACCAATTTCCCATACATATAACAGTATTTTTTTAGTTATTAAATTAAATATTACCATCCTAATTTCTTTTTGTACTTTAAGCACACATACTAGTTAGTGTGTAAAAAATTCCTGTGGTTTGTTTTTGCTCATTTGTTTTTAAAAAATATATTTTTTTTAAATGATTAAGACATTGCATGTCAAATGTTAACTAAATGTATATATTTTAAAAGCTATTTTTCTCTGTAATAAGAAATATTACCTTTCTAATTTTTTTTGTACTTAAAGCACACATATTAGTTAGTATTTGTACCAAGTTTCAGAAAAAAATATTAGGGGCCATTTTTTTTATAGCCCATTAAATTTGCCTATCAATCCGAAGGTGATTTTTGCAATTTTCATGTAATAACAATATTAAAATATATCTTTTTTACTATTTTGATGTGGCACCTATATTTCTGATATAAATAGCTTTAAATTGGTAACAGAATTATTTAATTTGAGCCATTAGTTCTCAAGCTGTTATATTTTTAAACATTAGTGCAAAATCCAAGATGGCCGCCATTTTGCAAAAATGACCATTTTTCAAATGCCTGTATCTGGGCCATTATTGGGATATATACATTACAAATTCAGATTTGGGGGTTTTATTACCATATGTATTCATGGTAAAAATTAAAAAAAAATCCATGACTATGGAGCAACAAGTTTTTCTTAAAATGGGTGTTTTCGCATGGAATGACCAACCGTTAAGGTTCTTAAATCCCCTTTTGGACTCTGAGGAAATCATTAGAGTAGGTGGACGGTTGCAAAACTCTAAGTTGAATTATTCTAGTAAGCATCCTGTTATCCTGCCTCATAATCACAGACAAAGTGAATTAATTGTAGAATGTTATCATAAAAAATTTTTGCATGTAGGACCACAGTCACTTTTGAGTCATGTAAGACAAAATTTTTGGATTTTAAATGGTAGATCTCTTGCACGAAAGATTGTACATTATTGTGTCACATGCTTCCAAAACAAGCCTTTAGTAGCTAATCAAATAATGAGAAATCTTCCTTCAGAAAGAGTCACACCTAATCCCCCTTTTTTTAATAGTGGGGTAGATTTTGTGGGCCTTTTCAAATTAAATATCAAAATCAAAGAAAAGGAATCTATAGTAAAGTTTATGTAGCCATATTTATTTGCCTTGCTACCAAAGCAATCCATTTAGAATTAGTGTCAGACCTCACATCTGAAGCATTCTTGGCCACTCTCAAAAGATTTTTTGCTAGAAGAGGTAGAAGCGCTACCATTATGTCCGACAATGGTACCACATTTGTCGGAGCTAAGTCGGAACTAAAAAGTCGGAACTAATCATTTAAGCATCACCTTAAAAGAACTTTGGGCACGGCTAGAGTAACAGTAGAAGAATTTTTAACCGTTGTTACTCAAATAGAAGGTATTCTAAATTCAAGACCTTTGTTTCCCTTATCATCTGATATTAATGAATTTGAAGTGCTAACCCCAGCTCATTTTTTGATTGGTCGTGCAATTGACTCCTTTCCAGAACTTCAACTATTAGAACTAGCTGATAACAGACTATCTAGATGGCAACGAGTAACAAAGCTAACAGAAACTATTTGGAAGCGATGGCACCGGGACTATCTTAATCATTTGCACGAAAGAAACAAATGGATGGTTCAAAAGGATAATGTCCAAACCAGTTGCATGGTACTCCTAAAGGAAGATAACTTACTCCTTTAAAATGGGCTCTGGGAAGAATTGTAGAAATCGTACCTGGTCCGGGTGATAAGGTGCGAGTAGTTAGAGTTAAAACTGCCACAGGTGTAACACTCGAGCTATCTCCAAAATTTGTATTTTACCTATTGAAGAGCTTAAAATGTAGTATAGTATTTGCACTTATTTTGTATTCTGTGTTTATCATGCAACTGTTTAGATGTTTATATATCTATTCTCATTTTTAGTTATTTATCTAAGTCGTATAGTATGAGATATTTTTCTGTACAGATTGTAAGTTGAATGTTACTGCAACATGTCAACGTGGGGCAGTATGTTGCACCTTAGTGTACTTCTTGGTAGAGTTCGCCAATTGGCAAGTGCCAGTGGGCGAGCACCGGGGGAGAATTTGTCTGTACTTAAAATCTTCATGGAAGTAGCTGTGGGATCGCCAGCTTTCGTTTTAGTATCGACAGTATGGTCTATCGTGGATCTGCCATGCGGCAATCTGTTATGGTGTAAGATTATGTTGTATTATAGCGTAAATAAAAGTAGATAAGGTTTTACCACTTGTGAGCTTTATTATTAAACCAATACAGTCCATTAGTATAGTCAAAACAGGTTCCGCTAGTAAGAAATTCCTACAGATTGAGACATCAACATCCGCATTATGCTAATTTTCTATTTCAACCCATTAGAAATTAACATACTCCAGAAAATATTAACTTTAACTTCTACTTCAAAAAACATTAACTTCAACTTAAAAAAAACATTAACTTCTACTTCAATCACACAGCACTATTTAAGCTGGTGGATGTGTTAGTAGAAATTGTCTGGACTATGTTGTCTTCTGTCTTCTGTTATGTGACCTGTATTATGTGGTCTGTTGTTTGACCTAGTGATGATACTGTTCAAACATTACTTATTTTCTAGAATGTTCTAGAATGTTCTTAATGATGTTGTGTATGTTTCAAAGTGTGATTGCCGGTAAATTGGCAAAGTATGTGGCTGGTTTGGTTAAGCCTAATTTTCTGTCTGCTATGTTATTTCAAGACTCTGTTGATATGATTTTTTATTAATTTCGTAAAAATAAATTTAATTAATTTTTTCACATATTTACTCTTCACTAACATGTCTAGATAAACCACTGCTACTTCTGCAGAAGCCTTCATGGCAACGTGCAATATGGAATTTTTATCAGCTTTTAATTTTTTAAAAATATTTATGCATGCCAACAAGTGGGTTATGGGTCCTAGTACAGCAGCTCAAGTGGTTACGAAACTCTGCTTATCTAGAACATGGATAAAGTCCGAACGAGCTCCAAGACTGGGCCATAGCCGCATAAAGCTAAGTATGGCTATGACTCTTTATATGGAAAAACTTCGTTGAGATAATTACTCAACCTGGAGTACAGACTTAAAATTTGCATTGATGAGTGATGGATTATACGGCTTCATCACAGGAACAGAGGAGAAACCAGTTGAGAACACGACCAGAAAAGAAAAATTAGATTATCAAAGGCGAAAGGAAAAGACATTGTCAACACTCTATTATAGCTTGGAAACTGAATACCGTGATTTAATTTCTGCAGTTGATGAACCGTTGATGGCATGGGAAGTATTAAAAGAACAGTTCGAGCCAAAGTCCAGGGCTGGACTGATGAGACTGTTTGACGATTTTTTTAATGAAAAACCAGTACCTGGTGAACCTGTTGGACTTTTTATATCTAGGATTAAGAAGTTAGTGTCAAAGTTAAAGGATGCCGGACACCAATGGCCGAGGTCCTGGTTGCGTTCCAGACAATACGACATCTTGGTGACGATTTTAGAAGCATAGTACAGACATTGTATAGACTGCCAGATGACCAATTTACTCTAAAGCACATCGAAACAGAGTTGCTTGCGGAAGAAGACCAGATTGCCCAATTACACGACAAGCAACAAAATGGAAGTAAGACTTTGGCTTTCAATGTACATAAATCTAAAAATGTGTGTAAATTTAAATAAACGGATAGGCCCTTGCCATGTATGCAAGGCTTATGGCCATCTTAAGGCAAATTGTAAACAAAACCATGCAAAATTAAGTGAAATCCAGTCTAGCATTGAAAATTGTAATACTGAATCGACCGACAAATTCAGTTGGGTTGTTGACACGGCAGCAACTAAGCATTTTTGCAACAATTTGGAATTGTTCGACAAATTTAAAGAGCTTAAAGGGACAACAATGTCTTTAGCTGCCAGTGATCAAGAAAGCCCAATCGAAGGTGTCGGATCGATCAGTATGTATGTTAAAATGAATAATATGAAGAATTTAATTCGTTTAACAGATGTAATGTATTCACCTAAACTGAGGAGAAACTTAATTGCTGCTTCAATTCTAGAAGAGCAAAATTGTAATTTCGCAGGTAGAAATGGTTTTATTACTTTTTTCAAACCAGATGGTAATAAATGGTTTTATACCAAAAGGCAAAATGACTTGTATTTTCTCAGGCCTTAATATGAGATTAAAACCAAGAATTTTAATGTTGAAAAGTCAACAGAAAGTAAAATTACTAAGCCTAAAACTCAAAATGTTAAGCCTAAAAATTCTAGGGATCTTAAAAGTAAATGTAAAAATAATGATTCATGTGCTTGTAAAACTAAAAATGATTTTAAAAATTCTTATACGTCTTTTAAAAATCCTAATATGAAAAGTAATTTTAAGACTTGCAAACCTGTAAGAAGTAATGGTAGTAATGTTAAAAGTGTAAATAGAAATGCCAGTAAAGTTTTTAAAAGTAAAATTGTAAATTCTAGTGTTAGTGTTTTTAAACGAAGTGGTTAGGCAACCTGCATGTGCGGTTGCGGAAACGATGTAATTTGGCTGCCGTCAAGTGTGGACGCGCATTGAGCTACCTGCAAGCGGGCTACCGTCAAATTAACCGGATAGTTGTTGTCTTACGGCGGAAGGTAACAAATTATATTTCGTTTACTAACGTTAGACGACAGTGTTATTTACATTGTAATTATTCAAATATATTTAAAAATAAATTACCGATAAAAGAGTCGAATTTTACGGTTTCTAGCTTCTACAAATGTATATATAGCATTAAAATAGAGCTTGAAGAATGAAGCGATTCCTTTTTTCCACTTCTATTTTTCTGAAAATAAAATATAATAATCTTACTAAACTTTTTAAAGAACTTGATAAGAAGTATTTGATCATAAAAATGTTCTAATTAATAGACCCGAGCTGGAGCCCCCCCCCCCCCCCCTTCCGGTATGCTGGGGAACCCAGCGCAGACAGGAAAAATTAGGTACACTTATGAGGGGACGAGGGCCCGGAGAGGCCCCCTTATGTGTTTGTATCATTAAAATATTAAACTCATGCTTCATACCATCCATATCAGTGACTATACTACATTATTATTAAAAGAAACAAGTTTATTAAACTGAATCAGAAAAGTATGGTACACAGGTGAGAAAACTGTCCATCTTCAGAAATTCTTAAAGAAGTACAAATGCATCTCAATGAATTAGAAATTAATATGTGTTTTGTTTGTATATGTTATGTTTATACATTCTCATGGCCCAAGTGCATCATATATATGGCCAAAACCTCTAGATGTGTGCCAATGATTACAATACTGGCTATTAGATGAAATTGGTTTAGGAGCCAGTGGCCACTAGGAAAAAATGGGTATCTTCAGCTCTACTGAAATACCCTTTTATAATTTGAAATAAGAAAATAAAATATAGAGATAACTGTATGGTTTTTAAGAAGATTTTTATTAGAATGATTCAGTATGCCAGAAATTTTTACACCAATTTCCCATACATATAACAGTATTTTTTTAGTTATTAAATTAAATATTACCATCCTAATTTCTTTTTGTACTTTAAGCACACATACTAGTTAGTGTGTAAAAAATTCCTGTGGTTTGTTTTTGCTCATTTGTTTTTAAAAAATATATTTTTTTTAAATGATTAAGACATTGCATGTCAAATGTTAACTAAATGTATATATTTTAAAAGCTATTTTTCTCTGTAATAAGAAATATTACCTTTCTAATTTTTTTTGTACTTAAAGCACACATATTAGTTAGTATTTGTACCAAGTTTCAGAAAAAAATATTAGGGGCCATTTTTTTTATAGCCCATTAAATTTGCCTATCAATCCGAAGGTGATTTTTGCAATTTTCATGTAATAACAATATTAAAATATATCTTTTTTACTATTTTGATGTGGCACCTATATTTCTGATATAAATAGCTTTAAATTGGTAACAGAATTATTTAATTTGAGCCATTAGTTCTCAAGCTGTTATATTTTTAAACATTAGTGCAAAATCCAAGATGGCCGCCATTTTGCAAAAATGACCATTTTTCAAATGCCTGTATCTGGGCCATTATTGGGATATATACATTACAAATTCAGATTTGGGGGTTTTATTACCATATGTATTCATGGTAAAAATTAAAAAAAAATCCATGACTATGGAGCAACAAGTTTTTCTTAAAATGGGTGTTTTCGCATGGAATGACCAACCGTTAAGGTTCTTAAATCCCCTTTTGGACTCTGAGGAAATCATTAGAGTAGGTGGACGGTTGCAAAACTCTAAGTTGAATTATTCTAGTAAGCATCCTGTTATCCTGCCTCATAATCACAGACAAAGTGAATTAATTGTAGAATGTTATCATAAAAAATTTTTGCATGTAGGACCACAGTCACTTTTGAGTCATGTAAGACAAAATTTTTGGATTTTAAATGGTAGATCTCTTGCACGAAAGATTGTACATTATTGTGTCACATGCTTCCAAAACAAGCCTTTAGTAGCTAATCAAATAATGAGAAATCTTCCTTCAGAAAGAGTCACACCTAATCCCCCTTTTTTTAATAGTGGGGTAGATTTTGTGGGCCTTTTCAAATTAAATATCAAAATCAAAGAAAAGGAATCTATAGTAAAGTTTATGTAGCCATATTTATTTGCCTTGCTACCAAAGCAATCCATTTAGAATTAGTGTCAGACCTCACATCTGAAGCATTCTTGGCCACTCTCAAAAGATTTTTTGCTAGAAGAGGTAGAAGCGCTACCATTATGTCTGACAATGGTACCACATTTGTCGGAGCTAAGTCGGAACTAAAAAGTCGGAACTAATCATTTAAGCATCACCTTAAAAGAACTTTGGGCACGGCTAGAGTAACAGTAGAAGAATTTTTAACCGTTGTTACTCAAATAGAAGGTATTCTAAATTCAAGACCTTTGTTTCCCTTATCATCTGATATTAATGAATTTGAAGTGCTAACCCCAGCTCATTTTTTGATTGGTCGTGCAATTGACTCCTTTCCAGAACTTCAACTATTAGAACTAGCTGATAACAGACTATCTAGATGGCAACGAGTAACAAAGCTAACAGAAACTATTTGGAAGCGATGGCACCGGGACTATCTTAATCATTTGCACGAAAGACACAAATGGATGGTTCAAAAGGATAATGTCCAAACCAGTTGCATGGTACTCCTAAAGGAAGATAACTTACCCCTTTAAAATGGGCTCTGGGAAGAATTGTAGAAATCATACCTGGTTCGCGTGATAAGGTGCGAGTAGTTAGAGTTAAAACTGCCACAGGTGTAACACTCGAGCTATCTCCAAAATTTGTATATTACCTATTGAAGAGCTTAAAATGTAGTATAGTATTTGCACTTATTTTGTATTCTGTGTTTATCATGCAACTGTTTAGATGTTTATGTATCTATTCTCATTTTTAGTTATTTATCTAAGTCGTATAGTATGAGATATTTTTCTGTACAGATTGTAAGTTGAATGTTACTGCAACATGTCAACGTGGGGCAGTATGTTGCACCTTAGTGTACTTCTTGGTAGAGTTCGCCAATTGGCAAGTGCCAGTGGACGAGCACCGGGGGAGAATTTGTCTGTACTTAAAATCTTCATGGAAGTAGCTGTGGGATCGCCAGCTTTCGTTTTAGTATCGACAGTATGGTCTATCGTGGATCTGCCATGCGGCAATCTGTTATGGTGTAAGATTATGTTGTATTATAGTGTAAATAAAAGTAGATAAGGTTTTACTTTGAGCTTTATTATTAAACCAATACAGTCCATTAGTATAGTCAAAACAGGTTCCGCTAGTAAGAAATTCCTACAGATTGAGACATCAACATCCGCATTATGCTAATTTTCTATTTCAACCCATTAGAAATTAACATACTCCAGAAAATATTAACTTTAACTTCTACTTCAAAAAACATTAACTTCAACTTAAAAAAAACATTAACTTCTACTTCAATCACACAGCACTATTTAAGCTGGTGGATGTGTTAGTAGAAATTGTCTGGACTATGTTGTCTTCTGTCTTCTGTTATGTGACCTGTATTATGTGGTCTGTTGTTTGACCTAGTGATGATACTGTTCAAACATTACTTATTTTCTAGAATGTTCTAGAATGTTCTTAATGATGTTGTGTATGTTTCAAAGTGTGATTGCCGGTAAATTGGCAAAGTATGTGGCTGGTTTGGTTAAGCCTAATTTTCTGTCTGCTATGTTATTTCAAGACTCTGTTGATATGATTTTTTATTAATTTCGTAAAAATAAATTTAATTAATTTTTTCACATATTTACTCTTCACTAACATGTCTAGATAAACCACTGCTACTTCTGCAGAAGCCTTCATGGCAACGTGCAATATGGAATTTTTATCAGCTTTTAATTTTTTAAAAATATTTATGCATGCCAACAAGTGGGTTATGGGTCCTAGTACAGCAGCTCAAGTGGTTACGAAACTCTGCTTATCTAGAACATGGATAAAGTCCGAACGAGCTCCAAGACTGGGCCATAGCCGCATAAAGCTAAGTATGGCTATGACTCTTTATATGGAAAAACTTCGTTGAGATAATTACTCAACCTGGAGTACAGACTTAAAATTTGCATTGATGAGTGATGGATTATACGGCTTCATCACAGGAACAGAGGAGAAACCAGTTGAGAACACGACCAGAAAAGAAAAATTAGATTATCAAAGGCGAAAGGAAAAGACATTGTCAACACTCTATTATAGCTTGGAAACTGAATACCGTGATTTAATTTCTGCAGTTGATGAACCGTTGATGGCATGGGAAGTATTAAAAGAACAGTTCGAGCCAAAGTCCAGGGCTGGACTGATGAGACTGTTTGACGATTTTTTTAATGAAAAACCAGTACCTGGTGAACCTGTTGGACTTTTTATATCTAGGATTAAGAAGTTAGTGTCAAAGTTAAAGGATGCCGGACACCAATGGCCGAGGTCCTGGTTGCGTTCCAGACAATACGACATCTTGGTGACGATTTTAGAAGCATAGTACAGACATTGTATAGACTGCCAGATGACCAATTTACTCTAAAGCACATCGAAACAGAGTTGCTTGCGGAAGAAGACCAGATTGCCCAATTACACGACAAGCAACAAAATGGAAGTAAGACTTTGGCTTTCAATGTACATAAATCTAAAAATGTGTGTAAATTTAAATAAACGGATAGGCCCTTGCCATGTATGCAAGGCTTATGGCCATCTTAAGGCAAATTGTAAACAAAACCATGCAAAATTAAGTGAAATCCAGTCTAGCATTGAAAATTGTAATACTGAATCGACCGACAAATTCAGTTGGGTTGTTGACACAGCAGCAACTAAGCATTTTTGCAACAATTTGGAATTGTTCGACAAATTTAAAGAGCTTAAAGGGACAACAATGTCTTTAGCTGCCAGTGATCAAGAAAGCCCAATCGAAGGTGTCGGATCGATCAGTATGTATGTTAAAATGAATAATATGAAGAATTTAATTCGTTTAACAGATGTAATGTATTCACCTAAACTGAGGAGAAACTTAATTGCTGCTTCAATTCTAGAAGAGCAAAATTGTAATTTCGCAGGTAGAAATGGTTTTATTACTTTTTTCAAACCAGATGGTAATAAATGGTTTTATACCAAAAGGCAAAATGACTTGTATTTCCTCAGGCCTTAATATGAGATTAAAACCAAGAATTTTAATGTTGAAAAGTCAACAGAAAGTAAAATTACTAAGCCTAAAACTCAAAATGTTAAGCCTAAAAATTCTAGGGATCTTAAAAGTAAATGTAAAAATAATGATTCATGTGCTTGTAAAACTAAAAAGGATTTTAAAAATTCTTACACTTCTTTTAAAAATCCTAATATGAAAAGTAATTTTAAGACTTGCAAACCTGTAAGAAGTAATGGTAGTAATGTTAAAAGTGTAAATAGAAATGCCAGTAAAGTTTTTAAAAGTAAAATTGTAAATTCTAGTGTTAGTGTTTTTAAACGAAGTGGTTAGGCAACCTGCATGTGCGGTTGCGGAAACTATGTAATTTGGCTGCCGTCAAGTGCGGACGCGCATTGAGCTACCTGCAAGCGGGCTACCGTCAAATTAACCGGATAGTTGTTGTCTTACGGCGGAAGGTAACAAATTATATTTCGTTTACTAACGTTAGACGACAGTGTTATTTACATTGTAATTATTCAAATATATTTAAAAATAAATTACCGATAAAAGAGTCGAATTTTACGGTTTCTAGCTTCTACAAATGTATATATAGCATTAAAATAGAGCTTGAAGAATGAAGCGATTCCTTTTTTCCACTTCTATTTTTCTGAAAATAAAATATAATAATCTTACTAAACTTTTTAAAGAACTTGATAAGAAGTATTTGATCATAAAAATGTTCTAATTAATAGACCCGAGCTGGAGCCCCCCCCCCTTCCGGTATGCTGGGGAACCCAGCGCAGACAGGAAAAATTAGGTACACTTATGAGGGGACGAGGGCCCAGAGAGGGCCCCCCCCCCCCCCCCCCCCCCGCTTTCCACGGACCTGCATGTGTGTGCTTTATTTTGAAGAAAAAAAATAAGAAAAAGGTACAAGAGTGACATTTTACTCCTTCTCAGAAAAACGCTGGTAAAGTTGTGAAGAAAAATATAAAATATTTCCGCAAGTACTTCTAGTGAAGGAATACGATTTAATAGCACTAAATTTATGCTTAACTTATCTTTCAGCAAAATGTCTCTTCCATTTCATAATATTCAACCATTCAATTACAAGCAGCTATTTTTTTTTTAATAATTTTTAATATTATATATTATAATATATTAAAAAATATTTAATTATAAACCGATTTTTCATTTTTTTAATTATTTAATAATGCATTTTTTATGTATATAATAAACTGAATAAATTATTTTTTTCTTTTTGCTATTAATTTTATTTTTTTCATAAGTGGCAAAAAGGTTTCCCATCTGTAAGTAATTAAAACGAATTCTAATATAATATTTAATAATATATTTTTCAAAAGCATTTTAAAATTTTTTCTTATAATTTAATAAATTACTCTTATTTATTATATTTAATAATTTACGTTTTAAGAATTTAAATTTTTTTTTCCTGCTATTCCTTTTATGTAATGTTTTAAATTTATCATTAAAAAAAATCTTGTTATAGATAAAACATAATTATTTTATAACTTTTCTTTATCAAGAAAGAAAATATTTAAAAATATACCATTTTTAGATCTCACTTTATCATTTTAATGCATATATAACATTAAAATAGATCTTGAAAAATGGAATTTTTTCCTCCTATATACACCAAAAAGGAGGGAATTGGGGGCTTTGATTTTATTGAAATTATTTTCATTATTACATGTGAGCTGGAATAATATGTCCAATGACTTTTTAAAGTATTTATTCTTATAGTACAGCTGCAGTCAAACATATATTACACAACATAGCTATAAAAAAGGGTTTGAATTTAAAAATATATAAAAATTTCTTATACTTGTATATTGCAGTCCGCATATCGACCTAAACGGAATATAACGCTACTATCCATCGGAAGATAAACGTCCGACTAATTTGACGGAAGCCCACTTGCAGGTTTCCTACTGCAACTCACTCCGCGACCGCACATGCAGGCAGCCTAACCACAGCCGTTTTTAAACCTAACAAGCCTTGTAAATATGTTTTTAAGAATAATGATCATGTAAAATCATCCGTTGAAATCTGGGGAAATACAAGGCTATATCATAAAAGATTCTGTCATATTAACTTTGACTATTTACACCATATGCGTAAAGTATCAGCTGTTAAAGGATTGCCAAATATCAGTGTGAGAAAAATCAACTGTAAATGTTGTAAATTAGCAAAAACCAAAAAGAATTTCTTTCAAACCCATAGGAAGAATTAGATCTGAGGAACCATTGGAACTAATCCATATGTATGTATGTGGATCTATGCCAAAACAATCACGTAGAGGAGCTAGGTAACAGTGTATCCTATGAAAAAAATATCAGAAATTTTTGATAGATTTCAGCATAGAGCGGAAGGATTTTTAAATACCAAAATTCGAAGCGTCAGAACCGATAATGGTATGGAATTTTGCAACACTGAATGTGAAAAGTTTTTAGAAACACAAGGCATTAAAGCGGAAAGAACAAATACATACACACCCGAGTAAAATGGGGTTTCGGAAAGGTTCAATTTAACTGCTTTGGATTGTGTTCGGGCAATGTTAAATGTTAGCAACTTAAAAGACGATTTTTGGGCAGAAGCTTTACTATGTTTCGCATATGTTAAAAATCGAATATGCCACAAGTTCAAGAATCTGACACTGATTAAGTTATACAGCGGCAGGAAACCATCAGTTGCCCACCTCAGAGCATTTGGATGTCAAGCTTTTGTAGGCAAGCCTGAATGAATGAATGAAATAAAGGTGGGTGGCTCAAAAAGAGCCCAGCACATCGACCAGAGGTCTATTGTACTACCCCAAAAATAAAGCGAAGATCCCTAAGAAAAGAGACCAATAGCCGATGTGAAAATAAGCAGGCACTTGACAGGAATGTCGTTCAGCTCCCAGGGTTCAATCACATGACGACCAATGTGTTCGAATCTGTGAGCAGAGTAGGCCTCACATTCACATAGAATGTGAGCTGCAGTTTCTTTGCTGTAATTGCAGCCTCTGCAAAGCGAGTCCTTGGAGACACCTATGATATTAAGATGTCTCTTGAGGGTGCAGTGCCCAGTAAGGAGCCCAACAGTTCTCCTGATGCCAGTTCTACTGAGCCTGAAAAGTTCCTTTTGACGTGTACTAGGGCAATTGCAGTTGAGGATTTTCGCTTGTAGGCAAGCCTAAACAACTTAGGGGGAAATTTGACATGAGGACAAAAGAGGGCATTATGGTAGGATATGCTTTGAAAACTCAGGGATATAGGATATGGGTCTTGAATGAGGAGAAAATAGTCGAGACTAACAATGTTAAATTTAATGAAGAGTGCAATGTAGAGGAAGGCAGTCTGGGACCCAATGTAAATAAGAAACCTAAACTAGTAGAAAAATTTACTTTTTCATCTCATAAGCCTACCTATCCAGACTCGTCTGACGAGGAGTATATGGAGAGGGAAAAAGACTATTCATCAGAGGAAGATCAAGACATTGCAGAAAGTAGTGAGGAAACGGGGTCCTCTGGTGATAATTGTCCAATTCCCGATCCAGATACTATTTGGGTCAGAAAAGTCATTCCAAGGATGACAGGACCGAGAAAGGATGTTTACTGTTGTTATAAAGGAAAGGGACCTAGGTTAAGGACACTAAAAAAAATAGAAAGTTTTTGTGTGAAAAAGAAAATAAAATTTAATGAAAAACTTTTCAATTTTAAGAGGGATCAAGAAAGATCGGCCAGAAGCAAAGGATCGGCCAGAAGCAAACATTGTAGAGATCCAAATCCCTAGGAACTACAAGGAAGCGGCTAATTCACCCCCAATCCAAAGAATGGAATATAGCCATGGCAGACGAATTAGATGTCATGAAGGAAAGAGGTGTTGGGACTTAGTGCCTGCACTTGTTTCCGACAAAGTAATCAGTTGCCGTTGGGTATATACAGTCAAAAGAGACAAAAGGGGTGAAGTTAGCAACTATAAGGCTATTCTGACTTTGCAGCTAATAGGGATGATAGAGTATCAATGGGATGCATGATATTTTTTGTAGATAGGGTACCTATTTCATGGAGGACATTTAAGCATAAATGTGTGAGTTTATCTACAATGGAAGCTGAATATATCTCATTGACTGAATGTGCAAAGAAATGGTATGGGTACAGAACATATTACTTGAATGTAATAAGCTTAGCTTTCAGTTAGGAAATAGTGTAATATTCTGTGATAACCAAGCAGCCATAAACTTTTCCAATTCACCCATTGAGAATCATAGAACAAAGCACATTGATGTTAAATATCATTTTTTGAGAAATCTAGTTGAAAAGAAACTCTGAGATTAAATTTGTAAACAGCAAAAATAACAAAGCTGATGGTTTTACAAAACCAATTACCAAAGAAGCAATCTTTAAATTCTGTGAAATCTTTAAAACTTCTTAAAAATGTTTAAATTGTAACTTGAAATCGAAATTTAACTTGTCTAAATTGTATAGTAGTATTTTTCAAATTAACTTCAACACTTTTTTCAAAACCCACATTGTGTAGTTTAGTTACCAATGTGTTTAAACTGTGTGGCGAAGATTTTTAAGGTTTATGTTATATACTAAGAATAACATTTTGTTACATACTAAGAATAATTTGCATTTTTTTTCAATCCCTCATGTAGCAGTTTAGATACTAATGAGTTTAAACTGTGTGATGAAGATTTAAAAGTTTAAAATTTTTCAATGTGCTTACAAGCTTTATACAAGCTACAAGCTTTTAGCTACAAGCTACAAGCAAGTATATACAAGCTTTTTGACATTCCCTCAACATGTAATTTAGATACTGTTGAGTTTATACTGTGTGGCGAAGAATTTAAGAGTTTTTGAATTTGAATTTATATCTCCTGTTTTTAACACAGAGATATTTTAACTTTGTATTCTCATGTAAATTATATCATGATGTATTTATGCTTTTTAAACTTTGTCTTGAAAAATGTAGTTATACACTAAAATTTATACATGGTACTTTGAAACTCTATAAAGCAGTATATGTTCAACTTAAAAATTGATATTTGATTATAACTTGTATTTTTGTGATTAGGCAACTCAATCTGTAGGAGGGGCCGATTGTTAGAAAAACTTCAATGTAAACAAGCAAAAACGTAAATCGGTCAACTTACCGTTAAAATCCTAAAGTTACTTTGTTCTGATTGGCTAATCTCTTTCAGATTGCTTGTTAACAAGTTTTACCCCCATGCTCCATATTCCTACAAATTCAACTTAAATTTGATAACTTGTATTTTTGTGGTTGAGCAACTCAATCTGCAAGTGGGAGCCGATTGTTAGAAAACTTTAGTGTAAACAAGCAACACATACATCAGTTATAGTATACTCTCAAAATCTAAAAATTACTGTGTGCTGATTGGCTAAGGTCAGCTTGTCACTAAGTTTTAACCCCATGTTATGTATTCCTGCAGATTGAGACATCAACATCCGGATTATGCTAATTTTCTACTCCAACCCTGTAGAAATTAGCATACTCCAGAAAAACATTAACTTTAACTTCTACTTCAAAAAACATTAACTTCAACTTAAAAAAAAAAACATTCACTTCTACTTCAATCACACAGCACTATTTAAGCTGGTGGATGTGTCAGTAGAAGTTGTCTGGACTATGTTGTCTTCTGTATGTGACCTGTATTACGTGGTGTGTTGTTTGACCTAGTAATGATACTGTTCAAACATTACCTATTTTCTAGAATGTTCTTAATGATGTTGTGTACGTTTCAAAGCGTGATTGCCGGTAAATTGGCAAAGTATGTGGCTGGTTTGGTTAGGTCTAATTTTCTGTCTGCTATGTTATTTCAAGACTCTGTTGATATGATTTTTTATTATATTAATTTCGTGAAAATAAATTTAGTTATTTTTTTCACATATTGACTCTTCACTGATGTGTCTAGATAAACCACTGATACTTCTGCAAACGTCTTCATGGCAACGTGCAATATGGAATTTTTATCAGTTTTTAAATGTTTAAAAATATTTGTGCATTCCAACAGAATCGAACCCGGACCTACAGAGTGCAACCACTGGGCTACCGCGCCCTCAACCCTGTGGAGTTAACAAAGTTTGGTTTAGTTTAATGGATGTTAAAACTAATAATGAAATTTTTAGGCACCTCTAAAAACCTCCATAATCTCCATAACTTTCTTTTAATTTATTTTTTTATTTCTTCAGTGTTTAATTTTTTTCATTGTGGTCCCAACCACCACCTGATGTAAACAATACATCGCCACAATTCAATCCAGCATAATGATCCAAAAACGTTGTAAAAAGCAAACACTAATTCTGTTTTTAATTGTCCCTAGGCCAAAAACTGTACAAACCATAATTGAATCATTTAAATTTTATAATGACCATATGCTAAGCTCTTAATTCAATCATTTAAAAAAAGCAAACACTAATTCTGTTTTAAATTAAAATATCCATTCATTTAAAATATAAATATAATAATTTCACTCTGTATACTGTTACCAACACCCAATGTATACAATACATCACCACAATTCAATCCACCATAATTTAGTCATTTAAATTTTATAATGACCACATGCTAAGCTCTTAATTCCATCATTTAAAATATCACTTAATTTTCTAACCCGATGCACAATCTCCATGGAAACATCGTGTGTCTCCGCTCGCAGTGTGCCTGCGCATTCATGGCAGAAAAACTTATTTTGCCGGCTTGCTGTCGAGAAATTGAAATTCGGGAATTCTTAAAATCGGGATCCTGCCGCTACTTTTTTATATTTCTTGACCAGATTAGGCTTGTAAGAATGCCTGATGTTTGAGCTTTCTTAAAATGTAAATTATTAGTCGAAATTGTAGGAACTTTTCCCGATGCGAGGATTTAAAAACGAAAGTTCGTTTTTTTGAGCCGAAAGTGACTAATTGTTTTAAAATCTTTAAAAAATATTAGAATTTGTCACTGAGATTTGAAATTGATATATTTTATATTGTTTATATATTATATATTGTGTGCTTTTTCCGGTCATGTGATTTGTTTGACGACATCTGGATGGTGGAGAAAAAAGGGGAAAAAGCGAAAAAAACAGTGTCAAAATCGTATTAAACATTAAATAACAACAACAACAAAATAATTTCAAATTTTAAAAATCAATTTTCACATGTCCCCCTTCCCCCCTTTGCTACGCATGGTCTCTGAGCTTATATATATAAGACATACAGAAAGACAGACAAACAGACATTGCCTTTTATTATTTAAGATACTGTAATGCAAGTTAATAAAAAAATTGCATATTTTGAGAAAATTGCATATCTAGAGTGGAATATCCAGATGAAATCAGGATGAAAACTAAATATGCTAGCGAGTTATAAACAGTTAGGAAGTAATTTGTAGCACTCTGAAAGCCTTTAAATGAAACAAATGAGTCTGATAAAGAAATCGAACAAATTGAATCTTAAGGAAGTTTTATTTTACAAAATATTATGGAAAATCATTTCGACTCCATCAGACTGGACGACTCAATACTGATTTTTTTTTTTTTTTTTTTTTTTTTGAGTGTAAATAGCCTTTTATAGTTAAGTTTGTTATATAGTAAATTTAAACTGAAAGTTTAGATTGAGCGGTGTATTTTTTCTGGGAATTAAAAATAATATTTATGTATTTGTGTTTATATGTATATATATTTTTATGCATATATTTTTATTATATATATATATGATTTGTGAGGATTCTAAATATGCTATTTAATAATTTATTTTTAAATTAAAAGCAGTTTTAAATTGTTTCTTATAATATTATATTTTAAAACCTATAATAAACAGTAAATCATTTATGATTCTGAATAGGTGAAGCAATTTTAAATTATTTTCCATGTAATTTCTATTCCTTTTGTGCAATATTTCAAATTTGTGATTTATTATTTTAGATAAAATCTATTTTATAACTTTTCAAAAGCACATGTACTTAATGAAATACTAAATGGCAACTGCTCATTGCAGTATACTGGTATAAAATTTTTTCATGCACGGAATTTTTTATATTCTCTAAATTAACTATCAGACACTAAACTTGGTACAAAGTCAATAATCCACTTTGAATCTGGCTTTAAATTCATCTGTAATAGCAAAACTAATAAATATATAGAGTGCTGAACCAGTTCTAGACACACTTAAGGATTCTCAGGGTTTATTAAATCATAAAGAAATAACTTCTCATAAAAGGGCTTTGAAAATTGGATTATCACTAATTTATTATCATAACATACATAACGAACACTCCTTAATGATAGTGGTGAATTTTGTTTACAATCTGGCTTCCTACGCGTCACACTTATTTTTTACGAGAAACATCATTTTTTGGCACAGATATGAATATTTTATCTGGTGATATAAAACTAGTAGTCGAGTCCATTGGAGCGATACAATACTTTTAACTATTCGGCAGTTTGAGACGGAAGAAACAATTATAACTATTGGAACTTTCCTAATGTGACCAAACTTGCTCACCAATTCTTAAAGACGCGAGACGTGGACAAGCCTTCTGATGTCACACTCCGTGTGCACCAAAATGGATCATTTTTCCCGCGCCAGTCATAAAGGTGAACTTTGACTGCTAATAAAACATGAAATGCAGCTCAGAGAATAAAATTTTTTATACTTTTATCAGTTTTGCAACATTTCAAATCGAATAATAATAATAAAAAAAATAAGCCAGAATTGTCCATTGTGTAATTAATTCTTTTAGGCCCTATAAACCCCTTGGGATTGATGGCATTGTTCTAATACTTCTTTAGGAGGGAATTCAGGCTCCCATTCTCTGTAGGATCTACAGGGCCTGTATTGCCTTTAGGCACATACCGACTGTCTGGAGGCATACCAAGGTCCTTTTTATTCCCAAGATTGGGAAAGTTTATTATGAGGCCAAGTCTTTTAGGCCTATTAGCCTTGCGTCTTTCCTCTTAAAGACGAATGAAAAACTTACTAACAGGCATATTAGGAAAGGTATTCTAGCTGTAATGCTACTGTCTAATTCCCAGCATGCCTATCAACCAGGTAAATCCACAGACATTGCCCTTTATAGTCTCTCCATTCTGGAAAGTAACTTGAATGCTAAGGAAATTGCTTTGGTTGTTTTTCTTGATATTGAGGGTGCTTTTGACAAAGTGCTCATTGACACCATCCTTCATGCCTTTGACAGGAAAAGTGTCAATATGACCATTTCCCACTGGATCAAAAAATAATCTGTTATTTACTAGGTACATCTGTGCCTGATAACATGATGGTTCATGCTCTTGCAGGTTGTCCACAGGGGGGGGGGGGGGGGGGTTCTTTCACCTATCTTATGGTGTCTTGTTGTGGATTCTCTTCTGGAGAACATTACTAGTTCTGGCTTATCTCATATCAGATATGTTGAGGATGTTGTCATCATTGCTAGAGGCAAGTTTGGTAGTACTGTCTCTGATATTATGCCTGGTACCCTTAGGAGTATTGAGACCTGGTGCAACAGTGTTGGTCTTTCTGTTAATCCGTTGAAGATAGCCATGGTTGCATTTACCAGAAAACGAACTTTCAATCTTAGAGACATTTGTTTCTTTGGTCAGAAACTTATCTGTAAAGAGGTAAAATTTTTAGGAATTCATTTTGATATGGGCTTAAATTGGAAGAAGCACTTTGATTACTGTGTGGTTAAAGCCAGAAGAATTTTCTGGTCCTGCAGAAGTGCCATTGAGAGAACCTAGGATTTGAATCCCAGGGCTATCCATTGAATTTATTCCATGGTCATCTGTCTCATCATTTCCTATGGCTCTATTGTCTGGTGGTCTAGGGTCAGGTGTGATACTGCCAAGTTAGATTTAATTAGGCTTCAAAGGATGGTTTGTATTGCATTTTCTGGGTGCATGAAAACTACTCCCACTGCAACTCTTGAACTCTTGCTTAGACTGCATCTTCTTTACATGAGTATTGTGGCTGAGGCTGTCATAAGCCTGAAAAGACTTAAATATTTGGGCCACTGGAAAGATTACTCAAGGTATTTGTCTTGGAGTAATCTAAATATAAATATTATGAATCACCCATATTTTTGTATGCCCTCTGATGGCATGCTTGTCAGGTATGCCTTTGACAAACTTTATGGGATTCTGGTCCCTTCACGTTATGACTGGAGGAAGACTCCTACCTACAACAAGAAGTGCATTGTATGGTACACTGATGGCTCCAAGCTAGGTCTTAGCACTGGCACTGGTGTATGCTGTCCAGATGATGGTACAAAACTGTTTTACCCACTTGACAGCTACACTACTGTCTTTCAAGCTGAAGTCTTTGCTATTCTAATGTGTTGCAGAATTTCCTCTAACTGAAACTACAGGAGTAACTACATCTATATCTGCTGCGACAGTCAGGCTGCTCTTATGGCTTTGGGGAAGTCTGCTATGACCTCTTCCCTTGTCTGGGAGTGCTATACTGCACTTTGCAATCTTGCCAGCAACAATAAAATCACCCTTTACTGGGTGCCTGGACATTCAGTCATTCCAAGTAATGAAATGGCTGATGAGTTGGCTAGAAATGGTTCAAGTACACCCTTTGTTGTTCCAGAGCCAGCTTTAGACATTTTTGATGAGCTGATCAGAAGAACTGTTTATAGCATCTTCAGGAGGCTACAGTACGAGAACTGGCGCAACATCAAGGGCCAAAGGCAGGCTTCTTACTGGGCACTGCACCCTTAAAAGACACTTAAGCATTATGGGTGTTACTAAGGACCCAATATGTAGAGGTTGTAAGTATATTGAAGAAACTGCCTCACACATACTCTGTGACTTCCCGGCCACTCAGATTCCTGCTGTAAGCCCTAGGGCCAGCCGAGTGGTCTGGGACTTCAACACATACTCTGTGAGTGTGAAGCTTTTTCTGTTTGTAGGTTCGAGCACTTGGGTCGACATGTGATTGAGCCCTGGGAGTTGCAGGATATTTCTGTCAAGTGCCTGCTGATCTTTGCCTCAGCTACGGGTCTCTTCTCTTATGGACTTTTTGCTTCTGTGTTCTTTTTTGGGGGGCAGTACAATAGACCTCTGGTTGCTGTGCTAGGCTCTCTCTGAGCCACCCACCTTTAAGTCATAAGTCATAATGAATGAATGTGCAAGACAATCTGATGGCTTACTTGTACATCAATGATATTCTGAAACTGATTGTTCTGCCTATGCTGTCAAGTAGCACAGATTCCATTTACAACAAGACAACGCTCGACCACATACTGTACAACTTTCTCAATGTCTTCAAGGATTTAATACCGTTCCATCAGTGGCGGCTCGTGACTTCAGGAATGGGTAAGGCGGATTCAGTGGCAGCTCATGACTTCAGGAATGGGTAAAGCAGATTCAATGGCAGGATTCCCCCTTCTCTGGACAATACACATCATCAAAACACATCATACTACTGGTACAAATGTTGTCAAATATTGTCTAAAAATAGCCAAACGAGTCTGAAAAATTCACCAAATAATAATAATAATCCATTCAGCCGATAACTTTTAAGTGAAGCAGTTCTTATCCTGTGTCACCTCACGAGCCACCACTGCTTTCCATGGCCATCCAGTTCCCCAAACCTATCACCTATAGAATATGTCTGAGACATGCTGGGATGGCAATTGCTGCTTTCTTAGAATAGCACTGAATTAGTTGACCAGTTGCAACATTTGTGGCAGAAACTTTCACAGAAGGACATAAGCAACTTAATGACTATGCTATACCAAATATCGGCTTATATAGCTGCCAAGGGAGGATTTACCACTTACTAAAATGTCATCTTGTTTACACCAATTCTTAATAAATGTTTTTTGCTCCCAAATTCTAATCATTTGCATATATTTTCAAACAATACATGCAAGTTTCTTGGCTGTAGCTCAATTTCTTATGTGTGCATATATATTTTTGCAACAGAGTATATATATATATATATATATATATATATATATATATATATATATATATATATATATATATATATATACACACTTGGGGCATATTGTTACTGGTGACTTAGCCATTGTAAAAGATAAATCTTTAAGAACTATAATGTCATTTGGCACTAAATTCAGGTTACCTTCATGTAATAATTCTAAACAAGTTTTAAAGTCAATCAATCTGGACCTTGATAAATTTATTTATGGATTAGCTTCTAAATATGCTCAGCCTTTAGAGGCATTTAATATGTGGAAATTTACTATTTTAAGATCTATTAAAAATGCCATTTGTAGTATTAATTTATCTAGATCTATATATAATATGGATAATATAAAACACTCGGTTAATGATTTACATAGATCTTTTGTTATTATTTATGTTGATAAAGCCTCTAATAATTATGCTATTATTTGTAAAAAATTCTATATTCAATATCTGCTAGATTATTTAAAAAATAATAGTCTATTTAAAATTGATTAACACTCTGTTAATAGTATCAAATTGAAAATTATCAATATATATAGTGATTTAGATATTAATAATAAATTTTTGACATTTCCTTATATTGTGCTTATACCTAAATTTAATAAAAATCCTATTAAATTTAGAACTGTAACTAGTGGTCATAATTCATACTCTACTACTGCTAGTAAATTATTACTAAATTATTTAAATGTACTAAATATTAATTTACGAGATTCTAGTGATAACTACATTATTCTAAATAACAGTAAAGAATTAAAAAATAAATTAAAAACACTTGATAAAATAATAGGATTTCAAACTTTTGATTTTAAAGATCTATTTAATAATATTAAGATCACTGATCTATATGATGTCATTTTAGCTTTATATAATACTTATATTACTAATCATTCTCATCTTACTAAATTTACCAATTTTCCTAAGCTTCTCCATTTTGTTCTTTTCAATAATTATATCTTTCAAGGTAATAAATTATACTTACAAGTCTCAGGTGTTCCACAAGGTGGCTGTAGTAGCAGTATGTTAGCTAATTTATACCTATATCAATATGACAAATTCTTTACTTCAACAGATTATAAAATTTACAGATATGTAGATGATCTGATTTGTCTTGCATTTACTGATAACCAGGCCCAGTTTAAGGCGTGGGCGGCGTGGGCAATTGCCCACAGCGGCCGAATCAGGAGTGTCCATTTGGAAGTGAAATTAGGTATAGTAAGAATGACTTTTGTGGTCGTATTTTGTGCCACTTTAATATAAATGAATTTACTTTTTTAGATAGTATTAAAATATAAAAGGATAAAATCATTTTTCTCCCATAATTATATCTTTTTTGAAGCAATGTACAGTTCTGCCTGAAAGTACGTACGCTCAAACACTTGGGAGATTTTAAACAACTTGCAGCTGGGTCCAATCCCTTAGGGGACTTTGTTTTCCCCAAATACTGGGGAAAATTCAAGGGGCGATTCTCAGAATTTTTCCTGGTTTCAAATTCAAATTGCAAACACATGGATGCGGTCTCTATGATCCCACTTCTAAAAGGACGGGAGGGAGGAGATTAGTCCAGATGGTCATTCTTTTGGTCGTTTACCGTTTTTCTCATTTAGGCATTGAGACTAGCTGGAGGTCATGCAGATAACAAACATAGTGACTGGAAGTAAAAAGCTACTTCTTAGTGTTCAAAGCAATGTGTTGTGTTATGCTGCTGTGCGAGATTCACAAATCCATCGACAAATATGGCTGTCTTTTAAGTTCTAACTATTCGGGTAACTTTTTCTTTCAATTATTTAAAATATTTTTGCAAAATTTCTTAATTGACTACATTTTTCGTCGATTTTTAATGTCTTTCAACAAATAAAATTAAGTTGGTACTGAATTTAGTCTATGGCATTAGCCACAGAATAATACTGATAAAAGAATAATTTTTTTATGTTTTTTATCTAAAATAATATGCCCCGTGGCTGTTCTATGAGAAATTTCAGAGGTAAATAATTAAGCAATTGTGTAAAATGATCTTAATTTTGTAATTTTTCCAGTTTCACTGCAAAACTAAAAAAAAAATGCTACAAAATATTTTTACAAAGATATTCCTTTATGAATATTTGTATGAAAGTGCAAAAGTTGTTTATAAATTGTTAGAGCTGTTTTATAAATTAATAAATTTATTTTATAGATTCAATCTGGGAATTATACATATTCTTTTGCTCATGCATACAAATTTCTGTCTAGATATACGTTCAATAATCTGTAAATACTATTTTATTTTTGCATAATTACACTTTTAATTGTAATTATAATTTAATACACTTTTAAGTAAAATGTTAATTAAACAATCTTAAAATTTGTAATATACATTTTGATATTGTGATTTTTTTATTTCTACTCAAACTATTCATTTAATATCTCCATGTTCCAGTCAACATTCGATTCATTATTATTCTTATATAAAGTTGTATTGTATGATATGTGGTATTTTTTTGTCCATTTTTTTTTTCAAAATCGAGAAGAAATGAAACATTGACTTTCCTCTTTTCCAACGAATGGATATATTTTTTTTATATTCTTAATACACCCTATTTTTATTACCCCACTCGAAAGTTCATATTTTTTAATTTCTAACCCCCCCCCCCCCCCTCCTTTTTTTAAAAATAATTTTGAAGCATTTGGAAATTTCCCTGTGTTTCTGTTGGGTCCATGTATCTCTAAATTCTTTTCAGATGTTTTCGTTTATTATTTTTTTCAAAATTACGAAAACAAATATTGCGTTTTTTACCACCTTGTTCTCTAATGATTGCAAATATGATTTTTTCCCCTCTCTAGTTTTGTTATGCACTTTATCTTTCGGCAGAAAATTAGAATGTTTTTAATTTTTACCCCCTCCACCTTTCTTTTTTAATTGTTGTCCCCTTTTCTATTCTATATATTTTTCCTGCTTTTGGATTAGGTTTTGTATCTTCGAACATTTTTTTATATATTTTCATTCACTTGTCACAAACTCAGGGACATTTTAAACATTACATATCAATCGTCTTCACCCCCCAGTGAATCTATAATAATAAAAAGAAGAATCTATGTGTTTGTTTGTCCAAAATGCCGACCGATATCTATCTCATTGAATTTTTTCACACAGCCGCATCTATACTTGAACTAATGCATCGCGAAAACCTTTTACCAAAATTTGCATTCGATTTTTAACGAATTTTTAAATTCCAAAATCAGATAATATTGAGCTACCGATATGACCTAGCAGCTTTATTCTCGATTTAACAGTTACAGAACCTCCAGCCATCGATATGATCTAATAGCTAATCATACGATTTAACAGCTACCGTAACGATCTAATGCCACGTTCATCTCCTAGAAGTTATTAATCTTTCATTCATTTATATTTTGCATTACGGAGAGCGTTTATTTTCTTTTCTCTTTGCGGATAGCGTACTGGTAATTTGGCGTCAGTTTAGGATTTGAAGAAAATTGAGTAGTGTTATTTGTAAATGTATTATGTAACGGGGGTTTATTTACGTCCCGGTCAACACCGGGTAATTCGTTCCAGTGATACAATAAAACAAATGTTAAATTAGTCAAAGTCTAAAATTTTGTTGTAATTTGGATAGTATTCCATTATTATGTATATTTCCACGTATATTTCCGTATCTATATTTCCACTTATTCTGTTCAAACCTCACCAATCATTAAACAACTTTAGAATCCCTAGGTTCATTTAACTTCCTAATTTTTTTTTTAAACAAAACAAAATATCTCGTGCTTGTGCACCAATATTTCACAAAAGAATAAGTAACCAGACTGATCTGCAACAATCATGGCATTTCAAATATTACAGCTTTCCCAAGCATTAGAAAACTTGATTTTTGAAGTATAGTGGTTATATTCTATGTCCCTTCTGTATTTTAATCAGATTTTAGAGGAGCTACAATGAACAGTCACAAACTGCTTCGAAATAGAATCCCAGATTTTTATCTGTGAAATCAAAAGCCAATAAATTTAAATATTTTTGCATTTTAAATTTAATATTAAAGATTAGCTATTTAAATAAATTACTGATAATAACCAGCAAAATTCTGAATTGTCCTATTATATTATATCTTAGCTTCGTAGGGATTGAAATTCTTTTCCTTTATCTCTCCTCTTTACTAATTTATTCATAAGATCATTTCTTTGATTTGCGTATAATATTTTACTGCTAAGATGTACAAATAATTCATAAGATTTATGCAATTAAAATTTCAAATTTTATTAAAAAATTGATGAGGGCAACTTTCATGACACTACATAATGAGTAAGTTACTTTTGACTCCTGATAAATTCAGAAAAATATAATCGGCGGTGACTCCAGTCCGATGGAGCCGAAATTGTTTTAAACGAATAATATTTTGTAAGATAAAACTCCAGTAAAGTTCAATAAGTTTATTCGATTATTTCAGAATCATTTGTTTCGTTTATGGGCTTTCAAAGCAATACAAATTACTAGCAATACAAATCAACTATTTATAGCTAGCTTGCGCTTTTAATTTTCACCCTGATCTCATCTGAAAACTCAGACCATAGACTCCACTTTAATATATTCGATTATTTTACTAACTTGATTTGCAGTATAAAAATTAAACTTAGAGACAAAATTTTACATTATAGTTAATCTATAAACTTGTCTGGCGGCACATAAATACGTAATTGAATACGTATATTTCTACCTATTCTGTTCAACCCTCACTAATCATTAAACATCTTTAGAATCCCCATATTCATTTGACTTCCTAATTCTTTTTAAACAAAGCAGAATATCTCGTGCTTGTGCACCAGTATTTCGCAAAAGAGTAAGTAACCAGATTGATTTGCAACAATCGTGGCAATTCAAATATTACAGCTTTCCCACCCATTGGAAAACTTGGTTTATGAAGTATATTGGTTATAATTTCGATATGTTAAAATATCGAAATTATAACCATTATACTTCAAAAACCAAGAGCAATAAATTCATACTAGTTGTTTATAGTTATCACTTTTAGTTTTTAAGATATAAGCATTACAAACTTGAAATACTTCAAATTTTCAAACTTCTTTCACTTGACAAGATGATCACTCGAAAACTATAGAAGCTCTTTTAAATATACATATAAATCTAGAAATTAAATTTCCTCATACATATTTTTATCACTTAATAATTCTATTGATCTTTTATACTTTCAAAGATATTTCGAGTGAAAGTATGAAACAAGGAAAAAACTAATTTTTATGTTTCAAAGTTTAACCCCCCCCCCTCCCCTCCCAAAGAAAAATAGAGTTCGATCCAATTATATACACTTTTTAGGGCTTTCACAGAGCTACAAATTGATGCTTATTGTTCAAAGTTAGTTCTTTTAATTTTTGAGATGTTACTAAGTTGAAAAATGGAAAAATTTCAATCTTCTTTAATTTGGCAAGACGAATACTCGAGAATTATAAAAGCTTTTCTTAATAATAAATATAGATTTTGATACTAAATTTCCTAGTACGGATTTTTGTCGTTTACTAATTATATCTTTATTTTATAGTTTAAAATGAAAACAAGAATAATAAAAACACTCGTTCGAACAGACACTTTTTTGCTTTCTAAAAAAAAGTTCTGAATATTAAAACATTGAAATTATTATTACAAGTGCCCAAAAGGTTTGCATTTTTCGTAACGCTTCGTTTCCCTTACACAGAAATCCCAAACATAGATGTTATTCACGTAAACTTACATATAATATGATCGTTTATTTAATATTTTTGATTGCCGTTTTCTTTTTATGATTTAAATGAAGTTTGAAAACTTGCGACCTTCAGAGTGTTCATTTCCCTTTAAAATCATAAATTTTGTTCACTTCACTCCATTCGTTCTAGAAATTTTTGTCTCTTTAGACTGCTATACACATCCATATATACATTATACTCACGCACAGACATCCCTTTAAAAATACATCATCTGTGTGCAGGGAAATTACAAAATTCAGCTATGCATTATAAATTACTGCTGCATTATGCATGTATGTATGTAGAAAGAAATGTGAAGCATTACATTTTCTAAACCTCTAAATTTAGATGAGAATAAAATTTGATAGATCAATGAAATAAAATAATTTTCGTAAGGTGATGGTGATCTGTTCCTAAAGGAGATTATTCCCTCCTGCTCTTGCCTATCTAAGATACTTTGCCCTTAATAGCTTTCTCGTATAATCACGAAAAATGTCCAGTCCTCATCAGCACACCTATGCGTTGATCAACAGTACTGACGAAGTGGAATTTGTCTCTAAACATGCCTCCAATCAGACACTGTCTAGTTTGACCGAGCTAAACACCAATTCAGATGCCTCTGTCTATGTTGGAGGGGTCAGTGGTAGGCGCTTTAATGGACGTCGACACTTAATCCCATCAGTCGTCCAAATAATATATATTGATACAGGATGCACGGGCGATGTCTGATAAGATTCGAACCATGCCATTGGTGTAGATGTGACTTCTCTCCTGACTGCACACGATCCATTCGAGCAGTTGTCTGTCTGGGGCGTTCTAAGCCTCTGCGACGGTTACATGGGTCTTCTTTGATCCACAGTTTCCATCACCGAGCAACTACCATATCGTTCCGACCAAAATGGCGACTGGTACGTCTGTTCGACCAACCAGTTTCCATTGATGTGACTTCTCTCTAAATCCGACAATTGTTCGTAGTGCTCTCGAGGATGTCTCAAAGGCATCTTTGTACACAATTTTCAGTATCAAAGCAGAAAATCCAGTTCCAATTGCTCGTAAGTAGGAACATCAGACATTTTAAATGCTGCACAATATGTCGTTCCCATGCGCATAGCATGAACCCTATAATTTCATTGGCGTTGACAGTTTGATCATTTGTATAACTCTTAAAATGAAATTTGCATGCTCAGTTCGTGGCTGTAGCTTAATTTATATATATATATATATATACACACACACATACACATATATATATATATGATATATATAAAGGGCGGCCCCCAAACTGTCTTGCCCACACACGAAAATATCTTTGAGCCGGCCCTGCTGATAACTATGTCATAGATATAGATTTCTATCCGGATAATTTGAAATTAATACCTAATGAAACTACTATTAGTAATAATATTTATTATTTGGATTTGAATCTAATTATAGAACCTGCTCATGGGATAGTTACTAATTTATATGATAAAAAAGATTTTTTTAAATTTAATATTAATAAATTATTACCTTTTAATTCCTGCAACTCGATTCAATTGTTTAGAAATATTATACTTAATCAACTTTTTAGAATTTATAGATTATCAGATAAAAAATTTCATGCTTTGCACATTAATAACCTCAAAATTACCAGTAAAATGTATAAATATCCTGCATATTTAGTAAATGGTATAGTTAATATGTTTCGATTAGCCTAAAATTATCATAATCTCTCCTTAGTATCTTATTTTAGCCGTACTTCTTCATTCTCTTGAAATTATATTTTCATCTTTTTATCTTGAAGCTTTAACTGTTGAATATCTCATTTTATTGCTTTTATGCAGTACAGTTTTTATTACTCTCTTTGGCAACAGAAAATCACATCTTTTCATTTCTGCATATGGCAACATTGGTCCAGTCATATTTTGCTCGTCATGGTTGTACTAATGAAGTGTATTTTAAGGTATTTATGTTTCCTTTATCTTTCCAATCTATATGCTTGTCATCCATATAACACAAGTTTATAGATAAAATCTATCTTGTGTTTCAGAAACAAGCATTTTTGTGTTCATTTCGAAGGAATATATGAACTTGACGAGAATTTTTTCGAAATGAACTTAACTTAAGTCTAAAGCTCTTCCATGTGCAAGCTTTTTTGCTTGATTTTTTTTGTTTTCGTGTTTTCATTCCTCATCTTTGAAATTTGTTGATTGGCTTTGTCTTTATGACCTGCATTACGCTTTATAATTTCCTCTTTATGTTTTAATTTCTTTTATTTCTTTGTATTTTGTAGAAAATTTTGGAATAGTGTATTATGAGTTACTACTTCCATTCTAACATTGGATTTACTAATTTATATTTATATATATATATATATATATATATATATATATATATATATATATATATATATATATATATATATTGTCAAAAAGAAAAGAGGTATGGATGGAAACAATATACCAAAAGATGGCCGGGGGGAGTTGTGACCCCCTCACCCCGGTTAAGCATGCTTTACGTCGCGACAACACTCCCGGAGAGCCGGTACATTGCAAAAAGGAATACGAATGTATCAAATTGTAAGATGTAAATATACATCATACAGAAACAAATATAAGATATAATTGTCGAGATCCAGCCCTATCGAAATTCATCTACAGTAAATGTTTGAAATATGTTAAAAAGTGTGTGAACATTTACTGTAGATGAATTTCGATAGGGCTGGATCTCGACAATTATATCTTATATTTGTTTCTGTATGATGTATATTTACATCTTACAATTTGATACATTCGTATTCCTTTTTGCAATGTACCGGCTCTCCGGGAGTGTTGTCGCGACGTAAAGCATGCTTAACCGGGGTGAGGGGGTCACAACTCCCCCCGGCCATCTTTTGGTATATTGTTTCCATCCATACCTCTTTTCTTTTTGACAATATTTTAATCCTCTTTTTAGTGCAGCTTTGCGCCTTTTAAGTGTGATTTCAGATGATTTTGTAATATAGTATTTCACGGTGTTTTAATATTATATATATATATATATATATATATATGATACATAAATTTTAAGCCTTTCCCAATAATGCACCCTTTTCTTTCACAGTTATCTTATTATTCCAAATTCCTATCTCATGTCCAGCACATATTGCAACTACATTAAATTCTATCCCACGCCACTAATATTAACAAGTCTGCAGACACTTCCTCATTTCCTCGATCATATCATATATGGTCACTAAACTTAACCCTATGTAAACGTGCTCATTGAAATTGCATCCCCAATCACATTTTTAAAGCCTAAACTGCTAAGATAGCAGTCACATGCCTCATATCCTACCTCCCCCTCTGATGAAAATGCATTTTGCACTTGTGAAGAACTACGCAGACGGCACACAGATTTGGTTAGAACTGGTCGACGATCAGGAGTCGTCCAGTACATGTAATTATCTTTATTCCTAGTAGCATTGAATAAAATAGATTTTTATAACTTAAATTGTATCTTCCTTGGACTATTCAAGTCAAATATTACATATATATATATATATATATATTATATATATATATTATACATATATATAATATATACATATATATATATATATATATATATATATACAGTACAGGATCTATTATCCGGAATGCTTGGGACTTCAGGCATTCTGGATAAGGGGTTTTTCCGTAATTCGGAACACTTTTTCTAAATATTACTGGAATGGTCTCAAATGTCGTTATAGAAAATTATTATTCATTTTAAAAACATAAATGTATTAAAAAAAGCTTTTTTACAATCTATATGGGTTAACTAAAATGCAAATTACATGTAATTATAGTATCAAATTTAGTGATTAAGAAAAATTTTGAAAGAAAAAAATGTCTGAAAAAAGTTGATTATTCAGGGTAGTTATTAGAAGTCTTCTTTTTTTTTTAATATTTCAACTAAAGTGGGCCCTCACCATATTCATCTAATATTTTGGCAGAAGCACCTTTGTTCATATGTTTCAAAATATTTTAAAGTACTTTTAATAAAATTAAGATGAGAAGGATGTTCATTTTTAATTGAAATGAGATATTCAACTATAGGCGCAAATATATCAAATTCTAATTTATGCTCTTCAAATGTGTTTCTAATAAGCCTTTATAATTCTAAATGTCTGAATAAATAAAAAAAATTTAATTTCGTTATCCTAAACATATATCTCATTTACACCAACAATATGTTTAAAAGATAATATCCCAGCATAAAAAGCACAAAACATATAAAAATATTAGTGGATGGAAGCAGATTGAAAAAATGGAAAATATTTAAAAATAAAACGAAATAAAAAAGTTTCGCGATATTGCTAAACTGTCTTCTATAAATTACTAATTAATATAAATGTAACACGTTAAAACCCCATAAATATACTGCAATGGAACTTTTTGCTAGGGTCAATTTTTAGTCCAAAATAGCCATTTTCATCCAAATAATAGGATTTAATTGAAAATGATTTTGATCTTGGAATTCCATCAACGTTTTTTAAAATATTGAAGATGTGTATATTCCCACGGAGATGAAAAAAAAATGGATTTTCCCGAGAAAATGACAAGTTTATTGCTTAGGTTAAGTATTTAAAGAGATCAATCAGAAGGCCCTGAATGACATTTTATAGCTGCTATACTTTTCTCTGCATTTCGGCAAAAGTTAACTCTCATTAATTTCGGGAATTCCTTACTTAAACGTACTTTCTATCATCTCGTAAATGCGCTGATGACTCTCTTTTTTTTTCATCTTTTCCAATAAATGTTTATTAAATTGTGCATAATAGTGTGAATTCTGCGCGGCACATCGCGTTTGAAGAGCTTAGGATTTCTTTAGTGATATCGGGATATTTCTAGCAAAAAGTTGGAATACTTTTACCGAAAATCAAAGTCCCGGAACAAAACGCAGAAAAGAAAATGTAACGAATTCGGAAAAATCGAAACCTTTGTGCCTAGTGTGCTCTGCCCTGTACACCCAGAAAAAAAATGAAACGCCATTAAAAAAGCACCTTGCCGCGACTTGTCCGTAACTAACTCCTATATTATACTATACAGGAGTTAGTTACTGACAAGTCGCGGCTCCTATCGAAACTAGTGAAGAATGGAATGACGCGTCTCGCCGTCAATGTGACGGTCTCGCCCGTGCCGGATCGTCACCTCCGAGAGCTACTATCGGGGGTGTGACGGCCGGATGCAGCCGCTTAGGAAATTTTTGGGAAAAACGATGCTGAACGGGAAAAACGACATTTTCCGGAAAAGAGGAATTGTGGAACTTCTCGGAAAAAACATGATCCACGGAATATTTTCATTCGCTATCGCGAGAATTCCTCGCGTTCGTTTTCGAAATTTAAGAATCAGCGGCGGCGAGTGCGCGGGGCATTTTTTTTGCGCGGGAATTTTGAATTTCGTGCGCGGTTTGCACGTCCTATTTCAAACTCTCTAAAATAGTAGGTTTCAATGCATTTTTTTTAATTGATATTGCTAATTAAAGCAAAAAAGCATTTGGCGGGATTTTAAACAAAAAATCGCTATTTGGCGCAATATTTAGCAAATAATCGCGTGTTGGCGCAGAATTTGGCATTATTTTGCCGTATTCCGGTTTTGGGAGAGTCCGGATATTGGAACGCCGGATAAGAGGTCGCGTACTATATATATATATATATATATATATATATATATATTAGAAAAATATCTAAAAATAAGATATACAAAAAACATAATCATAACACTTCATAACATTAAGGCGCCATGCTGCTCTTTCATGTTTAGCAGGTATATAATAGTAAATACATCATCAAATTTTCCTTTGTACATCCCCCCCCCTTTTTCAATTTGATGATGTATTTACTATTATATATATATATATATATATATACATACATACATACAGGGTGTCCCAAAAAATTGACCTCGACTTTATTCCTTAAAATTGAACTTAGACATATATAATAAATTACAAAGTTGAATAAAAAAAGGTACAGAATTTTATGAAATCGATTAAAATTTTCAAGGGAATTCAAATTTCAGCATTTTATCATAAAAATTCCCAGAAATATGAAAAGACAAAAATGCTGACTTAAACCACTTATCAATGCATCGACATGGGTTCTTAGACGGGAAAAATCATGGAAGCATATTTCAGGAAGCATATTTTTGAAGCATTGTAAATAAATCTAAAGATAAGAGGCAGATATTATTTGCTTATGATGCATTTCTGCATTGTGTCATTTGCACTATTGCTGTAAACATTTATATTTTAATTTGTGATTAATCCCTCACCAACTTTGTTTAAACATATCTCTGGGACTTTTTATAATAAAATGCTGAAATTTTGTACATCACCTTATGGGGCACATTTTACTCATTGGAAATGTTTTTGCATGGGGCCATGTAAAAATTTAAATTTTGTATTTCTTCAAATGTAATCCCCTGAAAATTTTTATCGATTTCATAATAAAATTCTTTACCCTTTTTTATGCAACTTTGTTATTTATTATATATGTCTAAAATCAATATTTAAGGAATAAAAGCTGAGGTCAATGTTTTTGGGACACCCTGTATATATATATATATATATAAATAAAAATTGAATGATTTTAATCAAACTATGCATTAACTACGGTATGTACAAAAAAACCATTTCTAACACATCTGTTACAAATAAGTAACTATAGACCAAGACTAAGGATAACAAGAAAGATCAATCATGCTTAAAGCATTGATTATGAAACACTTTCCAACTTCAATGCAATTTTATTTAAACATCTCTAAAATGCAATACATTCCTAAGTAATATTTTAAAACTTATCACAATACTACATTAATTTATTATATTTGAAAACTTAAACTTTCATCGAAAAAAATGAACTTCATCCAAATGACGGCATTGAAATATAAGTTGCCTGGTTTAAACATCTCTAAAATGCGATACATTCCTTGGTAATATTTTTAAAATCATCATAATACTACGACAGTGGTTAGGCTGCCTGCATGTGCGGTCGCAGATGGAGTTGTAGTAGGAAACCTGCAAGTGGACTTCCGTCAAATTAGTCGGACGGTTGTCTTCCGGTGGAAAGTAGCGTTATATTCCGTTTAGGTCGATATTATGCTGACTGCAATATACAAGTATAAGAAATTTTTATATATTTTTAAATTCAAACCCCTTTTTATAGCTATGTTGTGTAATATATGTTTAACTGTAGCTGTAATATAAGAATAAATACTTTAAAAAGTCATTGGACATATTATTCCAGCTAACATGTAATAATGAAAATAATTTCAATAAAATCAAAGCCCCCCCCCTCCCCACAATTCCCTTCTCCTATATGTATATAGGAGGAAATATGTATATAGGAGGAAAAAATTCTATTTTTCAAGATCTATTTTGATGTTAAATATGCATTGGTGAGATCTAAAAATAGTATATTTTTAATTTTTTAAAGTAGTTTATTTTTAAATATTTTCTTTCTTGATAAAGAAAAGTTATAAAATAATTATTTTTATATATAACAGGATTTTTTTTAATGATAAATTAAAAATATTACACAAAAGGAATAGCTGGAAAAAATAATTTAAAATTCTTAAAACGTAAATTATTACATATAATAAATAAGAGTAAATTATTAAATTATAAGAACAAATTTAAAAATGCTTTTGAAATATATATTACTAAATATTATATTAGAATTCGTTTTAAATACTTACCTATGGAAAACCTTTTTGCCACATATGAAAAATATAAAATTAATAATAATTAAAAAAAAAAAACATAATTTACTCAGTTTATTATATACATAAAAAATGCATTATTGAATAATTACAAAAATGAAAAACCGATTTATAATTAAATCTTTTTTAAGAATATATTATTAAAAAGAATATAATTTTTTTAAGAATATATAATATTAAAAAAAATAGCTGCTTGTAATTGAATGGTTGAATATTATGAAATGGAAGAAAAAATTTGCTGAAAGATAAGTTAAGCATAAATTTAGTGCTTTATTAAATCATATTCCTTCACTAGAAGTACTTGCGTAAATATTTTACATTCTTCCTTCACAACTTTACCAGCATTTTTCTGAGAAGGAGTAAAATGTCACTTGTACCTTTCTCCTATTCTTTTTCTTCAAAATAAAGCACACACATGCAGGCCCGTGGAAAGCGAAGGGGGAAGGGGCCTCTCCAGGCCCCCGTTTCCTCATTTTTGTACCTAATTTTTCCTGTCCGGGCCGAGTTCCCCTGCACACCGGGAGGAGGGGGGGGGGGGGGAACTCCAGCTCGGGTCTATTAATTAGACAATTTTATGATCAAATACTTCTTGTCAAGTTCCTTAAAAAGTTTGGAAAGATTATTATATTTTATTTTCAGAATTATAGAAGTGGAAAAGAGGAATCGCTCCATTCTTCAAGCTCTATTTTAATGTTATATATACATTTGTAGGAGATAGAAACCGTAAAATTCAACTCTTTTATCGGTAATTCATTTTTAAATATATTTGAAGAATTACAATTTAAATAGCACTGTCGTCTAACGTTAGTAAACGAAATATAATTTGTTACCTTCCGCCGTAAGACAACAACCATTCGGTTAATTTGACAGTAGCCCACTGGCAAGTAGCTCAATGCGCGTCCGCACTTGACGGCAGCCAAATTACATCGTTTCCGCAACCGCACTTGCAGGTAGCCTAACCACTTCGTAACACTACAATAATTTATTATATTTGAAAACTTCATCGAAAACAACTGACATTTATTCAAATGATGTCATAGAAAAAATAACACGCCTGGCTCTCTCTATAAAAGCAGCATTTCATTCATAAGATTTTCCCATTCCTTTCATTCATCACAGTACTAAAATAATTTATTTTATTTAAAAACTTAAAACCATGGAGCTACAAGTAATTAAACTCTATGCTTAAAACTTCATCTAAAAAAATCGTCAATTTCATTCATATCAGCTATTCAGACTCCATGAGCTAAATACTTTTGCGTTAAAGAAATACAGCAATTCTTATACAATTTATCCTACATATTTTTCTGTTTACATTTTACATAAGTGAAAAATAGGCTACGTTGTAGAAATAATCAAATTTGGATGATCATTTAAGCTCAAATATATTGTTATTGCGCGAAATATATTGTTCATATATTGTTATTGCGTTGTTTCAGTATGTAGATGCACAGAATTTAAGCAAAAATAAAGCGGTTTTAGGATGAATACAACACTCAATATGAATTAAAAAGAACTTTAAAAATCACGATTTTAGACAAGATGGATGCCATATTTTATTTTGAAATGGGTCACGTGATCTTTTCATATCATGGTCACTTGATCGCTTCATATAAGAGGTGTAATTATTATTCTAATTTTTATTTAAAAAACTACTGAATATATTTTGCTGAAATTTTTTTTATATATTTTATGGAATAATTTGAATAATATGTAAAATTTTTGAAGCAATTTATGAATTTTAAATCTGCTTAAAAAATGTTTCAAAAATTAGGTCCCATAGGGTTCAATGTATTTCATTTTTTCAACCCGGGTTCAATCCAAAACTAATTGGGTGATATTATTCATTTATATTCCCATAGGTCCTACAGACCGCCTGAACAACATACTAAAATTTCATTTTGATTAAGTCATTTTTACGGCAGTTATCGTGCTAACGGACAGACAGACAGAATGAACAAAGTCATAAACACTTTTCAACTTTGTTGTAAAGTGCTAAAAATAGAAGGTAACTTATCACTACAGTGGAAAGGGGGATGAGAAGAAGGTCATACAAAAATCACAATTAAAAAGGTATATATAAATATATATATATAAAAAATGAAAAAGAAAACACGGCAAAAATAAGAAAAGGCAATAATAATTAGCTCAATATAAAAGATTAAGACATTGAGAACAATCAATTGAAACTACACAAAAAATGGTATTTAGTTCGAAATTGCATTCTCGTCAGGACAGCCATACAATTCGAATTAAAACTGATAGAATAGCCTGTTTCTGACAATGGCGATAGTATTTAATTATAGACACCATTGGAACTGGCTAGTGGAAGGAGAAAAAATATAAACCAAATGAATTATAAATCAGAAATTTAAAAACAGAAATATTAACTCACAGGTACTGCTACCACGTGTAGGTCGAACATGCTCGCTGGGGAACATTTTGCCTCACTGAGCATTTCACCTCACTTCGTCAATGCGAGTAGGCACCGGAGTGAATACATTTGAACGAAACATAATTTGTATGGAGACTTTCAAAAATAGTAATCAGTATAGGACTCAGGACAAGTGGAAATTAGTCTTTCGAAAATAGTAAACAGCATTAGACTCAGGACAAGTAGTAAGTTAGGTGATAAGAATGGGTGAAATTCACAAAAATGAGTTATCTAATCAAGGATAAATAATGCATTTGTAAAATTATTACGTGGTATATTTGAAATTATTAATAATATTATTTACAAATACTTCCGGATATTGGTAATTTTGACAAATGCGTTTAAGATTATTGATGTGGAGAAAGTGAAGCTGAGAATCAGAAAGTCGATGTATTCGAAATAGCTGGTTTAAAATGATGTTTCTAAACAATTGAATAAAATTGCTTAAATGATGCAATAGAAGTCAGTATCTAGAAATCAGAATATAAAACAAAATATATATATATATATATAATTTATTTTTTTGGCTTCCCTAGTGACCACAAATTTTGGACACCCCCCACCTCCCCCATGATATTATCCTACTATTGAATTAAGTATCAGAAAATTTTACAAATTAACGTAATTATACAATTAAAACACTCTTAAAAACTGCAGGTAAACGATTATTAATACATTGAAAGTAGTGGAGTGTTAGGTTTAAATTTTAAAATTCTGAAAGGAGTGATAATAAGCATGTTAGAGTAATGTTAGTGTGATTAGCAAGATTTAGAAAGATACAGAAAAATATTTTATATTTTAACCATTAAATACTAACACTCTTAAAAATAGTAAGTAATTTTTCAAAAAATCAATAAATTTGGCCATTTTATGTCATATACCGATAAGTTAACCTGTATGCATTACATTTGCACTAGAGTTTATTTTGAACAATTTTGTACTAAGTAGTATATTTTAGGAAAATGATAATAGAATAATAATGAATTTTTTGTATTTTTTCTTGTTCTATTATCACTGCATTATCTCTTTGATGTTTCTTTAAAAAAAATACATGTTTGTGCCAGCAATTTTTTTGTTTCTTCTCGCTCACTTTTGTATAATAAGAAGGTCAAAGTAGAAAAATCTGATCTAAATTTTTATGTTTTCACTCATTTTAGGATTTATCAGCGAATTAGAATGAACCTTTGTCGCTGAATATAGGCAATAGAAGGAATAGAACTGAATATAGGAATAGAGTCTACCGGCCGGCTCTCTTTTTTTTGTTTGAATTTCATATGCATGAATTTTGAACAGTCTTCATCACTTTTAGAGTTATCTGACCTTCCAGATGTTTTTTTTTAAAGAAAATTTTGTTTTGTTGCTTATCGGTGGTATTTCTAAAAATATTTATCCTTCTTTTAAAGCATATCTAGGAGATTGAGTGGGTTAGTTTCTGGGGGGGGGGGTGTCTCGGGCCTCCCTCCTAGCTACGACCTTGGCCATCAGCATTGAAAGAGAAGTAGGAATTGTTGCTAAAGACAACATGTCTCCAGTTGAACACTATTGAGGCTGACCGAGCTTGGCACCAATCCAGACGGCTCTGCCTATGTTAAGAGGTCAGTGGTATCTGCTTTAATGGGTATCAAGGTCTAATCCCACCTTCTGCCAGTTGTCTACGAATAGTATCCCTTGATACAGGATGCATAGAGGATGGCAAATGCCTTCGAATGGCTGATAGCTACGCCATTGGTGTAGACGTGGCTCCTCTTCTGACTGCATGATCCTCTCAAGCAGTTGTCTATCTGGAGCATCTTGAGCCTCTGCAATGGTTGCATGTGCCTTCTTTGATCCACTGTTACCAACACTGAATAACTATCATATCACTTCAATAAGATGGCGAATTGTACGTCTATTGGACCAACCAGCTTCCCTTAAGCCTATGATGCAACTGCTCTCTAAATCCGGTAATTGTTCATAGTGCCATTGAGTATGTCTCAGGCATATTTGTACACAACTTGCAGTATCAAAGCAGAAAATCCAGTTCCAATTGCCCATAAGTGAAAACACTGGTCGTTTTAAATGCTGCACAATGCATCATTCTCATACACATTGCATGAGCCCTATGATATCATTGTCACTGATGCTTTGATTATTTGCATAGCTCTTATGACTTTTAGGTGGATGGCTCAAAGAAAGCCTAGCACAGTGACCAGAGGTTTATTATACTGTCCCCAAAAGATTAAGCACTCTCTAAGAAAAAAGACCAGTAGCCGAGGCAAAGATCAGTAGGCATGTGATAGGAATATCCTGCAACTCCCAGGACTCGATCACATGTTGATCCAAATGCTCAAACCTATGGGCAGAAAATGCTTCACACTCATAGAGTATATGTGTTGTTGTTGTTGAGACCCAGACCGTCCGACCTACCAGAAAGGTGTAAGGTAACTGTATGGACGGCCGGGAAGTGCCACCCAATTTAGACCGGAACCCAGTGGGGGTGGCATCCACAGGGACCGTACCCTCCTTCCCCTACCACCAACCTCTCGGAAGGACTTACGGACCCACATGTTTAACGTGATCGTACTCCGCATGAACACGGCGGCATTTGTGGCAGCGTGCAAATCTAGCGCGCAAACCACGGGGATACCGCACCCGAGATGGCCAACAGCACGCGGCGTTCCGAGGTGGTCACCCACCAAGTACTAACCGCGCCCGATGCTGCTTCACTTCGGTGATCTAACGAGAACCGGTGTTTTTTCAGCACGGTACGGCCGTTGGCCCTATAGAGTATATGTGTGGCAGTTTTTTCGCTGTACTTACAGCCTGTACATATCAGGTTCTTCGTGACACCTAGAATGCTTAGGTGTCTTTTAAGGGTGCAGTGCCCAGTAAGGAGCCCAACAGCCCTTCTAATGCCAGTTCTTTTGAATTTGAATAGCTCCCTATGATACACACTAGGGCACTTACAGTTCAGTTTGCATAGCTCTTAAAATAACATTTGCAGGCCAAGTTTCATGGCTGTAGTTCAAATTTTATGGAAGCATATAAAGTTTTTTCCATAATGTATTAGCAATTATGAATGTTTTTATTTCTTTTCTTCTTAAGTTTCTTTTTCTCCAAAATACGTACTTCATTAGTGAAATCAAAAGTAGAAAAGATAAAAGCGAAATATTCCCCTTAACCTCTCTGCCAAAAAAAAAAGTAGACAGACTGTTAGATTGTTGAATAGTGCTTTCCCCCTTCTGCCTGATAAATTGTTCTTTTTTGCTTTATAAATTTAAAACTTTTCTCAATTATTCTTTGTTTGGTATATATACAGCAAAAAGTTCTGAAATTTTGAACTCTTTTAGAATTTTTGCTCTAAAAGCAATATTTACAAATATAGTTTTTGGGACTAGAATACCCTTACATTTCTTATTTGCATGAATGATGTTTTTATCAATTCATCAAAACAACTTAAACACTTGAGTGTTTATGTTGTATCAGTCAAATCAAAACTGGAGAGCAGCAAAGAGTTCTGGCTGCTATTAACGATCTGGTTAATATCTTATTTTTACCTTATTATTAAACTTATTTCCTAGTTTTATATGTGTGTATATTTGTA
Organism: Amaurobius ferox; assembly: GCA_951213105.1. Classification (NCBI taxonomy): domain Eukaryota; kingdom Metazoa; phylum Arthropoda; class Arachnida; order Araneae; family Amaurobiidae; genus Amaurobius; species Amaurobius ferox. The sequence goes on along the minus strand of OX578133.1, from coordinate 201,538,736 downwards.
TATACAGTAGCGGATTAATTATTCGGAACCCTTTGAACCGCTAGCTTTCTGAATTTCTGATCCGTCAACAAAATGGTCGCCTTCTCAGCCCACATTGGCCCAAGTAACATGCAATATTCACTGACATACTCTGCTCTTTTTCTTTACTTTTTCAATGGAGCCTGCTCACACACTAACTGTTGGTTGGCGTATACTTCTTTAATTTGACTCTAGAAGATATATCCACCTTAACTAATGTTCTTACAATCTAGCGTGCTGATGTCTTAAAAAGTTTTCACTACTAGCAGAGTGATAGTTTAGCAGAGGACATTTTGCAGGTGAGTTTGAAGAAATGTTCATCAATAAAGAGTCAGTATGTCGAACACAAAATCACTTTTATTGATGTGATATTCATTACTCTAACATAGTTACACAAACATTATAATGTCTTAGTAAAGTAAACAATATTTACAAAAAAATGAGCCAGCAAGCTCATAGAAAAGGTTTTTAGATATAGTCTATGACTAGGCACACACTCTCAGTAACTTTTATCGTTGCCGTAACACAGGTAAGTAAATATTATCTTACCATAGATGCAAATGTTCTTTTACAAAGCCACCATCCTCAGGTCACAAGTCATGGCATTACACTGAGTCCAAAAACCCACGGAAATTATCTTGGCCTCTTTAAAAACTGAAAAAGCCAACACTAGAAGAATTTACCGCACATTACAAACAAAACTATCGGAACTAGACTCACACTTTGTTACACAACTTAACTGGCAACTAAACCTATCGTAACATACTCAAACAGAGTATTTGCGTAGCATAAGGTCGGGTCATTCGATCTCCATCTATCAATCCATGATCTAAGATCTAACAAGCTCCTGACAAGGTCCTCTACACCAGTGGTTCTTAACCTTTTTAAGCCGCGACCCAAATTTGAGAAATATGTTCATGTCGCGACCCAAAAAAAAGTCAAAATTTTTTCATTGCATTATTTTAGATCGTATTTTAAAAAAATCTTCAATCCTACGATGATGATTTTTTTTAACTTACAAATTTTTTATTTATTTTTTTTAATAATAAAGATAAACAAAAGTACTTTTCAATCCAAGGAAAATTTAATTAATAATCAAGTGTTTTTTATAATTTTTATTGACCAAATTAAAATATATTTATAACTTTTTGAAAATAATTGACATTTTAACTTATTCCTAAAAAAAAAGAAATATCAATACATATGTTAAGTCTTTTAAATTTTAAATGCAAGTCATACAGTTTTAATGAGAACCTTGTGCTTGAATACATTTTGAAAGATCTTCAAACCTCGGTTGAATGCTTGTCAAGGAGCACCTTATATCTATTTCAGGATTTAACTTGTTCCGGTAATTGTTTTTGATTACACACAGAGCCGAAAACCAGCCTCACACACATATGTTGTTGAAAAGGGCAATAATACTTTTAGGGCTTCTTTAACAATGATTGGCTTTTCGGTTTTTAATTTTAACCAGAAAGCACATAAAGATTCAGTGTTTTTGTAGAAATTGTATCGAAGTGCTTGGTCACTTTGTATTTCTATTAATTGTTCTTGAAATTGATTAATATTAACAAATTCCTCATGCAAATCACTTACATCAAAATTAAATGGCATTCGAACCCAATTATATTTGAAAACATCGTCTGCAGGGAAATATCGATCAAAGTCTGCTATTAGTTTTTCTAAATGATTAATAATAATTTTCTGTATTTCAAAATCTGTGATATCAATATTATTGTCTTCAACAAGTAAATTAAGAGTCGGGAATGAAGCAAGTTTCTTTACTTCAACCTTATTTCTCCATAATTTGAGTTTATTTTTAAAACATGTAATTTTTTCAGTTAATTCAATAATAGTATGATTACGTCCTTGCATAGACGTATTTAGATTATTTATTTCAAATAAAATATCTGACAAATAAGCAACTTGAGTAATCCACTTCAACTCGGAGAATTTAGATGCTAATGGGTGTTTCTTTTCTCTCAAAAATAATTCGACTTCTGTCCGTAATGATAATACTCTTTGAACAACTTTGCCCCGGGACAGCCATCTAACTTCAGAATAATATAATAAATGTTCGTATTCTGCACCAAATTCGAAACACAGTTCGCGGAAAATTCTACAGTTAAGAGCTCTTGATTTGATAAAATTGACTACCGCAACAATTTCATCCAAAACGATACATAATTCGGGTGATAATTTTTTTGAAGCAAGATTTTGTCTATGTAACAAACAATGAATCGATATAATTTGTGGATTCATTTGTTTTGCTCTTGTCGAAAATCCCTTTTGAGATGCTGTCATGGCAGCTGCACCGTCGGTGCAAATACTGAAACACTGATTCCAATTTAATCCTTCTTCTTTAAAAAACGAATCGACCATAAGAAAAATATCTTCACCTCTAGTTGTTGTTGACATTGCTTTGCAAAATAAAATGTCCTCCTGTATATCTGTTAAACCTGGATACCGCACGTAAACCATGAGTTGAGCATCTTTACTTACATCTGTCGTTTCATCCAGATGAATACTAAATAAACCAGCAATTTTTATAGCAGAATTAAGTTGATTCTTAATATCAAATGACATATCATTAATTCGTAAACGAATTGTATCATTTGATAATGGTATCTTTTGTAATTTCTTTGAACTTTCATCTCCGCACATGATACGTGCCATGTCAATGGCAGCAGGTTTTATAAGTTTTTCAGCAATATTATGGGGTTTCTTTTGTCTTGCAATATGCCAAGCCACATGAAAAGAAGCAAGTGTAGCTTGTTTGGCAGAATTTATAAAACCACTACTACTTGGTGCATCCAAACGCTGTCTTTTTAAATGGGCTTCTTTTCTTTCGAAAAAAGTACGATCTTTTCCCTCAAAGGAAAAATTTTTATGTTTTGCATCAAAATGTCTTTTAAGTTTGTTCGGTTTCATCGATTCATTACTGAATATTTCACTGCACAACACGCATTGCGGCTTGTTCACTCCTCGATCATAAATGCAAGTAAAACCTAATTCTAAAAATGCTTCCTTGTATTCACGTTTTGCCATTATTAGGGTGATTACAATTTTACAATACGCACTGCAGCTTGATCACTCCACTATTAATAATAAGACAAAATTTGTTTCTAAAATGCTTGTATTCACGTTTAACTGTTATTACACGTTTCACTGTTATTCACAACACAATACGTAGAAACGAGTTTTTGACAGAGAGCTTACTGAGTCTGCGCGCACACAAAGCAATGGCGTGCGTATTACCAACACCTCCTAGAAGAGAAAACCTCAGGACAGGAATTGGACGTCACTTCCGGAAGGCCATTCGCGAAGAGCGGTAAAACCGAAACATTGTATTAGAGAATAATTTGTATTAGGGAATAACTCTTCTAGGAGGTGTTCTTACTTATTATTTGGTGTATTACTAACTTTTTTGGTTCGACTCAGCGCGACCCAAGAAATATGCTTCGCGACCCAATTTTGGGTCGCGACCCATAGGTTAAGAACCGCTGCTCTACACCTCTCCATATACCTGTCCGTATACCAAGTCATATACCTCAAGTACTGAGAATGTGTCCTATCATATATACACAGTGATGGGTACGCTTGGGAACACAACCGTTGATGGCAGCGCCCTCATAATATGCAAAACAAGATGCGTGCACGGCGAGAAGGCAATTTGCATGATCTGCCTGTTCTGTTCCCATCACGAGTCAGTCGTTCACAGTAACGGTAAAACCATTCTAAGAGTGAAATCACATTCCCGCGAGACAGGAATCATGACGAAAACAGAACTAAGTTTCCAACAATCGGCCCCCTCATGCAAAAGCCCAAATCTCGGCTCACGTGCTATCAATCAATGAATGTACTCTAAAAAACAGGACAGCAAAAATGTCAAGTTCTTCAGTATACAGCTAAACCATAAAGTATATATACCACATTTATGTTAAGCAAATTATTAAATTCAAAATTTAAGATTACAAATTTATTATAAATATCAAATTCAAATTTTTCAGAAATTTAAGTATAACTATTAAATTCAACATTTAAGATTAAAAACATCAAATTCAAGTTATAGAAAATTTTATGTATAACTATTAAATTCAACATTTAAGATTGAAAATTTATTATAAATATTCAATTTAAGTTATGGTAAATTTTATATATTTCACTATGTCTGTCCAAGACCAGTATACATTATTAATACTAATTACAGTGACACAGATAATGAAAGATTTTTCCTTTCTGTATTGTTTTCATATGAAATTCGAAGAAAAATATTCAAGTGGTTTTTATCAATGAAGCATAACCAGGTGTATTACTACAAAGATTAAACACACATACTATACACATAAACATAATTGTCTTATGCGGGTATTCAAAACATGGATATATATACATCAGTGTAATGTGCTAAAATTTTAAAAGTTCATTGAAAAATACACATATATATACTCTAGTTACAAGTATCTGTATCAAAGAGGGAGGAATAAATTATACGATATCCTAACCATATTTGAACAAAAAATTTAGAAGTTAGAAATTTAGAAGTTTATGTTTTGAAAATTTGATTACAAAATTTTAATGCCCTATCCTTGATCATTGACTTTGTGAAATAATCTGCTACATTTTCTTTGGTATTTACAAAGTTAATTTTAAAAGATTCATTCTCAACTAAATTTCTCAGGAAATGATATTTTATGTCAATATGTTTGGTTCGGTTATTTTCAATTGGAGAATTCGAAAAATTGATTGCAGCTTGGTTGTCACAAAAGATTATGCTATTACTTCTGTTAAATTTTAATCCTAGCTTCATACATTTCTCAATGATATTTTGCAGCCAAGTTATTTCTTTAGCAGCTTCTGTCAATGAAACATATTCCGCCTCCATCGTTGACAGACTAACACACTTGTGTTTAAATGTACGCCAAGAAATGGGTACTCTATCTTATTAGGCATAACATACCTACGAGTGACACTCTGTCATCTCTATTGGTAGCAAAGTCCGAATCCGAGTAGCAGTTTAAATTTAATTTACAAATGCCTGATAAATTTAACATATAATCTTTCATTTTTTCAAGATATCCCAAAAGTTTAAGTAATGCATCCCAATGTTTCATACCTGGATTCTCTTGGAATTGAGACAGAATATTTACAGTGTAACACATGTCTGGTCTAGTTCTACTTGATAAATAGGCTAAACATCCAATCAAACTTCTATATGGGAAATTTTGCATTTGCTTTAATTCTTCATCGTTCATTGGGCAATCATTTTTGCTCAATGTGATCCCTTTTGTAATAGGAAGTGAAGAAATGGGGTATTTGAATTCTTTAAACATTTGGCAAACTTATCAATATACTGCCTTTGATGTATAAAAAATTTGTTATTGGTTTCAGTAAATTCCACATCTAACAATTTTTTAACTTTTCCTAGTATCTTGATATCAAATTCCTTCTTTAGCAATGAAACTGCATGATCAATATCACCCTGATGTTTCGAGAATAAAACTATGTCATCCACATAAACCAACATTAATACATTATTTTGGTAAGAATATGCGCAATTGCACCATTTGAGTTTAAAGAAATTTAATTTTCTCAAAAGTGGTGTCAAGCTCATTATACCACTCTCTGCCGCTCTGGTGTAGGCCATATATTGCCCTTTTTAGCGAACAGACATAATTTCTTTGGTTTGGAACGATATATCCAGGTGGTTGTTTTATGAAAACTTTAGCATTCAAT